>WOXC01006634.1:0-565637 GCA_011680675.1 Gymnobelideus leadbeateri | reverse complement strand
TAATAAAATTGAAATTAAGAAAACCATTGAATTAATAAATAAAACTAAGAGCTGGTTTATGAAAAAATCAACAAAATTGATAGACCCTTAGTCAATATGATAAAAAAAAAGAAAGAAGAAAACCAAATTATGAGTATCAAAAATAAAAAGGGTGAATCTACCTCCAATGAAGAGGAAATCAAAAAAATAATGAGGAATTATTTTCCCAATTGTATGCACATAAATATGACAATCTTAGTGAAATGGATGAATATTTACAAAATCACAAATTGCCCAGATTAACTGAAGAGAAAGTGAATTACCTAAATAACCCCATCTCAGAAAAAGAAATCAAACAAGCCATCAATGAACTCCTTAGGAAAAAATCTCCAGGGCCAGATGGGTTCACTAGTGAATTCTATCAAACATTTAAAGAACAATTGATTCCAATACTCTACAAACTATTTAGGAAAATTAGTGAAGAAGGAATCCTACCAAACTCTTTCTATGACACAAATATGGTACTGATTCCTAAATCAGGAAGAGATAAAAGAGAGAAAGAAAATTATAGACCAATTTCCCTCATGAATTTAGAGCAAAAATTCTAAATAAAATATTAGCCAAAAGACTCCAGCAACTTATCACAAAAATAATACCCTCTGATCAGGTAGGATTCATTCCAGGAATGCAAGGATGGTTTAATATTAGGAAAACCATCAGTATAATTGAGCATATCAACAATAAAACTAGCAGAAACCACATGATCATCTCAATAGATGCAGAAAGGCTTTTGACAAAGTACAACATCCATTCCTATTAAAAACACTAGAAAGTATAGGAATAAATGGAGCCTTCCTTAAAATAGTTGATAGCATCTATTTAAAACCATCAGCAAGTATTATATGTAATGGGGATAAACTAGAAGCCTTTCCAATAAGATCAGGAGTGAAACAAGGGTGTCCACTATCACCCCTCTTGTTCAATGTGGTACTAGAATGTTGGCAGTGCAATTAGTGGAAGAAATCAGGAATCAGATTAGGCGAAGTGACAGCTGTCGCTCTTTGCGATGTATGATGATATACTTAGAGAATCCTAGAGAATCAGTAAAGAATTACTTGAGCAATAAATAAATTTGGTAGGTTGCAGGTATAAAATAAATCCACGTTCCTCGGCATTCCTGTGCATCTGTAAAAACTCAACGGCAAGGTAGAAAGAGAAATCACTTTTAAAGTACTGTAGACTTTTTTTGGGATCTACTTGCAGACAAACCCAGAATCTATATGATCACAACTACAAAACACTTCTCACACAAATAAAAGCAGATCTAAATAGTTGGAAAAATATCAATTGCTCATGGCTGGGTCGAGCTAATATAATAAAAATGACAATTTTACCCAAACTAAACTATATATTTAGTGCCATACTAATCAATTTACCAAAAAACTACTTTGTAGAGTTAGACAAAATAACAAAATTTATTTGGAAAAACAAACGGTCTAGAATATCAAGGGAATTAATGAAAAGAAATGCTAGGGAAGGTGGACTAGCTATGCCAGATCTTAATCTGTATTATACGGCAGCAGTCATCAAAACTGCTTGGTACTGGCAGAGGTGTAGAGTAGTGGATCAATGGAATAGATTAGGTGCAGGAGACCCAGCAGTTAATGAATATAGCAATCTATTGTTCGATAAACCCAAAGACCCCAGTTTTGGGGATAAGAATGCACTATTTGACAAAAACTGCTGGAAAAACTGGAATACAGTATGGCAGAAACTAGGCATAGATCACTATCTAACACCATATACCAAAATCAAGTCTAAATGGGTGCATGATCTAGGTGTAAAGGATGATACTGTAAGCAATTTGGGAAAACACGGAATAGTTTACCTGACAGATCTGTGGAGAGGGGAAGATTTTAAGACCAAACAAGAATTAGAGAGCATTATAAAATGCAAAATGGATAATTTTGATTACATTAAATTGAAAAGCTTCTGTACAAACAAAGCCAATGTAACCAAGATCAAGAGGGAGGTGGGAAATTGGGAAAGAATTTTTTACAACTTGTGTCTCTGATAAAGGACTCATTTCTAAAATTTATAGAGAATTGAGCCAAATCTATATGAATACAAGTCACTCCCCAATTGAGAAATGGTCAAAGGATATGAATAGGAAGTTTTCAGAGAAAGAAATTAAAAAGACATCAAGCATATGAAGAAATGTAATCACTATTAATTAGAGAAATGCAAATCAAAACAACTCTGAGATACCACATCTCTCGAGTCAGATTGGCTAAGATGACAAAACAAGAAAGTGACAAATGCTTTGGAGGATGTGGGCAAATTGGGAGCAACTAATACATTGCCGGTGGAGTTGTGAACTCATCCAACCATTCTGGAGAGCAATCTGGAATTATGCCCAAAGGATTATAAATAATTTCATACCCTTTGACCCAGCCATACCACTTCTAGGGTTATATCCCAAAGAGATCATAGAAGTGGGAGGAAGACCCATATGTACAAAAATATTTTTAGCAACCCTTTTTGTGGTTGCAAAGAATTGGAAACTAAAGGAGTGCCCATCAATTGGGGAATGGCTAAACAAGTTGTGGTATATGAATGTAATGGAATTTTATTGTGCTATAAGAAACGAGGAGGTGACGGATTTCATAATTACCTGGAGAGACTTATACAAACTGATGCTGTGCGAGAAGAGTAGAATCAGAAGAAATTTGTATACAATCACAGACATACCATATCTGTGACGACCACCTATGACAGACTGGACTCTTTTCAGCAATGCAGTGATATAAGTTAATCCCGAATGACTCAAGAAAGTGAGAAATGCGCCATCCAGAGATATAACTAGAAACAACTGAGCCTGAATCCTGATCCCCCAAGGATGCCCTCCCATCCATCATCCCTCCCCTCATCCCCCTTCCCCCTATTCTGCTGCAGATTGAGATATCCCATTTAGTATGTATGTCATTCTCTCCCTGAACCAAATTCAATGAGAATGTGGTTTTGCCTTTTTTGCCTTCCTATTCTCCCCTCCCTTGCAACCACTTCCCCTTGCTTCTTCTACATGAGATAGTTTACCCTACCCTGTCTCTCCCCATCTCCTCTTGCCACTTTCCTCTCTTACCTCATAATTTCATCCCTTGAGTATTCTCCCTTCCCAACAAATTCAACCTATGCCCTCTATCCATATATAACTGTAACCATATACATACACATTCATATATGTATTCATATGACCACACACCCTTCTTCCATTATTTTCATAGTGAGAAAGATTTCATCAATCACAGTTATTGTTTTTCCATATAGGAATGTAAATAGTTCAACTTTTCTAAGTTCCTTTTGATTTCTTTTCCCTGATTACCTTCTCAGGCATCTCTTCCTTCTTGCATCTGGATGTCACATTTTCTATTCAATTCTGTTTTTTTCCTCAAGAGTGCTTGAAAGTCCTCTATTCCACAGAATGACCATATTTTCCCCTGAAACAAAATACTCAGTTTTGCTGGGTAGGTGACCCTTGGGTTCATTCCCAGTTCTTTTGCCCTCTGGAATATCATATTCCATGCCCTTCGATCCCTCAATGTAGAAGCTGCCAGGTCCTGTGCAATTCTGATTGTATTTCCACAATATTGAAATTGTTTCTTCCTGGCTGCTTGTAGTATTTTTTCCTTGATCTGGGGATTCTGGAAGCTGGCTATAATATTCCTGGGAGTTTTCTTTTTGGGGTCTTTTTCAGGAGGTGATCTGTGGATTCTTTCAACCTCTATTTTGCCCTCTGGATCTAATACATCAGGGCAATTTTCCTTGAGAATTTCTTGAAGGGTGATTGCTAGGTTCTTTCTTTGATCATGGCTTTCAGGTAGTCCAATAATTTTTAAATTGTCTCTCCTGGATCTATTTTCCAGGTCAGTGGTTTTTCCCATGAGATATTTCACATTGCCTTCTAATCTTTCATTTGTTTGGATCTGCTTAACAGCATCTTGATTTCTCATAAAGTCATTAGCTTCCATTTGCTCCAGTCTAACTCTGAAGGAATGAATCTCCTCAGTGAACTTTTGAGATTCTTTTTCCATCTGGCAAATTCGACTTTTTAAGGCATTCTTCTCCTCATTGCCCTTTTGGGCCTCCTTTGCCATTTGAGTTAGTCTATTTTTTCAGGTGTTGTTTTCCTCAGTCAGGCTGTTGACCCTCATTTCATACTTTTCCTGCATCCTTCTCATTTCTCTTTCCAATCTTTCCTCCACTTCTCTTATTTGGTTTTTAAAGTCCTTCTTAAGGTCCTCTGTGGCCTGCAACCCACTCATGTTGTCCCCTAGGGCTTTTGGAGCAGGACTTCTGACCTCACAGTCCTTTTCCCGCTCTATGCCCCCAAAATAGGAGTCTAGGGTTCTGTTTTTCTGTTTCCTTTGCCTTGGCATGTTGCCACTTAATTACTTGACTTTTGGGCTTGTTGCCACACTATGGCTTTTGCCTCCAGATAGAGGAATTTTCGTCCTGAATGTGTAGAAGGGCAACTTCTATTTCTGGCAAGTTGTAAACCCACCCATGACTTCCACCCCAGATCACAATCCAGATCCAGGGAGGTTATAGCAAGAACGATTACCCCCCAAGACTGATTGCTGGATCTCCCTATAGTTCGCAGGCCAGGAGCTGGAGCTGCCACTGAAAACTACAAAATGGCGTGTCTCCTCAGCTGCTTCTAGCCTCCAGGGGTGGAAGCCGATGCATTCCCCAAATACAGGTCCCAAAGTCCATACGACACTAATCTCTTACTTTGTCCTAGGTATGTCTATGTTGATAATTCTGGAATAGCCACAGCTGCTGGTGTTCTGGGGTCTCTCCAGCCGGATGCTGGCCCTGCCGCCCTGTGGCTAAAACCTCGGCTCATGTGGACCTGGGCTAGGCTCGGCTCCTGCTCTCTGCACACTGCACGCTGCCAGGTCCCAGACCACTGCGCTGGTCCTTCCTGCAGGGCTGCTGGGCTGTCCTCAGTGGGAGGTTAGCTTCCCTGTGTTGTTCTGTGGGTGCTGGGGCTCCAGAAGTTGTTCAGAGTTCCCTTTTACATAGTTTGGAGGGAATCTGGTGGCAGAGTGGCTTGGATGAGCTGTTTCTACTCTGCCATCTTGGCTCCGCCCTCCAAGTAGCTTACATTCTAATGGGGGAGACAAGAACACATGCAAATATGTAGAGAATAAATATAAAATGAACAAAGTAGTTAAATACATGTCAGTTTAGGAGAGAAATCACTAGTAACTGAGGACATTAAGAAAGACATGACTTAAGCTATGTCTTGAATGAATAGAATTTTATGATGTAGAAGCAATAGCATATGCATTTCAAGTATGGGGTATAGTCAGCTTAACGATGGAATGCTATATAAAAAACAACAAGAAAGCCAGTTCAACTGTATCATAGAATATGGGAGGGAAAGTAATATCCAACTATGCCAGAAAGATCATAGAGTAATCCATCGCTGCTGTAGTGGAAAGGGAGAGGTTCTGTAGAGTTAGAATTACAGTTAGGTAATGAATACCAGGGAATTCTGCGATAGTGGTGAACTAAAAGAGATAGACACCAGAAAAAACAAACAAAAAAAAAGAGTTATGCCAAACTCCCAAATGTGCTGAGGATTTGTTCTATCTGGGATGGTGAAATAAGAAGAATAAAAGCAGATATTTCAGTATCACTCCAAAGTTTGCAAAGTACGTTCCATCTGTTCTCTGATTTGAACCTCAGGACAATCCTGTGAAGTAGGTATTACAGGTATTGCTATCTTCATTTTGTTTTTTTAAGTAACTAAAGTTATTTTCTTTTTTTTTTTTTTGCCTTTTTTTGGGGGAAGGCAATTGGGGTTAAGTGACTTGCCCAAGGTCTCATGGCTAGAAAGTGTTAAGTGTCTGAGGTGGATTTGAATCCAGATCCTCCTGACTCCAGGCCAGTGCTCTATTCACTGTGCCACCTAGCCACCCCTGGTATCTTCATTTTACAATTGAGGAAGCAAAGGTTCAGGACTGTTAAATGGTTTGTCACAGACATGTTACTAGTGAGTGTCAGAGGAGGCATTGGGACTTGCACCATTACAGATTTTTGAGTATGGGCATGGAGTATGGATAATTTCATATCTATTTTTCAGGTATTAAAGTTTGGCTACTGATTTAATATCCAGTCACAGGGGAGAGAGATTTGAAGCAAGTAACACAATTAGGATGCTATGTAGTTAGTTCAGTTAAAAGGGGCTAAAGAGTTGAACTTGGGTAGAGGCTAGAAAGAAGAGGATAGACACAAGAAATAAAATCCTACTTTATTATGAATATAGAGACATTTCAGGGTTACTTGAATTCAACTGACTTAAATGAAAACAAACATGCTGTATTAGTGAATTTTCTAAAATCCCCAGTGTCATTTCAGAGGCTTATCTGCTACAGAGATTTATGCTGCCATTTGGCCCAATTATGAATTAATGATTGGTTCATTTAAGGAATAACTCAACCAAATGGCAGTGAATTGAAAAATGAACATACCCTGAAGGGATATGCTGACAGTGATAACTAATTCTGCCTGTTGATAGGACTCAGCTTAGGTCATTCAGAAAATGGGATTGAAAGGAATACATTTTTCACCTTCATTTCACCATAAGCAGTCTCATTTACTTTGCCCCACTGACATTTTTTAACCCTCGTGGACTTGTCAAAACCCACAAAACTTCAAAGCACAAGCATACATTGTGAAAGTAGACCTAGAATTTTATTTAGGTTTATTTTTCCTTTTCAAATATTAAAAAAAAAACTGTGATATTTAAGCTCTTCAGTATAAAGAGCACTCTGTCCATTCCATTTGAAGCTTAGCCTACTCTGTACTCACTCCTGAGTACATCTTGACATTTTGAAAATGAATACCAGCCTCCAGAGGATCCTTGATATACTCAGATTTAACAGCTGTTCAAGTTTAGTGATGTATACAGTCATATTAAAAATTTATTAATTGCACATCAGGATTAACTCTGACTGAAATGTCTATGAGAAATAGAGCCACACAATAACAATTCATTATTGTGTCACCTCAGTCTTCACAGAGGCCCCTACAGGGGGTGGGGGAAAGACAAAAAGGGTGGATGAGTCCATATATATTTCTTTAATCAGCAACAACTTCATATCCCTGCTGTGAACCATCAACTACATTCAGATTAGCTTTAATGGAGAGCTATGTAGTGAGAATTCTGCCACGTAACCTCCTAATGAGACTTGATTACATTTTTTAATGCTTACTAGATTAAGCAATTCATACTTAAGAACAAATTATAACCTTTTCAAAAGTCAGAATTTTTAAGGAAACAAATACCAAAGGAAAAGAAGTGATACCTTTTAACAGGTTCCTATCAAATCATCAGAACATACATTCATTAATAGTAAATAGAACAAAGAATTCTTTGTGATGAATTTAGTTTTCCTACTGTTTGGGGGAGAGTTATTCACTCTTCTTATACATAAGATAGTATCTGTATTTGGTCAGAAGTTTAAATCTTTTGTTTGTCCAGATTTGGTAGTGCTTCCTGTGGTCAACCAGACATGAAAATAGTTTCAAAATGTTCAAAATCTCATTTATTTTTGCTAACCCACATTAAAAATTAATTACTTTCATTTTGACTTTTAGATCTGTCCTTAGTGAGTAACCAGTTCCACGGCTATTTAAGTATATCCCTCCCCACCACCCTGTTTTGTGTGCTGTCAGTTCAAAGCGTTGGCTAAAGATGAGCTTGTTCTTATTTTGATATCTCTGCTAAAGCCACAAGAACCCATGCCTCAAAGGCCTTACTTCCATTAGCATCAAAGAGAAAGTCCTATGTGATCTATTGGTATGCTGTGCTGAAAGATATCTTCTACTCAGTTAACTATCACGTGTCATTTACTAAGCTACTGACGTCAAAACTCCATTGCCTTGTTTTCCTTAAAGAGGTAGCTACTAAGGGAGTTCTATGCATGGTCAGGGAATGCAGGAATTAGTAGTCTTTGCCATTTACTTAGTGAGTCCCAGAAAAAGGTATGTTTAATTGTCAGGATTGCATAAGCAGATCTTGTTGTGGTACACATTCTATGTCAGAATGATATTGACCTAATTGAATTGGGTCTACCTTAGTAAGTGTCAGTGTAGATTCATTACATGCAGACCTTAAGCTTAACATTACCTGATAACAGATAGATGAGTTCATTCTCTTTCTGGTAAACTATCACAGCTGGGAGATAGGAAACAGTTCCAGGTCAAACATGCAAAACTAGACTATGAAGCTAATAGCATATTAATGGAATTAGAACCAAAAATCTTTAGAGATGGATGGGGTCCTTAGATGAAATTGAGTCCAATTCTTTCATTTTTCAGATGAAGAAACTGAAGCTCAAAGATATTTTTTTAAATAATGAGGATTTATGTTGTCATTCACACTCCCACACCTTTCTCTTTGAGACTTAGCGACATATACCTTTGAGACACTACATCCCTTAGAAACAGGTAAGTCAATTAGGTAGTTATTGCAAGAGTACAAGTGAGAGGTAATTAGGGCCTGAACAATATTTTCTCTGGGCAAATCCCACTTAACTCTTTAGGTATATTAATTTGTGATCTTGTTCCTTCAGTCCCCTATCATTTTGGTTCCTCCATTTTAAAATTATAAAAAGGAGGGAGGGTAGGGAAAAAAAAGGGGGGGGAAATGATTGTAACTCAAAATCTGGCAGTAATGAATGATGTAAAACAGAAGTTAATAAAGCATTTGTTTAAATATAAAAAAAATTATAAAAAGGAAAAGTTTCAAGTATAATTCCTATAAATCACTGGAATATTCTTTTTTGCTTCTATACATGATGAATTCCTAGCTTATTTTAAAATTTTCATTCTGAAAATGTTCTACATTAATAGCATCACAATGAAATAAGCAGTACAAATGTATTGAGCACCTTATCGGTACAAAGTATCATACTATGAACTGATACACAATGAAATGAGCAAAGCCAGAAGAAAAAAAATGACAAATTCACAATAACCTTTGAGAGACTAACAATTTTGAAATATTTAAGATCTCTGATCAATGCAATGACTAACCATGATTCCAGAGAACTGATGAAGAAACATGCTGAGTTCCTGACAAAGAGGTGATAGATTTAAGAGTCAGAATAAAACATACACTTTTTTGGACATGCACAACATGGTATTTAGTTTTGCTTGACTATCTTATATATGAGTTAGAGTGGTTTGTTTGTTTTTCTTTTCCCCCCTTAAGTTGGAAGGTGAGTAAGAAGGAGAAAAAATATATTTCCATGATTTTAAAATAGTAAAATAAAGTGAAATGAAAAAAGACAAAGTACCATACTAGAGGTCATGAACATAAAGAATGTGGTTATGGTATTCCACTGCTAGTATGGGGCTATGACAGGGGCAAGCTGATTTTGTAGAAGCCAGTTTAAGTTGGGGCTGACATTTTTCTGGGCATTCTTTTGGCTTGGAGACAAGTTGAAGGGATTATTGGCAGTCGTATCAGGGGAGCAGGTAAAAGTTAGGAAGTAAAAGTTTGAAGCAAATACAGTCAATAAGTCCGCCTCAGAACCAAAAGGTTCTAGTCCACTTTGTCAGGAAGTTTTTGGATAAAGGAAGTTCAGTACTCTGGATAGCTCCCTGGGAAAGCCTTTCTGACTTTTTCTGTAGGCATAATGCCAGGTTCAATCCTCCATAGATCACAATTCTCCCTCCCTTGCCTTACTCTCTGGCTGATTATAAGTACTCTAAGGAATTCTACTAATTGAATGAGGTTTGTAGTTTTATACCAGATACAATCTCTATATAGTAGAGAAATTATTTTCATCTTGAGGTTCTAAGGACCATATCTTCATGCCTCATCTATAGCTACACAGTTGCTCATGTTCTCAAGGAGGTTAGCAAGCTGACATGAAGCTGAGGATAGGCTCATACATCTTTTATCACTGGACAGTTAATCCCCTAGAGTTCCACATTGTAGACTTTTGAGCATGGGGTAAGAAAAAAATCAAAATAGTGTTCTAGGAAGATTAAGGGGTAAGCACTGCATCAGATCATTTGGCAGGAGACAGCAGAAAATACTCTGAGAACAGAGGGTTCAGTTAAGAATCTCTTGTAATAATCTAGGCTTGAGATGAGATCTGAATTAGAATAGTCATTGTTAAGAACAGAAAATGAGTAATAGATACTACAGACATTTCGAAAACAAGATGACTTATGAGTTGTGATAAAGAGTAAGAAGTGAAAACAATAGTCCAATGTCTTATACCTCTCAACCTCCCTGTTTCATAATTGGGTTACTAGTGATACATTGACAAAGGTGAAGAAGTAAAAAGAGAGAGTTCACTTGGAAGAGAAGGTAATAGTCTTGAACTGAGACATGTTGAGTCCAAGGCAATCTTGTGATATTTTTTTATGGAAACATGTATAAGATAATTGGAATTGGGGACTTGGACAATAAGTAGAAAGATTGGTGCAAATATGTTGAAGATATAGGAGTGGATGAGTTCATCAAGGGAGAAAAAAATAATAGTTGTAGATTGTTGGGTAATCTACATTTAGGAGGGAAGATGGAGGAAGAACGAGTCATCAGAGGGGTTAGGTAAAGAATTGTGAGATAGGGATAGCTCTTCAATAACTCATATTGGGTAATATTTCACTTGAAAAAATTTTCTAGATGTTTTATTGTATTGTAAGCTCAATGTAAGTGAACAGGATAACATTGCCAAACAAGTTAAAGTTACTTTCAGTTTCATTAAAAGAAAAATTGTACCCACGATACAGAAGATCCATCAGTATTCAACCACAGTTGGATTACATCAGGAGTATCTTATTTAATTCTGGACTCCACATTTCAGGAAAGACATTGACAACCTGGCAAGTTTCCAGAAGAGAGCAGCCAGTCATTTTAAAAGGACTTGAGAAAACGCTATATAATAATCAGTTGAAAGAAAAGAGTTTTATAAAGGAGATGAGAAGATTTGGGGAGTATAAGATATAATTGCTGTCTTTAAGTATTTGAAGGGTTGTTATATGAAAATGGATTAGGTATATTCTGTTTATCCTCAGAGGGTAAAACTAGTAATAGAAAGACATTTTAGTGAGATGAGTATAAGGCACACTTTCTTAATGACTAGGGTTATCTCAAAATCAAATAAAATATGTTAAATTATAGGAGGTAGTTGTTTTCTCCTCAGTGGAAGTTCTTATGTGAAGGTGGACGATTGCTTCTTAAGGATATTGTAGAGGGAACTGTTAGCACACTGCTGATTGAACTGGATGGCTTAAGTCCCTTCCAACTGTGAGACTGACTCTGAATGTCATGGAAGTCAAGAGAAGAGAGGGTATAAAAGAGGAAGCCATCAGTGTCAAAAGCCACAATGAAATCAAAGAACTCAAGGACTGATAAAAGAGCCATTGGAGTTAGCAATTAGGAAGTCATGGATGACATTTGAAGAGCAAGTGGTGTGAGCAGGCTGGGAAGTCAGATTGTTAGAGATTTTTGAAGAAGTGAGTAGTGAAAAAGAAAAGGGAGCTTTTGCTAACCATTCATTTGAATTATCATGTAAGCACTAATATTTCATATCTGTAGTTCTGAGATAATCTGTAATTTTGGAAAATTACTTTTATAATTAAATGAAAATTTAGGAATATAACTCTTTGAAAATCAAAGGAATTTCATAAAACCACTACTTACTAATTGTTGCAGTTACTTTTTATTATTGTTTCAAATATTTGTAGTTATGATTATGAACTTTTATTCCCAAATGGAGAGAACTATTTAGCTTTTTTTGCTTAAAAAGACCATAATATTTTTAGAAATTTTAGAGTAACTTTATAAATGTAAGCATCACAAATGGAATACTCCATGCTCTGAGCATTTTTTAATATTAGGAATATTCTCATCCTATTATATCTTTTATGATATTCATTCTTTTGGACTGAGTTAGACACCGGGGGGGGGAATTGAATTAGTATACTAATAAACTAATAAATGAATATATATTGATTGACTTCTAAATAAAGAAGCCTATGTTTAGCCTAGTGAAGCATTAAATAAAGAAGTTTCTTCCTACAAAGAATGCAAATTACTGATATGGAACAAGAGAAATAGTAATACATTATCTGATCAACTCCCTAAGTCTCATAGTGTCTTCTGTTTTGAATTGTAAAATTAACTATAGTTCATGTATCTCTGATACTTTGTTCTAACTGGTAAGCATTTATTAAGAAGTTTCTTTGTATAAAATACCATAAGTAGTCTATGGAGACAAAGATAAAAATGAAACAATCTCTGTCTCTAAGGCATTTACATGCTATTGGGGCTCTATAATCTCATAGGTGTGGTTGCCTCTTCAATTGTGTAGAGAACATCCTATGCTTTTTTATCTTTTACTAAACTTTTCTAGATCCTTCTAGAATTCATCTTATCCTGTATGCTGGAGTGTTTTCTATAGTATTTATTTATTTATTTTGCTTTTTGGAGGGGCATTGGGGTTAAATGACTTGCCCAAGGTCACACAGCTAGGTTTTTTTGTGTGTGTTAAGTGTCTGAGGTTGGATTTGAACTCATGTCCTCCTGACTCTAGGGGCCAGTGCTGTACTCACTGCATCACCTAGCCACCCCTTCTATAGTATTTAAATATTTTGAGTATACTAAATAGTGCAAGACTTGGTTTGTCTATCTATTATTCATATATATATATATATGAATATATATATGAATATATATGAATACATATGTCTATGTGTATATATACACATAGACACACACATATATACACCCACACATATATACACATATATGTATATGTGTGTGTGTATATATATATATATATATATATATATATATATATATATATATATGCCTTCTACCCATCTTTCTGATTATGCATGCCCTTTATAATTGTTTCTTTCCCTCCTTTTAGCACTTTTTTTTTTTTGCCCACCATTAGTGGGGCAGAGAAGAAGTGCAGTGTGGATAGACTGCTGGGCTGAAGTCAGGAAGATTCCTCTTCTTAATTTCCAATATGGCCTCAGATATTTACTAGCTGTGTGACATTGAGCAAGTCATGCAATCCTGTTTGCCTCAGTTCCTCACCTGTAAAAGAAGCTAGATAAGGAAATGGCAAACTACTCTAGCATCTTTGCCAAGAAAACCCCAAAATAAGGTCACAAAGAGGCAGATGTAATTAAAACAACTGAACACCACCAACAACACCATTAATAAAGTTCTTTAGGACATTACTACCTCTATGTGCTTTTATTGTCCTATTTATCATCTAAATTTTGATTTTTTGAGCTTATTATATTCCATAATTCATAACCATATAGTATTAATTGAGAAGATATATATGGGTTTTTTTTGATAGGAAAAATGTTGGGATCATTGAAAGTGCTGATAAATTTTTCCAAATACAATTTAGACTGCTTTCTTTTTATTCTGCTTCATACTAGACCCATCTCATTGTCCTTCTTCAACTGTCTGTCAAATGTCTATGTATGGATGGATTAATTCAATTGACTTCTCATCCAACTTCATGCCATAGTCTGTACAATACATATTCTTTAAAAATTCTAATTGAGTTTGAATGTTGTGAACTGTCAACTCTGCATTAGTAACATGAGTTTAAATATTCAATGAGTTAATACTAAATTATGTGTGGTAATTACATTGCAAAAATTTTTGAAATTTGCTCTACTCATTTATTTATCATTATAATACCTTTATGTACAACATAGAAGTATATGCTAAGTTTATCCATTCTGCAGTAGCAGCAAAATCTTTATAATTAAGGATAATGAAATGCAGGTACATTTTGGAAATTTTTAGCTCTGGTGCTAAAAATTTCAATGGTGTGTTTTTGATTAAATATGCTTCATACCATTTTACTCTATTTCTATAGAAATAACAAAAATAATGCATAATTCAAAAATGTTTAAAAAATCAGAAACTGGTACATATCCTGCTGTTAAGTATGTTTATTTTAACAGCAGTTATGCATAATTCAGAACAAACACACATTTATGAATTCTTTTACTATGAACGATATGATTTCTTCCTCCAGAAACATCAGTGGTTGATAGGCATCATCAAAAGTCTAAGAAATGCAATGTATCATTGATCAGGAAGTTGGCCCAGAAGTTATTCTCTTTTCTTAAAGTAATACTGAAATATTGATAAAAGACAGTAAGAAGAAAGTTGAAGATATAGGTTATTCTCTCCAAAATACTTTCTCCCTTAGTGTCTCATATTAGTTCCAATAAATATCTGAAAGTATTAAAATGAAATGACTTTAAAACTTTCAAAATATTTTGTTAAAAGCTAAGTGTTCATGATCATGAATGAATGAATGAATGAAAAAGTATTTTTAAGAGCTTACTGTGTTCCTGGAACTGTATAAAGTATGAGGATTGTAAATACAAAAAAAGAAAAAGAAAAAACAAAAACAACCCCAAAACCCAAAATAATCCCTGCCCTTTAAAAGATTACTTTATAGCAAAAGAAAATATGAACTACACTGGCGTGATTGCTAGGAAGGCATACAATGCCATAGGGATGGTGAATGGAGTCATAGAGCAATCGACTGACATGTCTTTCCATTAGATAGATAGATATAGATACACACATATATATTATAATTGTATTTTTTGCCAATCACTTGTTAAAACAATTTTACAGGGTATTCTTTTTTTTTTTTTAGTTTTCAGCTCCAAATTCTATCTCACCCTCCCTGAGATGGTAAGCAATCAGATATAGGTTATACATATGCAATCATATAAAACATTTCCATATTAGTCATTCTGTACAAGAAGACTCCAATAAAAAAAAAAGAAAGTGAAAAATAATATGCCTCAATCTGTATTTAGACAATATCAGTTCTTTCTCTGGAGGCAGGCGGTGAGTATATTTCATCATTAGTCTTTTGGTTTTGTCTTCTGAAAACTACCTGTTCACATCCTTTAACCATTGTGTACAAGATATATACAATTTAATTGACAGGTAATTTCAGAGGGAAGGCAGTAACCTTAAAGGGTATCAGGAAAGGCTTTCTGCAGAAGGTGGAGTTCTAGCTGGGACCTGAAGGAAGCCAGTGAAGCCAGGAAAAAAAGATGAGGAGGGAAAGTATTCCATAGATGAGTGACAGACATTGACAATGCCAGATTATGAAAATGGAATGTCCTGTTCGAGGAACATCAAGAAAGCCAGTGACACTAGGTCACAGAGTATATAGTGTGTGTGGCGGGGGGAGAGTAACATGTAAAAAGGCTGGATAGGTGGGAAGGAGAAGGTTACAAAGGATTTTTAATGTCAATGATGTTATATTTGATTGTGGATTTGAAAAAGAACCACTTGAGTTTATTGAAAAGAAGTGTGCCTGGGGCAGAGCCAAGATGGCGGAGTAGAAACAGCTCATCCAAGCCACTCTGCTCCCAGATTCCTCCCAAACTATGTAAAAGGGGACTCTGAACAACTTCTGGAGCCCCAGCACCCACAGAACGACACAGAGAAGCTAACCTCCCGCTGAGGACAGCCCAGCAGCCCTGCAGGAAGGACCAGCACAGCACTCTGGGAGCCAGCAGCACAGTGAGCAGAGCGCAGGGAGCCGAGCCCAGCCAAGCAGAGCCGAGCCCAGGTCCGCGTGAGCCGAGGTTTTAGCTGCAGGGCGGCAGGGCCAGCAGCCGGCTGGAGAGACCCCAGAACACCAGCAGCTGTGGCGACTCCAGAATTATCAATATAGACATGCCTAGGACAAAGTAAGAGGTCGGTGCCCTATGGACTTTGGGACCAGTATGTGGGGAATGCCTCGGCTTCCTCCCCTGGGGCCTAGAAGCAGCTGAGGAGACACGCCATTTTGTAGTTTTCAGTGGCAGCTCCAGCTCCTGGCCTGCAAACTGTAGGGAGATCCAGCGATCAGTCTTGGGGGGTAATCACTCTTGCTTTAACCTCCCTGGATCTGGATTGTGATCTGAGGTGGAGGTCGTGGGTGGGTTTACAGCTTGCCAGAAACAGAAGCTGGCCCCCTCACACATTTGGGGCGAAAGTTCCTGTCTGGCACCAGGTCATACGGTGGCAAGAAGCCCAAAAGTCAAGTAATTAAGTGGCAACATGCCAAGGCAAAGGAAACAGAAAAATGCAACCCTAGACTCTATTTTGGGGGCATAGAGCGGGAAAAGGACTGTGAGGTCAGAAGTCCTGCTCCAAAAGCCCCGGGGGAAAACATGAATGGGTTGCAGACCATAGAGGACCTTAAGAAGGACTTTAAAAATCAAATAAGAAAAGTGAAGGAAAAATTGGAAAGAGAAATGAGAAGGATGCAGGAAAAGTATGAAATGAGGGTCAACAGCCTGACTGAGGAAAACAACACCTTAAAAAATAGACTAACTCAAATGGCAAAGGAGGTCCAAAAGGGCAATGAGGAGAAGAATGCCTTAAAAAGTCGAATTTGCCAGATGGAAAAAGAATCTCAAAAGTTCACTGAGGAGATTCATGCCTTCAGAGTTAGACTGGAGCAAATGGAAGCTAATGACTTTATGAGAAATCAAGATGCTGTTAAGCAGATCCAAACAAATGAAAGATTAGAAGGCAATGTGAAATATCTCATGGGAAAAACCACTGACCTGGAAAATAGATCCAGGAGAGACAATTTAAAAATTATTGGACTACCTGAAAGCCATGATCAAGGAAAGAACCTAGAAATCACCCTTCAAGAAATTCTCAAGGAAAACTGCCCTGATGTTTTAGATCCAGAGGGCAAAATAGAGGTTGAAAGAATCCACCGATCACCTCCTGAAAAAGATCCCAAAAAGAAAACTCCCAGGAATATTATAGCCAGGTTCCAGAATCCCCAGATCAAGTAGAAAATACTACAAGCAGCCAGGAAGAAACAATTTCAATATTGTGGAAACACAATCAGAATAGCCCAGGACCTGGCAGCTTCTACACTGAGGGATCGAAGGGCATGGAATATGATATTCCAGAGGGCAAAAGAACTGGGAATGAACCCAAGGGTCACCTACCCAGCAAAACTGAGTATTTTGTTTCAGGGGAAAATATGGTCATTCAGTGGAATAGAGGACTTTCAAGCATTCTTGAGGAAAAAACCAGAGTTGAATAGAAAATTTGACATCCAGACACAAGAAGCAAGAGATGCCTGAGAAGGTAATCAGGGAAAAGAAATCAAAAGGAACTTATCAAAGTTGAACTATTTACGTTCCTATATGGAAAAGCAATAACTGTGAGTGATGATATCTTTCTCACTATGAAAATAATGGAAGAAGGGGGTGTGGTCATATGAATACATATGTGAATGTCTGTGTATATGCTTACAGTTATATATGGATAGAGAGCATAGGTTGAATCTGTTGGGAAGGGAGAATACTCGAGGGATGAAATTATGAGGTGAGAGAGGAAAGTGGCAAGAGGAGATGGGGAGAGACAGGGTAGGGTAAACTATCTCATGTAGAAGAAGCAAGGGGAAGTGGTTGCAAGGGAGGGGGAGAATAGGAAGGCAAAAATGGCAAAACCACATTCTCATTGAATTTGGTTCAGGGAGAGAATGACATACATACTAAATGGGATATCTCAACCTGCAGCAGAATAGGGGGAAGGGGGATGAGAGGAGGGATGATGGATGGGAGGGCATCCTTGGGGGGAGGGGAGGTTGGAAGTACCCATTATAGAAGAGGGACAGGATCATGTAGGGAATGGACCAGGTGGGTGGTGCGATGAGTGGGAGGGAATTATAAGCAGCCTTGTACAATATATCTACTATGATAATGTTTTGCATAGCTAGACATGTACAACATATACTGAATTACTTATCTTCCCAGAGGGAATGGGTGACAAGGGAGGCAGAAAATGGATCTGAAATTCGAGGTCCTAAGATTAAATGTCTCAAATACATATAAATACTATTATTAATACTCTTTTGCTTATAATTGGGAGATAAGATGTGCAGGCATTGGGACACAAAGATTCACCTTCCTCTAATGGAAAAGTCGAAGGGGGTAGGTATGGGAGAGAGCAGATTGGAGGAAGTGATATCTTGTGGGACTGCTATTCTGGGAGGTTGGGTAGGGGAATAACAGGCGGAAAATGATTGTAACTCAAAATCTGGTGGAAATGAATGATGTAAAACAGAAGTTAATAAAGCATTTGTTTAAAAAAAAGAAAAGAAGTGTCCAGGTCTGTGCTTTAGACAGATTTACTTCGCAATTTTACTTGAGTGAAGTATGAACCAGAGTAAGAAGAATTGAAGCAGGGAGACTGCTAGTAGGCTATTGCATCATCCAGGCATGAGTTGATAAAAGTATACACTAAGGTAATGGTAGCATCAAAGGAAAAAAAAGAATGCATATGCCAAAGAGGCTCCATAAATAAAATTGATAGTAGTTGGCAACAGATTGGATATGGGGGTGAGAGACAGTGACGAGTGTAGGATAATACCAAGGTTATAAGCCAGAGTGGAAGGACGGTAGTGCCCTTTACAATAATAGATGTAGGGATTTTTTGGGGGGGAGGAGTGATAATGAGTTCAGTTTTGAATGTGCTGAGGTTAAGATATTTATAAGACATGTAGTTTGAGATGTCTAATAGGTAGTTGAATATTCAAGGCCAGAGTTTAGGAGAAAAGTTAAGGTTGGATAATCAGTTTTGAGAATCATCAAAATAGAGGTGATAATTGAAACCATGGGAACTTATGAAATCAGTGAGTGACATACTATAGAAGGAGAGAGAAGATGACCAAGGACAGAGACTTGGGGGATGCCCACACTCAGTAGCTATTGTTTGGGAAAAGATCCCGCAAAGGAGACTGAGAAGGAGCAGTCAGACAGATAGGAGAAGAACCAAGACAGAGAAGTGTCACAAAAACCTAGGCAGAAGAGAGTATTAAAGAGAAAAGGGTAATCGACAGTGTCAAAAGATAAAATAGTTAAGATAAAGATTAAAAATAGCGGCAATAGATTTAGCAATTGAGAGATCATTGTAAAATTTGGAGAGAGTAGTTTGGGTTTCTGATGAAGTTAGAAGTCAGGTTACAAAGACTTAAGAAGAGAGTGAGAGGAGAGGAAACTGGAGTACCTCTTGTAGATAGTCTTTTCAAAGAGTTTGGGTACAAAAGGCAGGGATGGAAGGTCCAAGTGAGTTTTTTGAGAATGGAGGAGACATGAGCATGGGAAGCACGTAGTAAGAAGATGAGGTGAAGGGTGGGAATAATAGAAGGGGCAATCTGTTGAAGAATAAAGGATGGAATAGGATTTCTTGTGCATGTATGAGTGAAAATGGAACCAGTGCTGGAAAGGATAGTCAGGGAAGCTGTGTTATCAGGAGGGAGCAAGGTCTCAATGAATCCAAGAAGATGGAAAGAACAAGATAGCCAAAGGTTTAATTTGAAATCTAATTTGTTACCTATGGAGCAGACATTCTAGAGAAAACAGTGAAAAGACTGAACAGCTTTAGAGTGGGATATTGGTGAATTGGTTGAGGGGAGATGGGAAAAAGGAAGTGGTCAGTTACAAATGGAGAAATAAATGCCTGACTTGCTCATGTTAGGAAAGGTAGATTTTATTCTGCACTGCAAGTCAATCATCTCTCTGTCAGGAGGAAGGTAGTATCATCTGGAATCATGGTTAGTCATTGTGTTGATGAAATTCCTTAAATCTTTCAAAGTATTTCCCCCCAATGTTGTTGCATAACTTGTTCTCCTGCTTCTGTTCACACAAGTCTTCCCAGGTGTCTCTGAAACCATCACCTTTATCACTTCTTATGATAAAAACATATTCCATCACTTTCATATGCCATATATTCACCTGTTCTCCACTTTTTGGATATCCCTTTAGATTCCAGTTCTTTGCCAAAACAAAAAAGGGAACTATAAATATAATTCCTTAACACATGGTCCAGGTTACTTTTTTTTGATATTTTTGGGACATGGGACTAGTAGTGGTATTACTAGGTCAAAGGATGTCCATAGTTTAATAACTTGGAGGCATAGTCAGAAATTGATTTTCAGAATCATCCTCAGAAATTTACAGTAGTGTAGACCCAAGGGGCTTATGTCATAAGTGAATTTAGAGTAGTTTTTTAAATGGAGAATGACCATCTATAGCTAGAAAATTAATGATGGTTTACTTGATGAATTTAAGGAAATGTTCAGTTATGCCCAGGTTTATAGGACTCAGGGTGCTGCTTTAACAATGACTAGTATCAAGCTGGGGGCAAGGTTCCTGCAAGAGTACCTCAATGAAATCATGGAGATTGTGAGGAGATATTCAAAACTAACTTGCAAAATACCTTATGCCAGGAAAGTTCATTCAAAGTGATGATAATCTATGTTTATAAAACAAAGGTTAATACATGACTCATGAACTGTGTGAAGGGAAAGAAAGGGAATGATTGGCCCTTGATGGGGAGCTTAGCTCAATGCCTATCAATCTTGGGGCATGAACATACATCTCAGCATTATTAATAAAGAGAAAGGGAAAGTAGTTATCAGTGTGAAGCCTAGAGCTATGAGGATAAGACAACATTATGGGGGTTGGGTGTTAGATAGGAAAACTTTGTGATGGATAGGAAAACTTTGTGACAGATATAATCAATGGATATCAAGTTGAGGTTTTCCATCTCTAAGTCTCAATAATTTGGGAGCTATCCCTGGGTCCCATGTTTATTTACAGGAGCCAAGGAATTTACTAAAATGGTACAGGCAGAATTCTTCTCCTCCCTGCCTCTCCATGGAAGATATGAACAATACTTGATAGAATGAATTCAAATGAATGCTACTGAGATATCCGTGGAATTCGTATTTAATGGTCAGCTTTTAGTTCAGGGTCATCAAGAGGAGATCTTTTCATCGACTTACATCAGTTGTGGGATGGAGAGGAAACAGCAATAGCCAGCCTCAGTGTTGGGGGGGGGGAGCAGATAGAGAAGCTATACTGCAATGTTTTAGATGATACCATGTAGTACTGAAAGACACGACTCATGTATGTTTGGAGTTGCTTGTCAGCAATGTTCACCCCCTTGGAAAAGAAGCAGGTAGAAATTAATGGAAGAATGAAAAAATCTTTGAAGATTGAAGTGGGAAATAAGAGAGAAAGAAACAAGTCCAGTCTGAAAACTCAGATGAAGGAGGATGGGAAGTCATGCCAGGATGAGAAAATGCAAAAAATGTATTTATAACAAAACATAAGAAGCCAAGGGGAACTCTGTGTCTGTATTGAATATGTAAAAACTGTTAGTCATGATGCAATGTTATTCAAACATTATGAAATGAACGCCAAGTATAGCATTTACAATTTTCTTTGAGATAGACATTTGGAAGAATACCTTATGTATTTTGCGGGGGAACATGCCAGGAATGAGCAGTTGTCTATAGTAGCTCTCGAGTATGTCTGCAAGCCCCCTACTTATTTAAATAAGAGCAATATGTTCCTTTGATGTTGGTAACCATGTCTACTTGGCAATGTGGTATAGAGATCTGGCCCCTACTTTGTCCCAGAATGTGAAACATTTATGAATGAGATGGAGAGAGACAGAGACAGAGACAGAGAGACAGAGGCAGACAGAGACAGAGAGAGAGAAAGACAGAGAGAGACACAGAGAGAGAGAGAGACAGAGAGAGAAACAGAGACAGAAACAGAGACAGAGAGAGAGAAGGAGGATGAGGATGAGGAGGAGAAGGAGGACAAGGAGGACGACAGTGGGGAAGGGAGGGAAGGGGAAGTGAGGGGAAGAGAGGAAAGGAGAGCATGGGTCAATCTGTATATATAAAAAGTGAGAAGAAAGGCATGATTGATGTGTAGAAATCCAATGGTCTTAGAAGAGCTCTGAGTTGAAGATTTCAACTGGATTTGTAGCATCATGGAAAGGCAGACTGTCAACCTGCTGGTGCTTCAAATCCTGAGATTTATATGGAGTTTTTGGTTCTGAAGCTCTCCCATATGACAACATCAGCATTTGGAAAACAATGAAGAGAATGCTTTAAAATGCTTTGTGGATATCTGATCTTCAGTTCTTTGTCCCCAGTAGATTCTGACAGGAAAAGAAAATATTTGGGGAAAAGTCAACAGACCCAACAGAATAAGGAATGTGTGTGTATGTGAGTGTGTGTATGTGTGTGTGTGTGCATGCATGTCTGCTTGTAGAAATGTCACCCCCCTCCTCAGAACTGTCAGTACTCACATGGAATAGTGATAAGAGTTCAATCCAATGATTCAGAGACATCTTTTTTTTTTTTTTAAAGCAATTGGGGTTAAGTAACTTGCTCAAGTTACTTACACAGCCAGTCATTATTTATGTGTGGGTGCTCATTTTCTGAGGCCGGATACGATCCCTGGTTGTCCCGACTCCGGGGCTGGCACTTTTACTCACTGCATCACCTAGCTGCCCCAATTCGGAGACATCTTTGCCTGCTCATCCTGTATCTTTGCTGTCAAAAGTTTTCCATGGAGGGAGTCTACCTAACATAGTGGAGGGCTTCTCTCCACTTTCCACATTGTAAGGGTCCCAAAGAGTACCCTGGTTGTCCAACTATTTTCCCTCAATCTTAGCATGTCATCTGCTCATCTTTTCTTTCTAGTATACAATTCCTTGATGATATTCTTTATTCCTGTTCTTCTTCAGAGTTTCTCATTGGCTATGTAGCCTGCTTATACTTACCATAACCTATCCATTTCTCTCCCTGTGATAATTCACATTTGGTTCCTTGATAGAGGTAATATTCCATGTCAATCTACCATACTGGTAAAAATGATGGTTTTTCATAGTCCTTCCTCATGCCATCCATTCTTTGCAAAATCAAAGGTCTATGTATATAAAATACTATATGTACTGTCCGACACATTTAATATATTACTTGTTTTTTTTTTTCTGAATCGCATTTTTTCGTTTTTTAGTTTCTGTTTCGATTCTGACCTTGCTGAGTAGGAGAGAGGGGAGAATATTAAGAAATAAATTGGCATAAGCCCAAAAGTGATAAATAAATTAAAATAACATTTAAAATTAAGCTAAAGAGAAATGTCACTATAGATATGTTATTATTCTAAAAATGGATAGCAATATTTATCAAGAAATTAAAATTAAGTTAGGGGCGGCTAGGTGGCGCAGTGAATAGAGCGCCGGCCCTGGAATCAGAAGGACCTGAGTTCGGAGCCGGCCTCCGACACTTAATCCGCACAAACAAAAACCTAGCCGTGTAACCTTGGGCAAGTTACTTAACCCCAATTGCCCTAAAGGGGTGGCTAGGTGGCGCAGTGAGTAAGAGCGCCGGCCTCGGAGTTTGGATGACCCGAGATCAGATCCGGCCTCAGAAAATGAGCACCCATGCATAAATCAAATGACTAGCCTTGTAACCTTGAGCAAGTTACTTAACCCCAATTGCTTTAAAAAAAAAAAAATTAAGTTAGGTAGTAGGATGCCTTACTCTATTATCTTCTTTGTGGTAGAAAAAGTATGGCAATGAAATCAATAGTCTTGAGTATGGGACTTTATTCAGCCTTATAGGTGCTCAATAAATAGTTGTTGCCTGGTTGATTGCTTCATTCACATTGCAGTATGACACTTTTTTTCCTGGTCAGACTCACATTAGAAACATTGTAGTATATTAGGTAAGAGAAGGAGACATACTGGAAGGTATTTGATTCATTCTGTTGATTTAGCTGATCAAGTTTTGCCTAGAGGTACACAATAGAACTCTCGGTTTATGCCCATAATTTTATTTCTGACTTTCTTCTATTGCTTTATGCAAGTAATATCCTTTCCCTGCATGTCCTATTAATATTATATAGCCCTAGGCACTTCCCCCCTTTCAATGCAAGGTGAGAATCAATATATTATACATCATTGATATATTATGGAGAACTCCCAGGTGAAGAAACTTCCTCTACCAATACAAGTTGGCACCTTCTCTGAAACTTACCATCCTAGAGGGTCTTCTGGAGCAGTATTTTTTTTTTCTGCTTTTTTTGGAGGTCAATTGGGGTTAAGTAACTTGCCCAAGGTCACATGGCTAGGTTTTTGTTTGTGTGTGTATGTTAAGTAAGTGTCTGAGGCCAGATCCAAACTCAGGTCCTTCTGACTCCAGGGTGGGCGCTCTACTCACTGGGCCACCTAGCTGCCCCGGGAGCAGTAATTTTTAAAGTGTGATTTGGAGGCTCCCTAAGAGTCCCTAAAACCATTTAAGGGAGCCTGAAAGTTTTATCTTCATAATATTACTGCTATTTTAATTTCTATTGCAATTAGTATTAATAGATATAAAACATATTTTAAAAAGATCTGGGGAGAGGGGGCATTTTTTCAATATTTTTTAAAGTGTAAAGGAGTCCTGAGACCAAAATATTTGAGAACCATTGGCCTAAAGCACTCAGAGGACCAATATGGTTCAGAGACAGGGCTAGAACCCTGGTTTAGCTGGCTTCAAGACCTGCCATCTGTCTATCCCTTCATACTGTGTGAATTTACTTATTAATTACAAAAATAACTTGCTAGAGATAAAGCATGGCAGAGTGGCACAGATGTGACCTCAGAATTTGGGAAACCTGTGTTCAAATCCCACCTTTGACATATATTGAATGTACAACCTTGAATAAGTCAATTAACTCCTTGGTGATCCAGGTAACTTTATGATTATAAATTGCCATTTTGGTGGAGGGAATTTCCTTACCAGGATTTCCTCACATCAATGAAATCACAGTTGCAGATCAAAATTAAAATAAAAATCTAACTTGCCATATAAAAGAGAAATCACAATATAAGTGATAGGCTACAATTTAGATTAACTGATACAATATTTAAATTTAATTTACTATTTGCATATTTCCTGAATAAATTTGTATGTTTTTAAAGTAAAACCTATTTAACTAAATAGCTAATTAAAGCCTATTTATAAAATCCTAAGTTACTATATAAAAAATTCGTCATGAGATAGGCTAAAATTTTGACTAAACAATATAATATTTATATTTAAATTTTATTCACTATTTGCATATTTCTGGAATGAATCTATATTTTTAAGTAAAGCCTATTTAGTTTGATTCACTAAAAATTTGAGCTAATATTAAGGTATCTGAATCTATAATGACACACGCTTAACATTTTACTCCTAAAAAGTCAGTTATTAATCTGCCTTCTTTTGAGACAGGATCTGTTATTTCTAGCGCTTATGCCCCTCCACTTGAAAAATGTCTAGTAATCATCTGTTAGTTATTATTCACAGGATCCTGTGCAGAAAGAGCATTGTTATTTGGCTTTTGGAGGAGGGGGGAGGAAGGATGAGTAAGTGGATGGAATTGAACTAAACTGGGCTTGCCATCTCTGTAGCAAGAACCGTGCAGGTTGCTCAACATCCTATCACAGATTCTGGAGCTGAGCTGCCTAAAATTGTTTTCTCTCCTTGAGCTATACTCCATCATACTCAAGGTGGCAAGGAAAACTTGGAGAAAACCCAAGTATCTTGTTGCCTGCCAAGTTTCATCATCTCTCTCTACTATGTATCACCTCAGATGACAGGACAGACTTTTCTAGTAATGAAGTCCAGGAGCAGAGTCTGTCCACCCCCTTTGGATTAATATGCCAAACCTGGGCATGTCTGGGGAATCACACTGGCAGTGGTGATGGGAATAGGCTTTGTCAGTTACAACAAATGAGCTCTTCAGTGCTGACCTTGTCATCTGTCCTCCTATATTTATCCTCCTGTGCTATCTCTTGAGTAAGCTTAAGATTGGTTGGAAGCTCTATTGAGCCAATATTTACCAATGAAGTCTGTATAATCATCCCCATTGTAGCACTATATCAGCATAATCAAGGATGTGTTCGTCCCTTGTCCCAATTCAGCAACAGTCTAATGGGTCTGGATAAAGCAAATAAAGAAAGGCATGTTTGGTTTAGTGTAGACAACCATTCATTTGATTGATTACTAGAATCCAGATTTCCTATGATAATTCTCATTGATGCTTGCTGACACTTCTGAGTTGAAACTTTATATATTCATGATCCAATCCAAATAGGACAAATATATTTATGTTGCAGACCCAAGGGGGAAACCAGCATTATAATGAATACCTACCTTATTGTTTGTGAAGCATAATAAATGTATTGCTATAATTATTCATGTTTTCATAAAGTGAAGAAGCTAATCTCTTTCGGAATTAGTGTCCCTGGCAGATGGCTCAGCATTTTGCATTTATTTTTATGAGGATGCCTGGCCTCATACTGTGTTTGTCAGCAACTTGATATTATTGGAATTAATAATGGATTGTAATAATATTTTCTTTGGGGGAACCTGGTCTCCAAATTTTTACCTTTGTAAAAGCAAGGCACAGAATTCCTACATGGAGCTTCTTTATGGGCCAGTACTCTGCAACCTTTTGTTCTTTTCTCGCCTAATATTCTAAACGGTGGGATGAAGATCCAAGGTCCCACAATTTAACTCAAAGCTTCAGGGAGACCCTTTCACAAATCCAGTGCTATCCTCCACCTTCCCCCCCTTCAGAGGAACCTTTACAAATGAAAAGGTAGAGGAAGCAACAATGAGGGATTTCAGTGGTGATAGGCAAGATTGCCTACCTTGCAATATGCCCCCACTATTGTAGTACCTAAAATTCAAGTAAAAAATCCTCCTCTTGGGTGTTGAAAACCATGAGCCTTCTAGAGTCTCCTACTTAAGTGCAAACTCCTTTGAGTAGTAGGAGGATATCATTTGATTTGAGATCATGTTTGGGAAATTGTGCAGCACTTTTAATGATGCCAAATGATCACTGACATAAATGAGTGTTTGCCTAATGATACTATAAAGATATGGAACACCACCATCTTAGAAGTCTTACAGCTGTAAATGTAGCACCCCTCTGGGCTACCCTACC
Organism: Gymnobelideus leadbeateri; assembly: GCA_011680675.1. Taxonomy (NCBI): domain Eukaryota; kingdom Metazoa; phylum Chordata; class Mammalia; order Diprotodontia; family Petauridae; genus Gymnobelideus; species Gymnobelideus leadbeateri. The sequence continues at coordinate 538,757 of WOXC01006634.1, read as the reverse complement.
CCAACTGAAACTTGGAGCTTAGGTTCCTGGGGAGATGAATATTCAGGTTACAAGGTACTCTATGAATCTACAATTCTAAAACTGTAGTTCATTTGACCCCAATAGTGCATTAAACTTGACTTTAGCAATCTAGAAGACACAATCGACTCAAAGCAGTAGCATTCATTGAATTGTTATGGTATAAATAGCAAAGCCAAAACATCTTCCCCATACATCTGAGGCACATCTTCCCACAACTATCCACAGCCTTAGTGGAAAGGGCAGACGCATAATGTTCATAAATGAGTTGGTAGACAGGTAGGGGATACATAGGGCCAAGGCATATGTGAGAAGAGGCAGCTGACATCCCTGATGCTGCAGGACTTCAGGGATGCTGATGTTGCACTGCTCACACTGACCTTAGTCTTTTTTTTTTTTTTTAAGCAATTGGGGTTAAGTAACTTGCTCAAGGTTACAGGGCTAGTCATTATTTATGCATGGGTGTTCATTTTCTGAGGCCGGATCTGATCTCGGGTCATCCAAACTCCGAGGCCGGCGCTCTTACTCACTGCGCCACCTAGCCGCCCCTTTTAGGGCAATTGGGGTTAAGTAACTTGCCCAAGGTCACACGGCTAGGTTTTTGTTTTGTTTATGTGGATTAAGTGTCAGAGGCCGGCTCCGAACTCAGTTCCTTCTGACTCCAGGGCCGGCGCTCTACTCACTGCGCCACCTAGCCGCCCCTTAGTCTTTAATTCTAAAGCTTTGAGTACTTTATTGCTGGGGAAAGTCAGTCTCCAAGGATCCTCATTCAGGGGGTAATATATATAATATATAATATATATATTATATATATATATACATACATACATATATAATATATATACATACACCCATACATATATACACACATACACATATACATATATACACACACATACATGCATATATATGTGTATATATATGTATATATGTCTGTGTGTATATATATCCCAATTCAGCAGCCATAATGAAGTAAGTGTCCCTCTTTTGGATGATTCTTTCATTTACAGATCATTGAACTTCAGATAGGAGACTCAATTTTACCTCAGACCACAGTGATCATGGCATATATGTGTGAATAAATCCCAGTGGGGTACTTTGGTTGTGCTTAGAATATTAATAAGAATAAGATTTGTATCTAGAATTAAGGTCTGTTTACATAGAATTCTGAGTAAATAAAAATGTTCCTCTAAGGAATTATGGAGAAGTCATATGATATTACAGTCACTCCACAATATGATCCAGGCATACAGGTGATAGGTCCAAAAGAAAGCAGGTCATAAGAAATTAACACATCACAAAAATGGGAAACCATTATCCATGGGTAGAATGCCCATGATCTTGAGATCCCCTGATATTTGCTGAATCAAAGAAAAACAGTATGAGAAAGCAGACAAATAATTAGAGTTATAATTGAGGGTCCAGGCTAAATTTGTCACTTTTTATCTATATGACCTTGAGCAGAGCAAATAGTTACTCTAAGTCTCAATTTTATCATCTGTAAAATGGAGACAATCTTCCCCCACCTTTTCCAAAAGGCTGGTCATGAAGACCAAATGAGTATTTTTCAAAATCTGAAACACAATACAAATCAATAATAACTTATTCAATCAAATAGAGAAGGGGCAGAGGGGAGAAGGTATTTTTGCAAGCTGTCATTCTCAGTGAAACTCTGCAAATCTAGTCTCCTAAAACATCTCTGTTACTTCAAACTGTTATTCTGTATAGATTATCATTGTTATGAGATGTTAAATACTAGAGACAGTAGGCTATTTTCAATCTGATACATATAAAAACATGCACAGTTCTCTATTGTTGGTTCTCTATTTAAGAATCACCATAATGAAGGAATAGTTGAGTTAATGCATCAGAAATGTAGGCGAATCTTATGGGAATGGAGCTTTGACCTATCAGTGATGCTAGTGTTGCATAGTTCTTTTATATGTAAGCCTTTCCTTTTTGCCAATGTGTTGATTTATAGCTGAATTATGAGATCAAGCCCCCGTTTTCATTTATCATTTTGTGATGGTGTGACTTTGGTCATAATTAAATATGGTTTTTATACACTAATAACCAAGAGAGGAACAATCCCATGGGTGGAATATAAAATTTAACAGCCTTTCCTTATAATTGATAGCTTGACAGCTAACTCCAATTCTCCACATGACCTTTCAGGTCCAGTTCTCTGCCATTCCCTGTCAGGGAAACACTTTTCTTTCTTTGTGGAACAAGTTTAATAGCATTCCAATTATTTTTCACTCCTCATGGAGTTTCAGATTTTCCTGAAAGCACCAAAAGAAACTTCCCAAAGGAAGAGTTTGTAAATAGTTCCTTGTGAAACCCAGCTGGCCAAATATAACTATACCCACTGGATACTTATATTGAAATTCAGTTAAATTTCCAAGCATCCTTTGTTTATGGGGAGCATTATTTATAAAACTGGGAATTAGACTCTCTTTATGGAGTCATTACCACCATTCAGTTCAATACAGAGCAATTCCTCTGGTCACATTAGAAATTGGTAGAGCTAACATGAGTACTGTGTTGAATTTTCAAACTGAATCTTCCTCAAGCATTAGCAACATGTCAAGGGGAATTCTACTGTTTTATTTCTAACTTTTAAAGTTTCTTTGTGCATGTGTAAACCTTTGTGTATAAGTAATAATGCCTGAGAATACAATGGCAGACAACAAGTATACCCCATTATTATAATTATAATACATAATAATAATATAATGTAATTTAATAGCGATATATAATATTAATATTATAATATTATTCTCAGTAGGAATTGTTTGGGGGAATGATTGTATGATGTTAATAGGTTCTTCCCCTCCCTGCCTACAGAGTAAGATTGATTTAGAAAGAAGACAGGTGAGGGGGGCGGAGCCAAGATGGCGGAATAGAAACAGCACTTGCACGGTGCTCCAGCCCACACCACTTCAAAATCATGTAAAAGGGGAACTCTGAACAACCTCTGGAGCTCCAGTACCCACAGAATGACACAGAGAAGCTAACTTCCCACTGAGGACAGTCCTGCAGCCCAGCAGAGAGCAAACAGCACAGCACACTGGGAGCCTACAGCCCAGCACTCTGGGAGACAAGCCCAGGCCCACTTGAGTCTCTGTTTTAGCCCCAGGGTGGGCAGACCAGCAGCCAGGTGGAGGAACCCTAGAACACCAGAAGCTGTGGCTTTTCCATAATTTCCAACACAAAGTGAGAGGTTAGTGACCTATGGATTTTGGGACCAGTATTTGGGAGGGCGTTGGCTTCATCCACTCTGGGCTAGAAGCTGCTGAGGAGACACGGCACAGACGTCATTTTGCAGCTTCTATTTGCAGCTTCAGTTCCTGGCCTGCAAACTAGGGGGATCCAGTGAGGAGGGGTAATCGCTCTTGCTTTAACCTCCCTGGATCTGGATTGCATTCTGGGGTGTAGGTCTTGGGGTATGTGTCCAGCTTGTCAGAATATGTGGGGCCTTCAGGGAGGGCACCCAACTAATACCTCCAGCAATTGAGAAGACCCCAACCTTTGGGACAGAAGTTCCCCTGGCTGGTGACAAAGTCCTACTGTGGCAACAAGCCCAAAAGTCAAGTAGTTGAGTAGCAATATGCCTAGGCAAAGGAAACAAAATAAACAGAAAAATTCAACATTAGACTCCTATTTTGGGGGCAAAGAGGATCAAAGCATGGAACAGGAGGAGGACTGTGCGGTCAGAATTCCTGCACCAAAAGCCCCAAATGAAAATATGAGTGGGTTACAGGCCATAGAGGACCTTAAGAAGGATTTTAAAAACCAAATAAGAGAAATTGAGGAAAAATTGGGAAGAGAAATGAGAAGGATTAAGGAAAAGTATGAAATGAGAGTCAACAGCCTGACTGAGGAAAATAACATCTTAAAAACTAGACTAACTCAAGTGGCAAAAGAGGCTCAAAAAGGCAATGAGGAGAAGAATGACTTAAAAAGCCAAATTTGCCAGATGGAAAAAGAATCTCAAAAGCTCACTGATGAGATTCATTCCTTCAGAATTAGACTGGAGAATATGGAAGCTGGTGACTTTATGAGAAATCAAGATGCTGTTAAGCAGATCCAAACAAATGAAAAGTTAGAAGGCAATGTGAAATATCTCATGGGAAAAACCACTGACCTGGAAAATAGATCCAGGAGAGATAATTTAAAAATTATTGGACTGCCTGAAAGCCATGATCAAAGAAAGAACCTAGAAATCATCCTTCAAGAAATTCTCAAGGTAAATTGCCCTGATGTTTTAGACCCAGAGGGCCAAATAGGGGTTGAAAGAATCCATAGATCACCTCCTGAAAAAGATCCCCAAAAGAAAACCCCTAGGAATATTATAACCAGGTTCCAGAATCCCCAGATCAAGGAGAAAATACTTCAAGCATCCAGGAAGAAATAATTTCATTATTGTGGAAACACAATCAGAATAGCACAAGACCTGGATGCTTCTACATTGAGGAATTGAAGGGCATGGAATATGATATTCCCAAGGGCAAAGGACCTGGGATTAAAACCAAGAATTACCTACCCAGCAAAACTGAGTATCTTGTTTCAGGGGAAAATATGGTCATTCAGTGGAATAGAGGACTTTCAAGCATTCTTGAGGAAAAAACCAGAGTTGAATAGAAAATTTGACATTCAAACACAAGAAGCAAGAGATGCTTGAGAAGGTAATCAGGGAAAATACATCAAAAGGAACTTATCAAAGTTGAACTATTTACATTCCTTCATGGAAAAACAATAACTGTGTCTGATGAAACCTTTCTCAGTATGAAAATAATTGAAGAAGGGTATGTGGGCATATGAATACATATGTGAATGTGTGTATATATATATGTTTACAGGTATACATGGATAGAGGGCACAGGTTGAATTAAATGGGAAGGGATGATACTTAAGGGGTTAAGTTAAGAGGTGAGAGAGGAATGTGGCAAGAGGAGATGGGGAGAGACAGAATGGGGTAAACTTTCTCATAGAGAAGAGGCAAGGGGAAATGGTTACAAGGGAGGGGAAGAACAGGAAGGCAAAAAGGCAAAACCATATTCTCATTGAGTTTGGCTCATGGAGAGAATGACATACATACTAAATGGGATATATCACCCTGCAGAAGAATAGGGGGGAGGGTGATGAGAGGGGGGAGAATGGAGGGGAGGGCATGCTGGGAGGAGGGGAGGTTGGAGGCACCCACTTTTGAAGAGGGACAGGATCAAAGTAGGGAATGGACCAGGTGGGGGGTGGGATGGGTGGGAGGGAGATATAGTCATTCTTTTACAATATATCTACCATGGTAATGTTTTGCATAGCTACGTATGTACAGCATATACTGAATTGCTTATCTTCCCAGTGGGAGTTGGTGACAAGGAACGAAGGGAATGGATCTGGAATTCAAAGTTTTAAAATTAAATGTTTCAAATATATATACATATATATATGTATGTATGTATGTATGTATACTATTATTAATACTATTTTGCATGTAACTGGGAGATAAGATATGTAGGCATTGGGGCACAGGGATTCACCTTGCCCTAATGGAAAAGTCAAGGAGGTATGGAAGAATATAGGGAGAATAGGGATAGAGCAGATTGGATGAGGTAATATCCTGTGGGACTGCTATTCTGGGGTGGTGGTTAGGGGAAAAACGGGGAAAAATTGTAACTCACAATCTTGTGGAAATGAATGATGTAAACCAAAAGTTAATAAAGCATTTGGAAAAAAAGAAAGAAGACAGGTGTCTGGAGTTTCTCTGTGAAATAGATCTGGTTGTCAAGTCACTAGAATAAATTTCTTGGAATGAGAATTGTCAGTTGGTGCTTCTTTCTTTTATGAAAATATACCCAGAAGAAGAGGTGAATGCCACATATTACCCAACAAATACCCATTCTTTATATAACTGAACTCTGCGAACATTCTTAGTTTTCATATTAACTGGCTCTGACTATCACAAAAACAATGAAACTTCTGTTACTTCTTACCTTAATAGCCATCTTTTTGTTGTTGTTTTTACTGAGGTAAATGCAAAATTTTAAAATGTAAAGAGCATTATAGTTCATTGTTCCATATGTCCAACAGAGATGAAATGCTTTCTGATCTCTGAAAAGGACAAATTTAAAATATTCTTGATGGTTTTTGCTCTGAAGGTGTGATTTGTGTCATAATGCATTGTTGTATAGTGGATACAGCAATGGAATGAGGATCAGGGAACTTGGGTTGAAGTTGTTTTCTCTGAGTTAAGTTTTCTCATCTGTAAAAGGGGATTAATAACATTGACCTTCCCTATCCTTCCAATTTTTATAGTATGGAAAATACTTTGTGAATGGCAAAGCTCTTCACAAAAGTGAATTATTATTACATAGGTATTCACATGCCTCGTATTAATTTCTTGTACTTAATCAAAGATTCTCAAAAGAGCTATTAAAATTGGTACCTGCCAATAGATTGAGACTAAAAAGAATCAATAGATCAATAAAGACATTAATGAAAACTTTAATATGAGTCATCACTCATGTTGAACTACATATAATGCTATACTACGTTTAGGAATAGGACCTGTAATTTCGTTGATATAGGAAATTCCCAGATGAGGACATACATTCTATAAATTCAGGCCAGTATCTCCTCTGCACCTTTTAAGAGGCTGAATGACTTGTCCAGAGTCATATAGAAATATATGCCAGAGATAGGACCTGAATCCAACTCCTCATGGTTCTAAGGTTTTAACCCTCCTATACCACATTGCCTCTTCCCTATGTGCCCTAATACTGGCCTTCATAGATGGATAAATGCACATACACATGTATAAATGCCTTGTGTCACTCTGGCACAGAAACCTTGAATATTTACAGAATATGTTGTCTTCTGACCTATGTTTTATCTGGTGATGGTGGCCAATAAATACCTGAAGAGTAAGAGGAGAAGGTTTTCAATGATAGATTGCAGGGGATGGGGGTGGGGAAGTTTCCTAAGCACCTTGGACAAAAGTTTCTACTACTGGGAGATATTGGAGGTCCTGAGTTGGCTGAAGGACTGGGTCATCTCCTTGGCTGACACATCTAAATAACATCCCTATAAAATCTCTCATTCCTGAGGTGGAGCCATTTTGGCAGAGAAATGGCTCTCCCCCAAACCCCTTCAAATACCTTTAAATAATGCCTCAAAACAAATTCTAGAGAGGAAGAACCCATGAAAGAATGAAGAGAAACAATTTTCCAGTCCAAGACAACTTACAAGGTTGGCAGGAAAGGTCTGTTGCACTGGGGTCAGTGTGCAGTGCAGTTCAGGCAGGCCAGGCCCCAGTAAACCAGCAGTAGGCTTTGGGGCAACCAAATCAGTCATGGCAATGGCAATATCTGGACTCTCAGGTCACAGATGACAAGGGTATCAGATAACTGGTCAGAAGGAGATTATAAGAGTCCCTTTGCTGGCACCAGGGGCAGGACTCACTTATTTTGCACATACTTGGAAAAGGGTTGTGGTCCTGGGTCTTAGTCTCAGGGCAAGGCGGAACATGAGCATTCCAGAGCTTGTGGCCACAGGGGAGCTGGGACCCTAGTCACATTTCCAGGATGAAAGAGACTGCTTGTGGTTGTTCACAGACCAGAGTACAGAGGAGGAAAGTAGAAAACATACCTCTCCCTAGATCATACCACCTTGAAACAATAAAAAATGACAGACCCCCAAGAACCAGCTCTGAAAACAGCTGCACAAAAACCTGAAGTTTTTAACTATAAAAACAGTGCCCGCTCCACTCCAGAAGCGGGAAACCACTTTAGTATAGTGTTAAAAATTAAGAAATAGACTGGAAAAATTAACAGGGAAAAAAAACAACAGGAAAAGAAAAGTCCTGACTATAAAAAGTTACAATGGTGACAGGAGGAGACATAAAAACAAAAACCCAGAAGACAACAAAGTCAAAACTCCTATATCCAAAGCCTCAAATTAAAATATATATTGGCCCCAGACCATGGAAGAGCTCAAAAGGGATTTTAAAAATCAAGTAGAGAGGTAGAGGAAAAATTGAGAAGAGAAATGAGATTGATGCAAAAAAAATCATGAAAAAGAGTTAATGAAATACCTCATTCCTGCCTAATTATGATTCTTTTCTACCCTTATTTCTCTTCTTCTCATATCCCACCATAACTTTTCCAAAATCTTTATTCTGTAGTTCCAAATACAAACTCCTCTCTTTCACCATCAAAGCAGGTTATCTGGCTTTCTATTTCACTTAGAATGATGAGGCTCTCTGACATGGAATCTTTTAGCTCCCTTCTTCAGTTCCATAGTCTAGTTCTATATTATCACTCCCCTTCTATTTCTTTTTGATTACAAAGAAAGGTACACTGTTCATCCCTAAAGCCCTCTCATTGTGTCCTTAGTAACATTTACTTTGCTCCAGCGATCATCTCATTTCTTTCTTTTATCTTCAAATGCTCCCTTGCCACTAAATCCTTCTTACTGATCTTCAAACAGGTTAAAACTTCCTCAGTACACAAGAAATCCTTCCCTTCACCCCTCTAGCCAATGAAGTCAAACTTAAACAAAATGGGAACCACTGATCCGTTTATAAAGATCCTTAACACTTTTACAATGTAATATTATATTTTATTGTATTTTTATTTATTTTGTTAAGTATTTCCCAATTACATTTTAATCTAATTCAAGCTACATTTAGAAGAGTGTTGTGGTTGCATGCCATGTATCTGACACCTTTGCTGTAGCCCATATAAATGCTATCCATCCAAAGGGACATTTTGTCATGGGAACCCAAAAGTAAGGGCCTCTGTGCAGCCTTGGGTCTGGGAGTAATTACATTCCTTAAGTGGAATGGGAGAGGTCTCTTTTGAACTAGGCTAAGAGATGGCAGTTTTATCAGAAAAAGTTATGTTGAAGATTAACATTAAATATCAAATGACACAATATAATATTAATTTTTCTCAAGTATAAATAACTTTTTAAAGAAATTTAATATAAAGGTTAGGAAAAGGTAATAGGGAAGAGCTGAGAACTTTTAACCCACCTTGTCATTCAAATGTCCAGCAGTGAGGATTGCCTTGCTTTTGCCAGGGGATGTCCCAATGATGTGTGATCAGGAAGATAGAACTGGATTTAAAGGGGTCTGTGGTGCTCACTTGATATCTTTGGTCTTTGAAAGAGATCAATGACCTCAATGTATTGATTATTACTAGATTAACTAATACATTTATATGCAGAATTCTGTCTCTTGGAATTTCATTTGGCACATACCTGATGTCCCCACTTTTTCACTAGCTACTGTCTCCTCCACTCTGCCACTCTCCTGCTAATGTTCTAAGGTCATCAATTATCTCTTTTATTTTTGGAGGGTGGAAGGCAGGGCAATTGAGGTTAAGTCACTTGCCCAAGGTCACACAGCTAGTAAGTGTTAAGTGTCTGAGGTTGTATTTGAACTCAGATCCTCCTGACTCCAGGGCCAGTGCTCTATTCACAGCACCATCTAACTGCCCAAATCAATTATTTCTTAATAGCCAACTCCAACAACATTCATTTTTTCCCCAGCCCTAATACTGCAGGTTCTTAACCTTTTCTGTATCGTGTACCCTAGAATTAAGAAAACCTGAGTTCAAATATGACTTCAGAAACTTCCTGGCTATGTGACCCTGGACAAGTCATTTAATATCTGTATGACTTGATTTCCTCAACAACTGTAAAATAAGAATAAGAATAGCACAAAGTTGTTGTGAGGATAAAATGAGATAATATCTTTTTATAAGGGCTTAGAATTGTGCCTGGCACATAGTACCGCTGTATAAATGCAGCTTCTCTTCCAACTTCATGGAAGTCTTTGACAGTCTGATGAAGCCAATGGACCCCTTCTTACATTAAAGTTTTTAAATGCATAAACTAGTACACAGGATTTCAAAGGGAGCCAATTATATTGAAATATTATTGACCTAAAAAAAAAAACAGATCCACAGACACCTTCTTAAGAAACCTTGTTTTTGACTTTTTTGTAGCTTATAATTAAATTCTCAACCCAGTAGGACACTCTTTCTTTGAAGATACAAAGCTTTCTTGATTGTTTTGATACTACTCTTTACCTTTCTTTTGATCCTTCATCATCTTCCCAACCCATATATGGATGTTTCCCTACATTCCATCCTAACTCCTTTTGTTTTTTCTCTGTGCATTCTTTTTGTAAGAAAAAAAATTTAATCCATGAAATAAAACAAGCATTTCTATAACATAGGACAATAAAAAGATGATTGTACATGGAAATTCAAATCCACTCCTATTGGTAATAAAGCTCCAGGTTCATTCCATTGTGGATCTCACAGTCCCCCAGAGTCATATAGTCCTTGAAGATTGTGTACCATTTCTTCAGAGCAATCTTGTTCCAATGGGTGCTTGTCTAATTTGCAATCAGTTTCTTCAGGTCTTCAGGTCTCCTATTGAGTTATCAGTGTTAGCCCTTCAAACGGACTTTCTTGCCCAGCTGGTTGTTACACATAACCTCAATCATGGCTCCAGGACACCTCTAACCCCAAGCCAAAGAAGCTCCTGCCTCATAATTTCCATGTCTTCAAAGTACAACTCAAATGCTCCATGAAGATTCATTTGGCCTCCCTACTCAGTATCAACTTTCTTGCTAGTACCTCACACAAAATACTTTTGTTTTTTAAAACATCTAATCCATTTTCCTAACACCATGTATTATAGGTATCTGCATGGTATCTTTGTCTTTTCCTACTAGACTCTAAGCTTGACAAAGATAGTGGTTGTGACCTGCATAAAAATTATCTTTCCTTGTACCTAACATAGCACCCTGCACATAATAAGCACTTAATAAATTACTGTTATTGTCATCACTATCTTTGTACCTTCAGGTATATTGTCAATACAATGCTATACAAATACAAAAGAGATCAGAATTAAATTATCACAGATTATTGTAGCATGATAGCCCATTGGAATTTGGGAATTCAAAATAGGATCTTGGAGCTCTGCAAAGGTTATCACTGTTATAGTGTTATTTTGATGCTGTGTAGAAATAATATGTAAAGTTCTGGCAAAAAATGGAAATCAGTAAAAAAATTGTCGTTGATTTAAGTGTCTCAGAAACAGTCAGTATGGGTATCTCTCAGTGCTTTATAAATGCTCTGTAGTGGCCAGTATTTATCTCCATTTTTCAAATAATGGGTTGGAGGCTAAAATAGGTAGATGAGGTAGATGATGCATGATTAGAAATGCCAGACTTTAATCAGAGAATGCAATTTGATCTCCTAGACCAGGAGGCCACTTATGCAAAGTCCAAACAAAGCCTGAATGTTCTAATGTCAAAAGAGCTAAAATGGGTTTCCTGGCAACACTTAATTACTGTATACCTACAATAAGCTCAGGATTATTTTAAGTGCTGAGTCTAAAGACCAGTGCCAGTCAATACAATAGAATGAATGAATTTTTAAAAATTAATAAGAGTTTACTATGTGCCAAATATTGGGCTAAGCACAAGGGATAGAAATGCTGAAAAGAGACAATCTTTGATCTCAAGGGGCTTATAGTCAAGTTAAGGAGACCAAGTATATGTCAACAATTAAAAAGTAAAATAGATCAACATATAATTGAGTGTAAGAATACCTTCAAGTATAGTGAACTTGAGGTAAAGGGAAAATTCAGATTGTGTCCATCATTTTGAATTCCAAAAAGGTTGGACTTGATTAGGAAAAATGAGGATGGGGGACATTTCATATCAAGTGACCAGAAGTGATCATGAACATATCATTCAAACTCTGTTAGTACTCCCAAATTTAAGGTTTCTTAACCAGGTGTCTGTGGATCTTTTTTTTAGGTCAATAGTATTTCAATATAATTGGCTCTCTTTGAAATCCTGTGTACAATTTGAAGCTTGAAGTGATCATGAAAATTTGCAACCATCTAGATATTCAATAAGAGGTTTCCTTTGTAGTAATTCTAGACTTGGCTTAATGATCCTGGACCTAACAATGTGTGTTACAATTCCTCAATCAGATAATTTGTTTTCTTCTTTCGTTATTTGTGATCCGTCTTGAAAAGTGAGTTAAAATTATGACAAGGTTTCTGGTAAGCCCTTAGGAAGCCAAGGTAGTTTAAAAATATAATACTTCTTACCTTCAGCTATATGGAATGATGCACATGACAGCTTTACATAAGGACAAAATGCTGATTGATCACACTCATTAATCTTAGAGGACTCACTATGTCCCTTCATTGGTGCTTGCCAATAAGGAATCATCCACTAGAAAACTTAATATAGTGTTCTGTTTGGTGCATTTTCAAATGGCAAAAGTGATCATTTTTTACTTAAAAACACTCCTCTCCAACCCTGGAAATTTTGTTCTTAGAAGATTTTCAATGTGGTGAGCCTAACTTTTACTTTCCTTAATTGGATCTCATTATTCTTTGTTACGCCTGCCTAATTGTGTCTCATGATCCTCAGTAATACCCTAAATAATTTTTCTCCTATTTGGTATTCATATCCTTAACCTTACGGTCCCTCAATCAGTCCTCAATTCCTTGGAGCATTTAAGAAGTAGCACCTTAGAGCTGATTAGGAATTCTTTAGAAATCTGAGGAAATAAATTATGTTTGAAAGGGTACAGCTAGGGCCCTGTCACCTGGGAAGTGGAGTTGATGCTTCTTAAAGCCAACTCTCTTTTTCTGAATGACCTAGATCAAGTAGCTTTATTAAAGATATTCCTTCTTGACACTGGCCTTCTGAGGCCATTCTGCTGGATATTGAATGTTTATCTCTTCTTGACACTGCCTTAGACAAGTGCTGCTCAGCCTCGATGACACTGCCTTGCCTTTGTGCCTGTTCCAGTAGTGATGGCAACTGTGATTACAGTGCACCATCTCCAGAGTCCAGAGCCTCTCTGTTAAAATGACTGATTGCTTAGCCTAGCCAGAAGCAGGTGTCTAGCTGCAAGGAAAAGCAATAGGGAAGGAAATCCTGAGGGAGCTTCCATAAACACTGGTTGTGGCTGATCTGTGAATATGTACTTTGGGAACATGTTTTTTGTTCCAGAGTGGCCTCTAAAATTTCTTCTTAAAGTGAAATAACAAAAGAAAGCCAAAAAGATCTTGGATATGGAAGGGACCTTAGAGGTCATTAGGTCTGGTTTTTACAAATGAGAAAACTGAAGCTTAGAAAGGTTAAGTGACTTAGTTTCACACAGCTGTCAATAACCAGCATTTACACTGTCCTTTAAGGCTTACAAAGCACTTTGAAAATATTATTTCATTTTAGCTTCATAGCAAACCTAGAAAGTAGGTGCCATTATTATTCCCACTTTATAGATGAAGAAACTGAAGCTCAGAGAGGTTAAGTGATTTGCCCAGAGACACAGTTAACAGGTAACTGAGACTGGATTAGAACTCAGGACTTCCTGATTCCAAGTGCTGCATTCTATCACTGTACTGCTTGGATGTCTTGCAAGTGTCTGAGACAGGATTTGATCTCAAGTTTTCCTGACTCTTGAGTCTAACAATTATACTACACTGCCTCTGATGACATATTTTATTAGTAATTTCTACAAAATTCTTATTAATTTAATAAATAAGCATCTTTTTTGTTGGGTTTTGAAATCTTACTTAATTTTCCTACCGTAGGCAACTTTCAAACATTATATTGTATTGAGAGTAATGTCAGCCCTTGTGAACAGTGAATAAATATTATGAGTATCCTAAAAACTCCATTCCCAGCTTGACTCACTCTCTGGACTACTCCATCTTCTTACCACCAACCTTTCGTGCTGGAGGTGTCTCTATTTCTTGGGTCCTGCTTTCCTGGTTGGCGATTCTTTGACCTGGATCTCAATTTTCAATGTCTCTAGAAATTTTGTCTCTTCACTTGCCTTCTCTTCTTCCCTGTCCACCTCCCTGCTTTTAGAGTTCCTCTTCACATTTTGTCTTTCTCTATTAAAACATAAGCTCAATGAGAGTAGAGATTATCTTGTTTGCTTGTATGTGTATACCCAACACCTAGCACAGAGCCGGGTACATAGTAAACATTTAATAAATTATCTATCTATCTATCTATCTACCTATCACCTGTTTAAATCCACATCCTCTGACACAAACCCTAGTGCTCTTTCCACTATAGCATAACAGATTTATAATAAAGAAACTTGAGCTCAAATCTTAGCTTTTCCATTAGGTACTTGGACAAGTAGCTAAAATTGTCTTCAAAACTCTGGGCCTCAATTTTCTCATTTACTTATTATTAATTAATATTCTTATTAATTATTAATTTTATAGTCTAAGGAAACTCAGAGTATTTAAAACCTAAAATTTTTCCTAGTTCTAAACCTAGTACCTGAGGATCCTACTTTCTTGTCTCATCTGAGTAAGCATTTTAGATTATCACTTTTCAAAAAATATCATCTCTAATGATGTCATATATTTAAATGAGAGGGATCTATGACTCCATTTTTTCCCTAGACATAGAAAAATGAACCACCAGTAATAATAACTGGTCCCTATCATAGATAAAGTCAGTGAAGGATACCAGATAATATGTAGGCCTTTTAATTCTCAATACTGAATCGTTATTCAAATCACTAGCTAAAGGACTACAATGACTACCATTAGTAATGATAATACCTAGCATGTACATAGTGTTTTAAAGTTGGCAAAGTGCTTTACAAATATTTCATTTATTCTCACAACAATATTGGAATTGGTAAGTGCTATTACTATCTTCACTTTACAGATGAGGAAACGAAGGCAGATAGAGATTAGTTGACTTGCCCAGGGTCACACAATTAGTAAGTATCTGAGGTAGGATTTTAATTCAAGTCTTCCCTGCTTCAACTCTTGTACTCTACCTTCTGTGCCACCTTGTTCACTAGTGTAAAATTAATGTAACATCTGGGGCAAGTCATTGGCTTCCTAACTTCAGCATTCTCATCTTTAAAATGAGGAAGTTAGAATAGATTACTTCTTAAGGTCTCCTCCTGTTCTCAATCTATGAATGGTTCATTTTAGCTGTCTTAAGTGTTTGTAATATTTATGTATTAGAATATAACTGGGAATGGGCAGCCAGGTAGCACACTGCATAGAATGCTAGGCCTGAAATCAGGAAGACTCTTTTTCCTGAGTTCAGTTCCAGTTTCTGACACTAACTGTATAACCCTGAGCAAGTCACTTAACCCTGTTTGCCTCAGTTGCCTTATCTGTACAATGAACTGGAGAAGGAAATGGCAAACCACTCCAGTACCTTTATCAAGAAAACCCCAATGGGGTCACAGAGAGTCAAATATGGTCAAAACAAGTGAATAATAATATGGGTGGGGTTACCTTGAACTATCAGGTTTTTTTGGACAAGGATGTATAATTATGATATTATATCACAAATATGACTACATGAATGATCAAGTCTTATTTTTAAGATTAGAAGAATAATGGATGATAAAAGAGAAAGTTAAGTTTAGCATAACTATTTATCTACAAAATAAAACAATTTAAGAATGAGAAGCTTCATTGATGAAAGCAGATACAACGGAAACTCTATGGAAGTTTGGATACATTATAATAATAATATTAACTAACATTTATGCTGATTTTTAATGTTTTATTGTCATTTTTAGTTGAGTCTCACTCTTCATGACCCTATTTAAGGTTTTCTTGGCAAAGATACTGAAGTTGTTTAACCATTTCCTTCTCCAGCTCATCTTTACAGATGAGGAAACTGCATGAACTTTTATAGTCTAAGAAAAGAAGAATACAAAAACTGAACCCAGAAAGCTATTTTTTTCAGGTTCAAGTCAATATAAAATCTATACTTTGCATAGACTAAAATAGTAATAACAAAGATGACAACATGATATGACAGACAGCCATGACAACAATAATCCAACTCTAATTATAAAAAATAATAATGCATCAAGGAGTTATGTCTGTGATATGATGTCATATTTGTTCATTCTTGAAAAAAAGCTGATTAGTTAAATTAACCTCTATCTTGACTCCCACACCAATCTCTGTTACTTATTATTAATTAATATTATTATTGATTATTAATTTTATAGTCTAAGGCAACTCAGCGTATTTAAAATCTAAAATTTCACACAGAAGATCTTTTAGAGATTAAAAGGGCAGCCTATGAAAGGGCCTCATGAAGGTGGCTGAGCTGCCTTCAGGCTGTTCTTCCCCTTTTCACCTAGAGGGAATAACCAACACCTATCTCAGCATGCCTGGTACAGGTTCTGTAGCCCACATGTGAAAGTGCAGATATGGAATCTTTTGTGAATTGCTTAGTTTTCATTTGATAAATATTGCTGCTTCACTATACTCCTGAAGAGCAGTCAGCCTTGGAGAAGGTGGCTTGCCAAGCCCCCTGGTTGGGACAGATCGTATGAAAGAGTAACCCAGGATCTTTAAGAGTTACCAACTACAGACTGTAATCCATGGAACTGGCAGCATTACCTGACTACAGGTAATTAAGAGTCATTCCAAGCCCTCACAGGACCTTGGCTGCAACCATATGGCTCTTAGGGTTGTTGGTTTTTTTTCTGACAATAGTTATTTTTCAGCTATCCAAAACGCTGTGTCTGTCTGTTCTTTCAACCATTTCGAACTGTTTTCTTTCACTGCTTCCATTATCAAAATTGATTTTATCTGAAAATGGTAAATGCCGGCTAGCTGTATCAAAATCTCTCATCTCACCTAAGTGTCTGGTACTTTTCTCTACCCTCTTTCCTTTTCTAAACCTGAGCTTCCAATTCAGGGTCCTTTGTTCATGATCAGTGAGGACCATAGTCTAGAATAATAATAATAATAGATAACATTTGTGCAGATTTTTAAGGTTTTTATTGATATTTTTCAGTCGAATCTCACTCTTCATGATCCCATTTAAGGTTTTCTTGGCAAAGATACTGGAGTGGTTTGCCCATTTCCCTCTCTACCTTATTTTACAGATAAGTAAACTGAGGCAAACATGGTTAAGTGACTTGCCCAGGGTGAGACAGCTAGTAAATATTTGAGGCTAAATTTAAACTCAGGAACATGTCTTCCTGACTCCAGGCCTCTCATTCTATCTGCTGCACCCTCTAGCTACCTCACTTTAAAATTGACAAAGTACTTAATTTACATTACCTCATTTAATCTTCACAATATCCAAGGAAAGGATCACTGTAATTATTCTTTTCTCCTTTTTTTGAATAAAAAAACCCCTGAAAACGATAAAGGTTATGTTACACACCCAGGTCAAATAGCTAGCAAGTGTTTGGGGAAAGGGAGGTATTTTTAACTCAGACCTTCTTGACCAAGCCCAGAAACATATCTTTGATGCCATATTTCATCTTTAATTTTTTCAAATGTCACATCATTTATTTTAAATAAATATCATATTTGACTATAAGGCATCTTGCTACTCTACCTGCCTCCCAGACAGCCAGATGTTTCTGCTCAGAAGAAGCTAATGTAACTCATATTCAAAGCTGGCTGGGCTCTTTCTGAGGTTTTCCAGAAGCCTTAGTTATTTCCTTCCCACTGGCTGGGTTTGTGCTTCAACACAATCTTAACCTAGTACAAGTCCACCCCTTTTATGGCTGCCCTGCTTCTTCTAGTGGACTTCTTTTCATTGGTCCCCCCCACCCCCCACCAGGGCCAGTCTAGCAGAAAAGTATGGTAGGAGGACTTGCACACATGCTTCATCCATAGGGTTCACTGTGGGTTATGATAGTTTGACACTGTGGCTCAGCAGTGATGCTGATGAAATTGCTAACATACCTAGATATAATACCTGTGGTAGTCATGTGCTAAAAGGTTCTATCAGCTACCCCTAGATAGTCACTTTGGTCTGGGACTCAAAACTCCTTTGACACCACATAGTTTCCAGTCTCCCAGTAGCCTTACTTAGTTTTTGGTATGACAACTGGTCCAT
Organism: Gymnobelideus leadbeateri; assembly: GCA_011680675.1. Classification (NCBI taxonomy): domain Eukaryota; kingdom Metazoa; phylum Chordata; class Mammalia; order Diprotodontia; family Petauridae; genus Gymnobelideus; species Gymnobelideus leadbeateri. The sequence continues at coordinate 520,822 of WOXC01006634.1, read as the reverse complement.
CATTATACAGTGTTCTTCCCTTTATATTAAACTTCAATGGCTATGTTAATGTTGTCCCCTCCATTCCTGGAACATATTCCATCTTGTTTCTGCCTCATAGATTTTCTCTCTTCCTTTAAGATACAACTCAGGTACCATTTTTGTATGAACCTTTTCTTGATTTCCCTAATAGTTAGTGCCCTCCCTCCCAAATTACCTTCTATTTGTCTATTTTTGTAGATAGATAGATATAGATATAGATAGATATATGCATATGTATATCTAGAAACACCTATATATACACTTATGTGTATATACTTATATATATGTCTGTTAACTTTGTATTTATTTTGCTTATATTTTACCCATTAGCATTCAAATTCATTTTAAGTAATTTCCTTCTATTCAATTTATTCTTTGTACTTATATCCTCAGTGTCTAATAATAGTAATATATAGAGGTTTATAGAGTTATATAGAGTTTATAGAGTTAATATATAGAGTAATATATTTGAAGTTTCCAAAATAGTATATATATGCATGTATCTATGTATAATTTGATTCTTACAAAAATTTATCCTGTGAAGTAAATGCTTATCATTTCCCCCACTTTACATATGAAGAAATTGAGAATGAAAGAGGTTAAGTGACCTAAAAAAAGTTATGTAGATAAGAAGTGCCTAAGGCAGGATTTGAACTCTGGTCTGTGAGACTGTATGTACCAGGGGGTGGCTAGGTCGCACAGTGAATAGAGCACAAGCCCAGAGTCAGGAGAACCTGAGTTCAAATCTGACCTCAGACACTTAACACCACTAGCTGTGTGACCTTGGGCAAGTCACTTAACCCCAATTGTTCTTCCCTCCCCCCTCCAAAAAAAAGAAAAGCAATATATATATATATATATATATATATATATATATATATATATATATTATATATATATGGCCTGAGCTGTAAACCAAAGGTCAGCTTTAGGGGCAGCTAGGTGGCACAATGAATAAAGTACCAGTCCTGGAGTCAGGAGGACCTGAATTCAAATTCGGCCTCAGACACTTGACACACTTACTAGCAGTGTGCCTTTGGGCAAGTCACTTAACCCCAATTGCCCTCCAAAAAAAAAAGAAAAGAAAAGAAAAAAAAGCCTTCATACTGCTCTCTAGCCATTGTAGCACCTTGCTGCCTTGGTGTCTGGCAGTGTCTGGTACAAAGTGGGTACTTAATGAATACCTTCTGAATGATTGATGATGGAAATATGGCTGGGGATATATTTTTCTGGGTCTAGACCTGGTTCTTGGCAAACATGGTCTTGAGAAATTAATTTTTCTAATTAAAATTTCTAATTTTTTCTCTTGGGGAATTCCATCTCTGTTTTGGTACTTTTTATATCTTCTATTTTGGAAGCTTCATGTAGGTCTATTCTCCTTTATCCTGGTTTAAAAACAAAACAATGACAGTCATTGCATTGCTTTTTGATTTAAGATACCTCATCGTTATTTTCCTTCTATTCAAATTTATGATGAGGAAGAGAGTAGGGAAATAATGAGAGATAAAAATGGCTTTCTGATGTGTAGTGTCTGACATACACTTAGCATGCTGTCACAGTGGTACTGACAGATGTGTGTCAGAGTAGCCAGCAAGCAGTCAGAAGGTCTAAATATTGAATGCTGGGATTTGTGCCAAAGTGACATATGGTTTCTTATAAATGATGAATATTCTATTATCTGATGAGTGGTACCATACAGGGAAAGTCGAGTGGATTTGGGAAGGTCCGGTACAGCTGAGCCTAGAACACATAGCATTTTATTTTACATTGGCAGTGTCCGAGGCTTAAGATGGAAGTCAAACAAGACAGACAAGTGTGATCCCATCTATTAAGGAATTCTGTTTAAAAAGAAACTACAGTATTAATTGATCTATCAAATATATTTTGAATAGTTTTATATTATCCCTAAAGAGCTTCAAATAAGCCAAGTATCCTAGATATTCAATTAGATTCCAACTCAATTCAGGAGGATTTATGAAGCATCTAAAATATATGGAATGCTTTGCTGTGGAATTAGGAATGAAAAGAGAAGATATATGACTTAGGGAAGATATTATGCTTCCTTTTATGTCGAGTATTATATATGTCTATGACACAGGAAGTTAGGGCATTGACTCAAGTAAGGCCCTTTCTATCATAACAATTAAAGAGACTAAAAAGGTAAGAGTACTTAAGGGCAGCGTTAGTTTTATTTTCTGTTTCTCCAATAATTTAATATTATGAGTCTATCTTTTGGTTTTTGCCATTTAATGATCCAGAAATAAAAGCTCTGAGTTTTCCTAAACTGGATTCAACTACAGGTACTTCTCTCATCAATTTCTCCAGGGTACTTCAGAATTTGGCTCATTTCTAAGTCCAATAAATATAAATAAACAACCAAGTCAGAAAACAAAATAATACAAAAAACAAAAGGAACAGATGGTCAGTACTCATATACCATGTAAGCATTCAGGCTAACAAAATATTAACTATAGGACAAGCCTTGTTTAGCATGACCCCACTCTTCAAAATACAAAGACACCCATGCCCAGTCCCCATAAGTTCCACCCATGTCTCCCATCCCCTGCAAGAAAGAACTTGAGATTGCTAAAGAATCAAGCAACTGAGCCTTACGATAAGACTCCATCCCAGAGTCAAGTACATTCCTCCTGATTATAGTTGGTACCTTTCAAAGTGAGGAAATTTGCAGGGGAAGTCACTCAGGATTATTGAAGTATCACCTTCCTCCCCTCCATCTTTGAACATCTGTGGTTGTCAAACCTCCAAGTATCAGTGATGGTATCAGAATTGTAATTCTGCATCATAATCCTTCTCTTCACTTCTTAGTCAAGGAACTCCTACATTTGGTCCAAAAACTTTTCCATTGCTTTGCCTTTGCTCTTCCATTGATTGTGTTTCTGCAGCTCCATCTCAACTGAGGAAATCCTCACTATTTAGCCAGTGTCCCTATCTGCCTCCATGCCCAGGTTCATGTGATTCTCTGGAACACATGATTCCTTGTAGGGACTAGATTCCCTACAGAGAACTGAGGGTTCTTTTGCATCCAAGTATCTTCTTTCTAACCTCTCAGCTCTGGTCCTTTCTTTATGTGTCACTATGTTATTACACTTCCTTTCTGAAAGCCAAGTCTGAGGATATAGTCCAGGTGTAAATAATGGCTTTGAATCAATCATCTTCAATGTATCGATATGGTGAAACTCAGAGCAGTACAAGAAATTTACGAGAGTTAATATACTCAGAGAGAATTTACTAAGGTGACACTATTTACACTAAGAGTTTTTAAAATTAGGACAAAGGAGGACTCAGGAAACTGATGTTTAAAAAAGTTAAATGACCTGTATACCACTACATAGTTGGAAAATGCCAGAGCCAGAATTAGAACTCAGGCCTTCTCATTCCAAATATATCCTCATACTGCCTTTCATGGGCAAAATACTTTTGCCTCAAGAAAGAGAATGAGGGATAGTCTGAATATTTTACATAAGGCCTGCCGTGGAGATATTGCAGGTTTCATTCCAGACTACCGTAATAAAACATATATTGTAATAAAGAGAGCAATAATTTTGTGTGTGTGCAATAGTATTATGTCTAAATAACAATGTAAGCCCCTCAATTTAAAAATACTTTATTGCTGAAAGATGCTAACCATCATCTGAGCTTTCAACAAGTCATAACCTTTTTGCTAGTGGAGATTTTGCCTTGGTGTTGATGGCTGCTGACTAATCAAAGTGGTGGTTGCTGAAGGTTAGAGTGGCTGTGACAATTTCTTAAAATAAGACAGTAATGAAGTTTGCCCATTGATTGATTTTCAATTCACTTGAGCCCTTAGAAACCTTTGTAGGGTTAAGTGGCCTAATCCCAATATTGTTGTATCTCAGGGAATATGGAAACCAGAGGCAAGGGAGAGAGATGGGGAATGGCAAGTCAGTAGAGCAGTCAGAGCACACACATTTATCAATTAAGTTTTCTGTCTTATATGGATGCAGTTTGTGGTACCTCAAAACAATTATAATAGAAACATCAAATATCATAGATCACCATAACAGATAATAATAATAATGAAAAACATTTAAACATTGTGAGAATTATCAAGATGTGACACAGGGACACAAGGTGAGCACCTATATTGAAAAAATGGTGCCAATAGACTTGCTCAACCCAGGGTTGCCACTAATCTTCAGTTTGCAAAAAGAAAATCCCATAATATCTGCAAAATGCAATAAAGAGAAGTACAATAAAATGACATATGCCCATATGCTTTTCAGCCACCAAAGAACTATTAAGAAAGGATAGGTAATCGGTTAGCAAAAAGGAATGAGGCCCTTTGACAAAGGGCAGAAACGAAACTTGTCTTCTAGAGTCACTTCAATGCATTCTTTATTTTTCTTTAAAATGAGAAGAAGAAACCCATTAAGTTCACGAAGATTGGAATTTCTATTACTGTAAAGAAAATAATAACAACTGACATTTATAGAGTGCTTAATAGCTACAGAGTGCAAAATAGTTAAAGGTTTCTATGGCAAAATATGGAAAATTGTGTTTCTGAAGTTTCTATTTATGCCCAGAGAAGTGAGAATATTTTCTTGTTTGTCTGGATTTTTGGATTGCATTCTTTCTCAGCATTTAGCTTGGTTCAGTGAAAGGCATCCTGAATGTGGACTTGACAGACCTGGGGTCAAACCCTGACTACTTCTTACTTACCTTGAAATAGCCTGGTGAGTCTGGCAAATCACTTCTCCTCTCTAGATCTGTTTCCTTATCTATAAAATGAAGTTTAACTAAATAACCTCAAAGGTTTACCTTAGTTCTAAATCTATGAACCTTTGATCTCAGATAGAATTAAACCACTCCTGGCTCCTCCGTGCTCCTTATTGGCACAAGAAAGTCTTGATCACAGAAGGAACCAAAAAGTGTACGTGTTCTCTTTCTGCCAAAATTCTAGACAAGCTTCCCTGTGGGTCAGGAATCCACAGTGAAATAGGTAGCTAATTTTTAAATTGTTCTGTCATAACTGAACAACTTTGAAGTTGAAAATGGCATTCCATGTTGTAGATTTAAATGTTACTTAGAATAATACTTAAGAATACTGATGTGAAAATCAATGGAAGCCACATATGCTCCCTTTTTATAAATGCAGTTTCCATTTTCGACACAATGTAGATCATTTTCTATTCTAAATAGGATAGCACTGTTTAGAAAAGGCTAGTTAATAAAACAAAAAGCCCATTACTAAAATATTCATCATACTTGCAAATAGGCTAAAAAATGTATTTTAGCTTACAAATTGAACCCAAAGGAAACAGAATAAGAAAAGGTTTGATGAGATCTCCTCCAGAACTCCTCTAAACTATACTCTTGTTTCTTTCATTGTCCTGGAGGCCTACACATTTTTGTGGCTAGTTTAGATAAAGCAAAAAAAAAAAAAAAAGGCCAGTTCTGTTGGGGAAATGACTTTACCTGCATCATTGTCTTAGGCCCTCCCCATTGAACACAAATTGTGCTTTTCTACTTAATGCTTTTATCCATGAAATTTTAACAAAAGTGATACTCTCTACTTTAATATTATTGCTCCTTTTCTTAATCAGGCCAAGTTAAGCATGACTACAGACTGAGAAAACCACAGTGGGTATTTTCCTATTAGAGATGCCAGTTGATTTTATTAACTCAGGGTCACCTCCACACTTTGATAAGTCATTGGAGTGGGACTTTAGTAGTGAAGACATGATCATGACCCATGGGAAGATGTTCACCCAAGCTTAAGGTGAAAATAACATATCAGTGAATAAAAAGTCATCTGGGGAAATGTCTGCTTATTAATTTAATCGTTTCACCATATAAATGCTTTAGAAGGATAACAGATTTGGGGACTAGGACCTCAATATTAGCAAATGCTTGACTAGAAATCAACTAAATTTTAACCTCTACAAATATAATGGTACATTCATTGTACCTCTGTTTTTAATAGCCTCTTTAGGTAGGTCAATGTATTTTAAACTTGGCTACAGAACATCTCTTTTTTGGAACTGAAATTTTTTGATGGAACATATATATTCTGATTGTTGTGGGACAAATGTGGTTGGGACATGGGGAAGAAGCTGGAGATAAAAGGGGGTGTCATGATGAAGGACCTAGGGAGAATAGAGTGAGGTGCATCAGATGCATGCCATCCCAGGATGGACCAGCAATTGAGAGAGGGGGGACCCTTCCCTAAAGAAATGAATAAGAGTACAGGGGTTGGTACTTTGGTGTCCAGAGGGCTTATGTAGCATAAAATTTAAGGGATTACTCTTCTACTTCACACAGTCCAATTCTATGCAGCATAAAGTATGGGGAATTTGAATTTATCTGGCAATAACAGTGTTGAAACACTTTTCACTCTGCTTCATCTAATTTCATATTTCTATTTCTCCTCCCATTCCAACACCCTTATCCAGCTCTCCGCACAGCTAGTGATAACTTGCTGTAAATATCAAATCAGGGCTTTTAACTGAAATTTTCTTGGGGAGTCCTCCTGGATGCAAAGACTAAACCAAAACCAGCTCTGCCTGAAAAGAATTGACCTTCTATTTGCTATTTCCCCTGATACAGTTTTGAGGGTATTAGATTTTTACTTCTGTATTTCTAGGACCTAGCACAGTACGTGGCATATAGTAGGTATATTATAAGTATTTATTGAATGAATGATCCTTTATGAATGTTTGTTGAATGTATTGAAGCACTAGAGTTCCAGTGAACACATTGCAGAAATTATTAAATAAGTTTATTCTGGCTACTTTAAAGTATTTTCTCCCTTTTGATATCACCTATAATCCAGCCTGAGGAAAAAGAAATTTGTCTGCTCATTTGTCTGTCTTCCTATAATAAATTTAAAAAGTCACATTCATTTTTGTATAGCACTGTTTAGTATTCCAGTTTTTACTTTTTCTAGGCACACAGGGCTCTTGCCTGCTCCTTTTTGGGTACTTTAAGTTGGTTTACACAATATAGATCAGGTTTGTTCCGTGAATACCATAGCACTTTGTACCATTAATATGACTCATCTCATACTGCCTTGCTTCTATGTCTCATTTTCCCTACTAAATTATAAGTAGTTGGGCAGGGCAGTAGAAACTGCATCAATTCATTTTGACTAATATGAAGTGTTTATTTTTGTGCTAAGTGATAGAGGATAAAATGTGAAATGATGAGAAAATTTAAATAATAAAAATTCCAATAACTCATTTAAAAAAGGCTTTAGGGTTCACAAAGTGTTTTCCCTATAAGACTCCTATGAGATAGGGAATGCAAATATTCTCATTTCTAAAAATGAGATATTGAAATGGGGGGAACTTAAAGTGATTTGTCGAGGATCACATGGATAGTGTGTGTTCCAGTATTTAAGCACTACTCTTCTGCTACCAATACTTTCCATTACACCACATAGTCTAGATACATCTAGTTTTTGTTACCAAGGAGCTTATGATGAGTATGGAAGTTAAGATGTGCATGTGAATAATTTAGATAAGTTAGCATATGTTAAACACATAGTCAGGTCCAAACAAAGTGATAAGAGATTCAATAGAAAAATGATCCTTTATACGTGAAGGGAAAGGGAATGGGTCAAGTGAAACCTAAGTTATTTTTTGAAGTAAATAGTAGATTTAAACAGACAAAGATAAGAAGGGCAATTCTAGGCAAGGGAAACAGCAGGCACTGATTCTTTGAAATGGGAAAGGTCAAGGATGACATTTGTGAATAATGAGTAGTACTGTTTGGCTGAAATGTATGCAGATCATGCAAAGCAGTATACAATCAGCCAGGTAAAGTAGGTTGGAACAAGACTGTGGAGGACCTTGAATGTCAAGAAAATATATTTGTATTTTTAATCAGTAAGAAATAGGAAGGGACAGCTAGGTGGCTCAATGAATAGAGCACTGGCCCTGGAGTCAGGAGGACCTGAGTTTAAATTCAGCCTCAAACATTTGACATACTTACTAGCTGTGTGACCTTGGGCAAGTTGCTTACCCCAATTGCCCTCAAAAATAAAAAAAAAAAAGCCAAAAAAAGAAAAACAATACCCCTGCTAATTTCCAGAAGTATTTACAAAAAAAAACTATGATTTATTTTGGGGTGGCTAGGTGGCACAGTGAATAGAGCACCGGCCCTGGAGTAAGGAGGACCTGAGTTCGGATCCGGCCTCAGACACACAAAACACACACAAAACAAAAACCTAGCCATGTGACCTTGGGCAAGTTACTTAACCACAATCGCCTACCAAAAAACAAAAAACAAACAGCAACAACAAAAAAAGAACTACAGTGGAGAGACAAGTGTTTTTGATAGTAGTGGGCATTTAATAAGTTTTGGATGAATATTAATTTATTTTTTTCAATGAATGTCTTATTTTACTTACTTATTGAACTTGTAGTTAACAAAAATATGCAAGACATAAGCATTTATTAAGCACCCAGCATGCATCAAGCACTGTGCTAGTCTGAATATTAATTTCTTGACTCTAGTAGCATCACAAAATGATGATATAAGGATCAGATTTTCATTGGCTTATATAATCACCAAAATATTTTGTAATTTTAAAAGATCAGAAAGAACAGGAGCAGGCTGAAGGGTAGAATCCTTATTAAGCTGAAGTTATAAGTTTGTGGAAATAGTTCACCTATGACTATTACTATTTTGTTGCACAATAATAGTCCCTTTTAATTAATTAATCCTACTAATTTCTTACAGATTCTCAGAGTTAGAAGGGACTTCCAAGGCCAACTAGTCTATCACATTCCTGAAAAACAAATTTACAACATCCCCTACCAGTGGTCTTCTAGTATTTTCTTGAAGAGCAGTTAGAAGAACCAACTACTCCCCAAAGCAGCATGTTCCATAAAAAAATCTAATTGTTAAGAATTTTTTATCTATACATCAAGCTTAAATTTTCCTCTTTATAACTCTATTCATTGCTCCTGGTTTGGCACTCAGGATTCAAATAATGCAAGTCTGTGTTCTCTTCTACATATCAAATGGTTAAACATAATATGTTCCCACTAAGTCTTCTCTAAACTAAGTATCTCCATTTCTTTCAAAGAGTCCTCATATAACATGAACACAATTCTAATTGCTCTTCTCTAGTTGTACTGTAGGGCATCATTGTTCTTCCTTATGGTCCCTAGGAAAGAATAAGCACAATATTCCAGATATTTTCTGGGCAAGATGGAGCATGGCATAGTAATTACTCCTTTATTCCTGGATATTATGACTCATTATAGTTGCCTAAATTTCATCAGCTTTCTTGGAGGCCTTATCATACTGTTCACTCACATAGAGCTTCCTGTCCACCAACCTCCCTTGATAACTTCTTCAGAAAACTTGCTACTTCATCACACCTCCACCATTTAAAAATTTTGGCATTGATTTTTAACCCACTTCTAAGACATTACATTTATCTCTATCTTACTAACTATTCTAACTGATCAAGATGTTTTTGAATCCTGTTATCTGGTGACTGGTTAGCTGATTCTTCTATCTGCAAAATTGATAAATATGACATCTATGACTTTATCTGCACTGATCATAAAACATATAAACATATGGCACAAGGTAGACAGACCCCAGGGATACTTCTCGGAACATTTCCATCTAATCTGATACTCAACCATTAATGACTAGGGTTTTTCAGTTTGTGTGTATGTGGGGGTTGGGGGAAGTCTTGCCATTCCACTAACTCTGAATACTAAATGTACTATTATTGTAACTTTAATATGCCATTGTTGAGGTGCCATATCTCATTATCTCAAAGAAACTCAGAAGAAATTCTCAAATACTTTGTCAATATATAGGTAAACTCTATAGTAGTCCCATAATCTTCCAGATAATAAACCTCTTTTATAAAAAGGAATTAAGATTACTTTGGCATGTCCTACCAGTTTGAAATCATCACTTTATTTCCTAGACATTCATTAACCACTTCTTTAATCATATATGTATGTATGTGTGTATGTATGTATATATGTATGCATATATACACAAATAAATATATTCAGGCATATGTATATTCAATAGAATTCAGTTCAATTACATAAGCATTTATTAAGCAACTTCTGCCTGCCAGATGCTGTGATAGAAATTGTGGAAGCAAAGATAAATAACAAACAAACAAACAACAAAAACAACAGTATCTGTTTTCAAGGTACTTATATCCTTTTAAGTATATCATGAGGCCTTTTTCTTTACTGCTCTTATAAAAAAATGTGTTGCTGTTAATTTTGTCTGGAATATTTGAAATGATGTGGCTATGTTCTCAAATATATACGTGTGTGCGCATGCATACATCAAAAAGTCACAGAATAAAAGAAAAGGAAGGGGGGAGGGATCTCAGAGAACACCTAATTTAGCCTATTTCTGACCAAGAATGCCACCCCCAACACATGATCTTTTTTTGTATATAAATCCTGTCAAGTAAAGAGGAGCCCATTATCTCCCAAGGCAATTCACTCCATTTTCAGTTAGGTCAAATAGTTAGAAAGTTTGAACTAGAAGGAGCTTCTGAGCACCAGGTCATTTATTGGGATAATTTTGACCCATTCTAGGCAAGATAATAGTTATACAGGAGGAAAAGGAGAGAGAAAAATACTAGGCTGAGTCTCTGTAGGATGCTTAATTTACCTGGAGGGATGTGAGTCCTAGGAGAATAGGTCCTCATTACAGCATATAATTATAAATGCCCCAACTGCCCCAACTCAAATTTTAATGCCACAAAGATCCTACAAATAATTCTTATATTTATATCTCTTATAAACTTTCCCAGAGAATGAAAATCATAAGAAAAAAAAGAGAACATAGCACTAAAAAGTAAAATGTTTGAAACAAAGTAAAATCAATTATTTAAAAAAATAGATTTACCATAACCATTTAGATATGAAGATTTTAGTTTAAAATTTTATATGCTAGAATTAGGCCATAATTTAGAAGAAATTCCCTGTTTTTATATAAGTATATCACTTCAAATATGATTTACATTTGTTGCTTATTAATTGTTAGGTAAAAAATAAGAAAGGCTGGGGTAGTGTTTTAAAATGAAGAAAAATTTAAAAAAAATGAAGAAAAATGGGGGTGCAATTTCCCTGATGTTTGGTAATGGAAAGCTCTTGACTTGTCTACTTCTGACATGTCAACCCTGGCCTCCGTAGGTCAGATATGACTGAAAGCTGTTACCATTGAGCAGTTGTTTCATGATCTTTCCAAAATGAGTTTATGACTTCAGTTTAGTTCACATCCTATAAGCGTTTATTATCATAAAATGAACCAATACAGGCTAGTCACCTTCCTTATTGTCTGCTTCAGCTGGGGGGTCATATGGAGGCAGCATGCCAAAGATAACTTTGATACCACAGATTGCTCTTCAGCTATATATATATATTTCATTTCCAATTTGAATAACCTCTCAACTAGAAATACTGGTTGGAACTTTCTGAAACTGGACCACTGTTGTTAGATAATTTGAGTTTCTTTGCAAAGAAGCTATAGAATTATATGTAGAGGGAGAGGAGGAAAGGAGAGAGGAGAGAGGAAAAAGAAAGAGAGAAAAGAGGAAGAGAAGAGAGACAAATACAGAGTAATGGGGGGAGTTCACTCATTCAACATTATTTTTATGGAGAAAGTGTTTTTATTTATTCATTGAATCCATAAAAGACCTATAAATCCTAGATTTATAAAACTTATAATACATAAGGAACTTTGTCCAGGGGGCTGTCCCCTAGGGAAATGTTCCACAGTTGAGGGACAAAGATCTAAGAGGGGGAAGATACAATGAAATCAGAGAATATGAGCTAAACATCAAGGTTGGAGAGTTACATTTGGAATTCTTCATCTTGCAATAACAAAAATCAGTGGGGGAAAACAACCCTTCTATTGCTAAAACAGTAAACAGTTTTATTTTTACCTATGACAATATAAATGTAAGCTGCATTTCTATCCCACTGCTCCCTTCCAAACTGTTTCTTACTTGACAGAAGTAGGGGCAAGTCTTCCTTGCCATGCTGTTAGAAAACACCCCAGAAGGTGCAGCACCATGGTATTTGAGTAATAATGACACGAATGGATTTCCCTTTATTCCTATATGTCTGGGCAAGTCATTCCTAGCTGTGTGGGCACCATCATGGGATGGGCAGAAGGTCTTGTCATTGGGGGTTTAGGCCTCATAGACATGTGGCCTCCCATGGGCAGCATTGTCCCAGGAGCAGACATCATTCCAGGAGGAGGGAGGCCCATCATTGGCATCATAGGAGGACATCCTGTATGGGGCATTGGCATCATACCAGGTCAAGTAGATCCAGGGAGATTGGGAAGAGGTAGGATCATAGCCCCTGCCAGTGGAGGAGCAGAGAATGGAGTGGGAGGAATTTTTCCTTGCTGAAATGCAGGTGTTTTATCAATCAGGCTCTGAAATTGCTCTTCTATCCATTTTTGATAGCAATATTTCACATTCTCTTTGTGTTTCCTACCGCTGTAGTGTGTTTTTCATGCAGACAGTTGGGCATCCACCCTCCCTGGATCTTACCAATCCATGCTGAGCCATCGGAAGTGACCTCATTTAGTATTATTGATCATTTCCTGTGTATTAAATTTTAGATACTCTAAGTGATGCTACAACTGGAAACATCACACTTTCCTGTGAATTCCTTTTCTTCCATTCAGGGAAAAGAGGCACTTAGCCAGGGGAAGGTACACACAGATGAAATAACATGGAGCAGATTGTGCTTAGTTACTGAATGAACAGAAAGCAAGTGTAAGGAAAATTAATCAATTTTTTCTCCATCTCAGTGCAGTTGTACCCTAGTAACTTTATAGTATTTATTTGAAAAACTAGTACAGTGTTATACAGACTTCAGTTGTAAAATACATGCTTAGAATTGACCCATATGTTTCATGGCACAGATCAGATTAAATGTAGCCCATTTAAGCAATCTCATCATTTGCCATCGCTCTCTCCTATTTCCATAGTATCATACTCTCATCATTTATTGTAATACAATGCCTCCAAACTTATATTCTTCTTTGATCTTTGTCTTAGGTGGGCTATAAAAAAAAGAAAGATAGCTTAGTCTCAATAAGCAATTCATTAATGTTTTTGTTTTATTTCTCTTTGTGATTTGAAATTACTATTCATTTATCAGAGAAGCAGCTAGCTCTCATTAAACCCTTGTCCTTGGTCCTCTGAATGATACTATGTGGTGTGAAAAGGAAACCTGCTATTTCTTTGTCTGGTGCCAGGTCTCCCACTTTTCTTTTCTTTAGCTTGTCATGATGAAATCCTTAGTTAATGTTGTTGACAAGTATATATACTTTTAGTTGCCAGCTGGATCTTTCATCAAACAAAAGAACTGCAGAGAGAAGGTCTCGCTTAGAGACGGCTGCTGGGATAACTGGCATCTTTCACTAAGAAATACTACCTTTGCCCTCAGGGCACTGTACTTTCAAAGGCTGCAATATAGCCAATCAATTATGACTTGAATGTAAAAGTAAAGAGAGAAAATTGCTTGATTCATGAATGGCAAGGGTAGGGCCAGCTAAAGTTGCTAATAGAGTTATTGTTGTACTGGTAAATAAATAGGGGTTACCATGGAGAGGTCAGTGTAAAAAGGAAAAAATGGTGGCAAGGCCAGAGGAAAGAAATAGCCAAATTCTCCTTCAGACTAAAAATGATGAGAACTCAGTAATATATTGGAGAGTGTCTTTCCATGGGTGTTCATTGCTATTTTTTGTCATGGAATTGCAGAAATGAATGATCAAGAACATTGAATTAATAGAATTCCTGAACCTCCAACATCTTATAAGGACATCTTCTCACTCTTTGTCTATCAAGTCATTTCTCTGCTTTCTTTCAAATTTACCCACAGTCCCTAAAATTCAATCCAGATCCATTTTATCTATAGTCTCTCCTAATTATAGAATTGTAGCTTCCCAATCAAGGACCTATTCATGCCAACTCCTTGCAAACAATTCTTTTTGCTTCTCCAAAGAAAAAATATAAGAAAAGAAAAAAAAGGAAAATTTGGGTACATTAACTTGATATCTGCTATGTGAAAGATACTGTGTTGATGGTGTTGTTTTATTGAATTGTCTTTTTATAATATAATCTTATAAAGGTTTAAAATTACTACCGTCTTGCTTTCTGTACTCATGATTGTATATTACAATATAATTATATTATTGTAGAAACTATATATATATATATATATATATACACATATGTAGAGCCAGACATACATACATATGTGTGTGTCTATGTATATGCATATATATCACTGAGGGGCAGCATGGCATGGTGGATATGGAATTCAAGAAACTTGAGTTCAGATGCTCCATCTGACAGCAGTTATAACCTCTTACCATCTTGTTGGGGTAGCAGACAGAGCACTGGGCATGGAGTCAACAAAATGTGAATTCAAATTTAGCCTCAGCCTTAGCACTCCTGGCTAATTAAGCCTTGATCTGCTTCAATTCTTCAACTATAAAATGGGGTAATAATAGCACCTACTTCCCAGAATTATTGTGAGGATCAAAAGAAATAGTATTGTTAAAGTGTTTAGCATGGTGCCTGACACATAGTAGGTGCTTAATAAATGTTTCCTCCACTCTGTTCTAAAATTATAAGTTGCAGAGAAAGTGTTGACCTACATTGGAAGGAGATTCTTTGCTTGGGAGTTTTCTTTACCAATGAAATAAGAGATTCAGCTCTTATCTCCTATGTATAACATGATCTATGTATTATTACAAATATTGGTAATGATGGATGGTATAGTGCTTTCCTACCAGCTAGTCTCCCCTTTGGCTAACCAATCAGCTAATTGAAATGGGTATCATAAAAAATAAAAAATCAGAGATGACAAGGGAACATTTCTAATCATAATGGTCCATTAAAATGCTATACCTTTGCCTTATCATGATGAGAAGGTGACCCTGTGTTCTTGAAGGCTGTGCCTGCTAAGCACAAACTCTGTTGAGATCCCACCATTCTAGAAAGGTTTCAAGAACATAACCAATGATGGAACAATACATCTGTTGTCTGATGTCTAATCTGACTGTGTGTTGAGGGAGGCTTATTACCATCATTGAGTGATGAATTTTTTGGGGGGAAGAGGGCATGAAAACTCATGAAAACCATCTGCCAATACTTGGAAGAATTGCAATCTGCATCAATGGTCGGAGTTTCCACACTAACCAAATCCCAAGTTATTGTTGTTTTTTTTTTTTCCAAGTGTTAGGAACAATGAATCAATCAGAACATTTTTAAGGGTTTATCATGAGTCAGACACTGTGTAAGGCTCTGTGGATACAAATACAAAAAATGACACAAAAATAAACCCTACTGAAAAAGGCACTTACACTATCATTTGAAGCAAGACCTAAAATTTGATAGCAGGATCATTGGCAGAGCACTGGGTGGCTTAACTTTTCTTTTTGAAGCACAGAGTTTACCTTTTTCAGTGTGATAAAGTCAATAGGGAAAAGCTGAGGAATCCTGGAGAAAGAGAGGAGATCCACTAAATATAATTAAACTACTCCCAGTAATCACGTAAGGATTCTGATAAATATTTCCATTGTGGCATGTAAATTCAGCTTAAACAACATATTGAAGTATGCCAAGTCTGCAGAGAATCAGGCTACCACTTCCCTAAATACTTGTCTATAGCTGTAAAGAGTCTACATTGAGGTTCTTAACCTTTTTGTGTGTTTTGAATTCCTCTGACAGTCTGGTTAAAGCCTTGGACCCCTTCTCAGAATAATGTTTTTAAATGCACAACATAAAACAGGATTGCAAAAGAAACCAATCATTTTGAAATCCAGTTATCAAAATAGGTTAAAAAAGTTCATGTATTCAAAATTATTCTTAATAATATTCTTAATATTCTTAACCCTTATCTATGTATTCATGACCTTGAAACCATTGACTAAGTTAATCAGAGGTGGAAAAGGACAAATGCAGAGATAGCAGCAGCACCTATGCCATCCAGAGCACCCCAGTGAAGCAGGTCACATCAGTGTCAGTTATGTGCTACGGAAATAACATTGTGGAAGTAGCAGGTGGGACCTTTGTGTCAAGAAGTTATTGAAATAATATTAGCATCTCTACATTGTATTTACTTACCATTTAAAACTGTTTGACATGACTAATGGGGTCTGGGCTCAGGTAGTTATTCCACATCTTTGACTGTCATAGAAGTTCCCAGCAATGTCAGTATTACATTATGAAAATATAGCCTGCCATGTCGGGAATTCATTCATTATGATCAAAGCGGAGCTGAATCAGTTAGTATATTCAATTTTCTGCTACACATATTTGTATAGTCACCTACAATAGCATAGCCAAGAGCCTAGAGGCTGATGTCAGATTCTGCAATTGGTCATCTGGGAATTCCTTCTAACTCAGCAAGGTCATCTGGGACTATGCTCTGGAAAAAGAACACCCAGACATCATGCACATTGCTATGGGTCATTCTGAAACTAGACACAATGCTTTTAACTGATGATCAAGGTGATGTACCTGCTTGCACCAAGCATACCGAGGCTACATTTGCTGATTTTTTTCCCTGACACTGTAACATTGGAGGTTGTCATTGAATTAAATTATATGAACAGCACATTCCTCAGATATTTTTGGTGGAGGACAGATGTCAATAAGATGCCAAAGCAAATACTAGATGGTTACTTAAAATAGTAACAGAAATTATAAGCAGAACTTAGAGTTAAGAACCTAGGTTCAAATCCCTGGTCTTTGGGAAATTATGTAGTATCTGGGCCTCAGGTTTTTCATAGGCAAAAATGTGAATATTGGATTCTGTGGTTTCTAAGGAACCTTCCTTTTCTAAATCTCCAATCTGCAGAGAGGCAAAGAGAATTCTGGTCTATTATACTGGCCTCTTCCAGCTTGCAGGGGACAGAGAAAAGTCATTCCAGTCTGCATCCTTTGCCTTTCATGCCTTCAGGGTAAAAAAACAAAACAAAACATTATTCTATAAATTCCCCTTACTGTTCCCCTCATCTGGGCTGCCTAACAACCTGAGAAGATTCCAACCTGAGGCTGAACTCCTTCGAATATTAATAATACACCAGAACTCATTCATTAATAATTACCATTCCCAACGGATCATATTCACCCCATACCAGTGATTCTGAACCCCTACTGTGATGTTTAAAAAGGTTCAAGAGACATAGTTTCAGGGTAACTTAATCATTTTATCAATAATTCCAGCAAGTTATTAATAAAAGGATGGTTATTTGACTATCTCTCTTAGACCAAAGACAATCATGCCTGGTGGACTCACAATTTATATACCCTTCAAAATAGTAGGTACTCAATCAAACAATAATCAAATTTAATTGGTTACCATTATTGCAGGTGGGCTATATTAAAATGAAGGGCTGAGTATCTCTTGGATAGAGAGTGTATCTCTATACCAGACCACCCATAGCTATAAATTCATAGCAATCAATTCAAAGAACATATACCCCACCCAAGCCTGAGTAGAACACAATGGACTTCCCCACCGTAGGTTAAATTCCTTGCAAGGTTGGGTGGGGTCTGACCAAGAATTAATGCAGTCTTATTATCAATAATGTCCTTCAGACTGAACTTTTAGAGGACTCAAGAAGAAGGGGAGAGCTCTGAATCTGTCCCCCCTCAAAATTATTGGCTCATCTGATTTTTAGGGTTACTTATCCACCTTTGGTGTCCAGCCCTGATTCAGCTCTCTAGAACCTCTCCACCCCCATCCAAATATCCTAACCTCCCAGGTTACTTATTTCCCATGGCATACTCTTTCACCTAAAGCACAGCTATGTTGTGGTTTCATAGTGGCTATTAATAATCATTTCTCACATTAGCTGTCATTTTTCAAACCCCATTCCCTGTTACTCACTTTCCACTCCCATTTTCCCATTCCTCTTAACACTTAATTCACCCACAGTGTCACCCCTTCCACTGTACTCTTCAGATTGTATTTCCAGAATAAATCTCCATAGCTAACAAATTTGCTCTCATTTTAAATCTTTTCCTTTCTTACTCTTTTCATTTTCTGGCTCTCATTTAGACTTGACTCCTTCATGATGGCATAGCCTCTCTGGATGTCCTTTCCAGCACTGATTTCACTTTCAGCTCATCCACAACCTCCCCATCCCCACCATACCAAGACTCAGTGGTCCAGGTATTTTTTTCTGTCTCTGTTTCTAAGATCACTTTCAAATGCCATCATTCAGTAATTTCTTCTCTTAAAATAGAGTGAATCCATATCTACCACCCAAACAAAATTCTGGTACCAGTTGTCTACCAACCTCCAGGACACTTCCTTTCTTTCTCAGTGACTTCAGTGCCTTTCTTATAGTTTTTCTCTCCTCAAAACCTGTCTCCCATTAGGGGACTTTCACCATGCATATTGATACTCCCCTGAATATCCTACCCTCCCAGGTTCTTAACTTACTCATTTCCCATAATGTACTCTTTCACCCCAACACAGCTATGTTGTGGTTTCATAGTGCGTTGTAGAGTCATCTCAAAAGAATTCACAGACTCAGACCATCTCCAACCCAAGCAAAGGCATTTATTGAGAATTACACTCTCCAGTGGTCTGAGTTCCAAGAAGGAACTGGCAGTTTAGTGAACGCAAGATGAATTTTTATAGGGCAAGATACAATTACATAAGAGAATATATGAATATTAAAAAAGGCAGGAGGGGTTTGTTAAGGGATTAGGTAATAGGGGAAGGGTCACAGTCTCAGTGGAACTGCACATTCAGTTACCCATAATGCATAAAGAAAAACCCAAAAAGGGGGGGGCATTAATATATAATAATGATACAGTAATAATGCTCTTTATGGTATAAGTTCACCTAAAAAGTTTTTGCTATTACTGCAAGGTGCCAAGTAGGGAAAGTCCCTTCTATTATTTTGGGGTCCACATGCTGCTCAGGAATCCTTTTGGTGCTGATTTCTGATTGGCTGGCCATTGTGGTCCTTTCTGAGATTAGATGGATGTGGTTGTGGTTGAGTGCATGGACATACCTGCTGTTTCCATGACAAATATAAGAATTGGGCCTGGGGGCAGTGGCTAGTTAGAAACAGTGGCTAGTTAGAAACAGTGACTAGTATTCTATTACATGGACATGCCTGCTGTTCTAGTGAGGCCCATAAGGAAGTTAAAATACTGGGACTGGGGGC
The DNA here is from genome assembly GCA_011680675.1 of Gymnobelideus leadbeateri. Taxonomy (NCBI): domain Eukaryota; kingdom Metazoa; phylum Chordata; class Mammalia; order Diprotodontia; family Petauridae; genus Gymnobelideus; species Gymnobelideus leadbeateri. Next base: position 501,601 of record WOXC01006634.1, on the reverse strand, counting down.
AGTTTTATTAGGATTCCATCAGCTATACAGGGAAATGGTCATACCTTTGATCTTGCCATCACCTACAAATTTACCACTTTATAAACTTTGAAATTCCCTTATCTGATCCTAATCTGTCATTCTACTACATCCTCTGCCTTTCAACCTCAACCTTATTCTTCATCCTCACCAAAATCTACAATTCTTTTACCCTTTAATTCTTTTCTAGGTCATAACCCCTGAACTGGTGTAGTAGCAAGCACTCTAGCATACCCAGGATGTCTGCTAGCACAGGTTCTTTGATCTGCTTTTCTAAAGGAAGGCAACTCAAAAGGGGGTCACTAATCTTAGTTTAATCAAATATATATCATTTACCTAGTTCAGGGGGGAAAGTCAGCATCCTGAACTTCAGAGAATACAAACAGAAGTTATAAGCAGACAAAAAATGCAGACAGAGAAACATACTAGCAGACAGGGCTTTCAGCTGTCTAACCATTACATCTGTACTTAGTTACCAGAGAGAGAAGCACCAACATCTGGGTTTTCAAAGCTGGGGGGCTCAACAGCTGCCCAGAGTCTCATCTGGCCAAATCACACAACTCTTCCCATATCAGTGTATATATAGCTTTCTCCAAGGTCAGAGAATGTCACAGTCCTTGTACCCCTCTGCCCAATCACAAAGTAACAAGGTGTGGGCAGTACTGAAAAATAAGCCTCCCACCACAGGCTCCATGTGACCACATTAGGGGGCAGAGTATATTTTCAAATCAGGGAAGGTTCTCAAATTCACTTAAGCCTATCAAAGGGCAGGGAAGATCTTCAAATTCCCATTACCATTATAACTGGTTCTACTCTTCTACTTTCCCTCTTTTGTCTTCTTACAACATATACCCTCCCACCATATTCTCTACCATGCTGATATAGGGACATGGGCTTCCTTGCTTTGCCTCCAACAAGATATTCAGTCTCCCAATTCATGGCATTTTCATTAACTCTCCACCATCCCTGGAATTCTTTCTCTCCTCATCTCCACTTCCAGATTTCCTTGGTTTTCTTCAATCCCCACTATCTCATTCTTCACAATTCATTTTTTATGAGAATTCTTTCCTGAAACCCCTTTAGCTTTCCTTCTGTTGATTATCTCCAATTTGTCCTGTCTAGTTTGTACATGGTGGTTTGAATGTTGTCTACTTGACTAAACTGTGAACTCCTTGAAATCAGGGACTTTTTCCTTTACTCTATCCCCAACACTTAGCACAGTGCCTGGCACATAGGAGACACTTAAGTTTATTGGCCAACCGACTGACTGTAAAAATGGGGATGAGGATATATTTATTCCTCACAAGAATATTGTGAGGATGGGGCGTCTAGGTGGCACAGTGAGTAAGAGTGCCAGCCTCAGAGTTGGGATAACCTGGGATGGAAACCGGCCTCAGAAAATGAGCACCCACACATAAATAATGACTAGCCATGTAACCTTGAGCAAGTTACTTAACCCCAATTGCTTTAAAAGAAAAAAAATAATATTGTGAGGATTAAATCTTGTGTTGTCAGTAAAGGGTTTTCAACAATAGATTTTCAACAATACTGTTTTACTAGATGTGTGACCCTATTCAAGCCATTTAGTCTCTCTTTTTAGTTTCTTTACCCATAAAAATGAAAGAATTGGACTTGGTAATCAGCAAGTTCTCTGCTACCTCTAAATCCTAGAATCATGGAGTAGTAGAAAAGATATTTTAATTCAGGACACATTGAAATGCAACTTCATGCAATACCCATAAAACTGGTGTGATAGGACAATAGAAATACTTGGAAGGCTAGATTAGACTAGACTAGAGAATTGGATATTGTCACCTTCCATTTCTAATGAAGTGCTGCTTTGAAAAATTCCATTGAATTGGAATGGGGAAGGTGGATCATGAAGAGTATTTAGCATGCCTAAATTACAATTACATTTTATTGTTCTTTGTCCTTCATTTTCAAAGCAGACCAATGACATCATAGGGTTATGTCTTGACTTGCAAGTGAATTGGATTTAAGTGAGACAGAGTGGTACAAAACTGTCAGGCTCACTCTCTCTTCCAGAGTCATTGAAGTGCAATGACAAGACAAAAATCAAGATGACCAGTGATGGCCTGAAATGCAGTGGGTAACCTTGATGTCTTTGATGCTTTGATGCTTTGAGTAAGCTTTAAACACTCCACAGTACCCGCTTTAACCATCTTCAATGGCCCTTGCAACAAATTTTTCTTATCCAAGCATTCCACTATGAAAGCCTTCATGTGTTTGGGAGAGACATCTCTCTAACTTACCAATGGGTTTGAGGCTGGTTGATTACCCTCGACCTCGTTTAGCCTATCTGTTCACACAGTTTTACTGGGGTGTAACTGCTGTGCATATTATAGCTTTTTGGAGCCACAGATGAGAGTTAAGTGGCAAGTGGACACCGAAGCAGCCCTGAAAAGGTTTTTGCAGCCCTCCTACCAGAAGAACTAATCCTTGGAGGCGAACAACCTTAAACTCATGTACTACTTATCAGACCAAATGGAAATTTCTGCTTTTGACAAAGGAAAACCATTGAAGGGTTTGTTATTACAGCCTAACAATTCAGAAAACCACAGTTGTCATATGCTTACAATAATGTCCAAAAATTAGAAAATAATTTGAATGGGCTGCCTTATTATAGAAACAATGGTTATGGTGGCTAAATTTATGTGCAGCTCAGAGGACCTGATTATAAGTATCCAAATTTTTCTGCATAGTGTTAAAACATTGAAACATTTACCTTGTAGAAAAGCATTGAGCACCATGGGATGAAGGGAAATGGGAGCACTCATGAAAACTGATGTTTTGAAATCCATTATTTTATTAGTGACTCAAAACATCCTTACAAAGAAAAGGCTCAGAGAGGTTGAGCCATTTCCTCTTGGCCACATAGCTAATATATTTAAGAGTTAGGATATAAGGTAGGTGGTACAGTGAATATAGCTCATGGCTGGAGCCAAGAATACTCATCTCCCTAAGGTCAAATCTGGCCTTAGACACTTAAGAGCTATATGATCCTGGGCAAGTCACTTAAACCTGTTTGCCTCAGGTTCCTCATCCATATAATGAGCTGGAGAAGGATATGACAAAACACTCCAGTATCTTTGCCAAGAAAAGGGGGTCACAAAGAGTTGGGCACAATGAAAAATAACTGAACAACAAGGATTTGAGAACCTACTTCTTCCTGCTGATAGGTCCAGCTCTCTATCCCAACACACTATGCTTCTGTTTCTTCAAAATAAGCCTTCTTTGGTAGTCCCTCCTAGACTGATTTCTTTTCTTTTCTTTTTTTTGACTAGCTAAAAGAGGCAATTCTTTGAGGAGGCTAGGTGGTGCAGTGAGTAAGAGCGCCGGCCCCGCAACTGGGATGACCCAGGATTGGTCCTGGCCTCAGAAAATGAGCACCCACATATAAATAATGACTGGCCGTGTAACCTTGAGCAAGTTACTTAACCCCAATTGCTTAAAAAAAGAGGCAATTATTTGCCTTACTTCTTGCCTAACCTTAATCACTGAATGGGCATTGCCTTAGTCATACTGAGATCTGGGAAAGACCTTAGCTTAAAAAAGCCAACATCTCCCACTGCATCCAGGGACATCTCCAGTGATCCTGATCTATATCTTGCCACTGGACCCAGATGTATTTGGAGGAGAGAGTGAGACTAGTGGCTTTGCACAGTCCTCACTCACTTGAATCTGATTCCTTTGCAAGTCTTGGGATCACCTTCCTGATGTAATGGTCCTCTCTGACAAAGAAGGACCACCACTACCAAGAGTAGCCAAACTGACTTTCAAAATTCATGAAACTTTGGCTGAACAAATCAACAGATTTTCTATTTCAAACATCCAAATTAGTTGCCTCCCTCTCCAAAATGAGCAGTGGGATGTGTTTAGAGGTTTTTAAAGTAAAATACATCCAATCAGATCAACAACAGATGGAAATCTATGTTGTATATGGTTTTCTTCTTTTCACAGAGATTCTTGTAGCTTGTATCTCCTATAAATACAAAAAGAGAAGAGATCTTTAGAGGACCTTTCAGCCCATAACCCATCTCCTTTGTCTTCTTATGCTGTGTTGGCATTTAAGTCAAACAACCATGGGAGACTTAAATTCAACTGTAGGCATGTTCATTCCAGCTGTTTGTGAGACTGTATAGGTCAGCCAGTAATGGGGCTCAACTTTAGTGTTCTTGGATTGGTTATGACTTCACTGGAGGGTTGAAATTCAATCTTCAATCACTGTTCTGTAACAAATTGGCACTGTGGGCTTTTGCTAAAATAGTTACCTTTTTTCTGACTTGAGCTATTCATGGATTGTAACTGCATTTTTATAAGAGCTGCTTGGTATAGCTAGAGTAGTTAGGTTGTGATATAATCTGCTGGCAAAGGCAAAATACTAGGAGGCTGAATTGCACAATGAAATCCCTCTGTTTGGAGATCAAGGAGCATCCTTGAACAAATATTAGCAGATTCTCTCTTCTGCACACTTTTGTGAGATTCTATCCAGAGTGTTATTGGCTTACTAGGAAGGAGGAAGTGCCAATGCTTTCATTCATCCCTGTCACATACATACATGCTACCATTACAACATAGTGTGTTAAGAGACAGTGATGATGGTTTTGTACCTTATAAATCTCCTAGAAGATAAACATAAAATCCCATCCTTAAGAAAACACTCACTGATAAAATTCAGGTTTCTGTAAAGAAGAATCTTTTTTTTTTTAAAGCAATTGGGGTTAAGTAAATTGCTCAAGGTTACACGGCTAGTCATTATTTATGTGTGGGTGCTCATTTTCTGAGGCCGGATTTGATCTCCGGTCATCCCAACTCCGAGGCCGGTGCCACCTAGCCGCCCCTTTAGGGCAATTGGGGTTAAGTAACTTGCCCAAGGTCACACGGCTAGGTTTGTGTGTGTGTGTGGGGGGGGGGGGGGGAGGGGTTAAGTGTCTGAGGCCGGATCCGAACTCAGGTCCTTCTGACTCCAGGGCCAGCACTCTACTCACTGCGCCACCTAGCCGCCCCTATAAAGAAGAATCTTAAAGACAAGATGCTGCCAAAAGGAATATGTTTTTAATATGTACTTAATTATGAGACTCCTATTGGGAGAAAAACTCCCTTATTTTAAGGTCAAGGCAGAGTGTAATATAATAGGGGACTCACTGTGATTGTGTTAAAGAAATGGGAAGTGGCAAAGAAAATCTCAAAGAATAGATGATCCAAAGACTATTAGATTGGTTGTAAAATCTTTAAATTAGTTCCCCTTGTCACTCTGTATTATTTCCTCTCTAATACTATTTGGTTTAGTATAAGGAATAAATAATGATATTCAGGGACATGGCAGCTCAGGCAGCATGGTACAATGGAAATATCTATGAATCTTACATCTGAAAACCTAGTTTCAAACCTTACCCCCTGGCACTTAACTGTGGTATTTTAGTTGTCAATTAGCCTCTCTGAAGCTTAGTTCCCTCATCTACAAAATGAGAGAATGGGACTAGAATTTCAATTGTGTCAAATTCAAATAGAAAGAATCTCTGTTCTGACATATTGGCTTAGAAAACCAAAAATTAACATGGCCAATGTTGCATCATGTTTTTTATTTATTGTGCTAAATTCTTCCCAACTACATTTAATTTGGTACAGGGCACACTCATGGAGTTGCAGCCTGGGACCATGAATTTGACACTTTTTCAAGATGACTTCTTTTTTTTTATATTATTTATTTTATTTTTAATTTATGGAATAAAATGAGCATTTCCATTACATAGTATAATTTTTAAAAGAAAATTACACATGATGCTGCAAGTCTATTACATACAACTTGATATTCCTTTTAAATATATAATAAAATTATCATGTAAATTTCTTTTTTTTTCTTTCCATTCCTTCCCTCCACCTTTAAGATGGCTACTATTAGATACAAATGTGTGTGTGTGTGTGTGTGTGTAAAATCATTCTACACATACTTCTATTTATCAGTTCTTTCTCTGGATGCAGATAGATAGCATCTTCTTTCATATGTCCTTTGTAGTTAATTTGGTTATTTATAATAGTCAAAATGACTTAGTCACTAAGTTCTTCTTAAAACAATATTGCTATTACTGTATATAATGTTCTCTTGGTTCTGCTCATTTATATTCATTATTTCATGCAAGTTTATCTGTGTTTTTCTGAAATCAATGAGCTCATCATTTCTTATAACGTAGTAGTATTCCATCACAATCACATTCAGCCATTTCCCAATTGATGACTTCTAAAATTTCTTCCAATTTTAAATCTATGGCCCTATGATCCATTGTGTGGAAGGGTGATCCAGCTTAGAAGTTAAATGCATTTTGGGAGCAATCTCCAACACGGTTAAGCCATACTTTGAAAACTAAGAGCTTACTGGTTTTTTATTTAAATGAAGGGAGAAAGATAGCTCACAAGTCAATTTCCCTAATCTGAGATAACATATAATATTTTAGCAAATGTATCATTATTTTATTTATCATTATTCTAAACTGTGAAATTTGCACATTAATAGAGAAGGTTAAATTAATAAATCCCCAAACTAGAATATCATATCCCATGTAGATTTGCACATAGATTTCTATGCTTTTTGTTAAATATATACTAACTTCCTCCCCTCCAATAAAATGTGTTCCAGAATACGAAGTGGTAAGACAATAGTTAGGTTTTCTTTCAGTAAATTTTTTTAAAATTCATAATAGAGATCACAGTATCCAAAATTTAGCTAACACTTGAAAAATGCTTTGAACATGAAAAATGCAAGAGAATTACAAAATATTTTATTTATTATTAAGAAAGACTAGATGCAATGTAAGTGAATGGCATACCTCACTAATGGGATAAAGAAAGTCTACTCTAGGCAGATGATAAAGTTTTATTCATAATATTGTCATTTAGGTACCTGATAATCTAGAAACACATGGTTAGCCCTTCTCCCACTTACCATCATTATTATTGTTTTTTGCTCTTTGCTATATATTTGTAGAGCTTTGCAGATTTCATTATATATATATTTTTTTATTTTTTAAACAAATGCTTTATTAACTTCTGGTTTACAGCATTCATTTCCACCAGATTTTGAGTTACAATTTTTCCCCATTTTCCCCCTCAGATTTCATTATATTAAAAAATTAAGTCCAGTTTTTAATTGTGTCAGCATCCCAAACATTTTATATAATGAATTTTAAATTTTGACAATAATGGCAACTGACAAATTTTCAGAAAACAAAATTCCTTTTAACAAAGTTGGCTTATGTGTAGGGAGGTTTGGGGGAAATTGTAGGCTTCTCCCTTAATAGGTTGGTCACAGTAGCATATAGAGAAGATGCAGCAGTGACACTTTCTTTTTTTTTTTTTTTTTGGAGGGCAATTGGGGTTAAGTAACTTGCCCAAGGTCACATGGCTAGGTTTTTGTTTGTGTGTGCATTAAGTGTCTGAGGCCAGATCCGAACTCAGGTCCTTCTGACTCCAGGGCCAGCACTCTACTCACTGCACCACCTAGCCACCCCTAGCAGTGACACTTTCACAAAATATTTTTTAGGAACAAGCCTGGGCTAAGAGAAATGACACACTCCTTGGATCTTCCTCATCTGTCAAATGGAGATATTAGCCTTTGAATAAAAGACATTTTTAATCAAGTAAAATAAAAGCTTCTTTATAAGAAATGTTAATTGCTATGAAAAAAATAGCAATTTGTTTTTATCATTTTTGAGACCTTGTAAAGTTTCTTCAAAAAAAAAAACTGGCTTCTGTGACACACCAATAGAATTTGTAAAAATGGTCAGCACCCACTTCCTACAATTTCATTATTATTCTTCCAATTATTATTATTTCATTATTCTTCTTCTTAGATATGCCAAATAAATGCAACAAGACTTTTAAATGCCTACATAAATTGATTTGTTATACATCTGCTCATTATATCCACTTTTCCTGGATTTTAACATCCATAAAGTTGTATCAATTTTCACTGCAAAGTGATCTTTAACACAGTCTTTCTTTATCATTATTACCTTCTTTCTCTTATGTTATACATGTATTTCACATGTTTTACCATATGAAAACAGATTTGTGTCGTGTCAAAAAGTCATTTGTTTGTCCTCCAAATTATTCAATGGACCTTATTATTTACCCAGCCAACACAATATTAGTTTCACAAAAGAACAGAATTGTAGACATTGAGAGCCAATATATCTTCCTAAGTCCTAGGAAGAGGAAAAGATTTATCTAAAATCATGCAGTTGGTTAGTGACAGTATTAACAATGCCCATGTCACTATATAAAGTATATGGAACCAAAATATATGGGAAAAATCAGAGAATGGGGCTCAAAAAGCAGTGTCAATTATATCACCTAGAAAAACTAGTTCAGTGTTAGAACTTACAAGTAGAGAAAGCATCCCTCCACACCACCAAAAGTTCTTGGTTCTATTTTGATCTCTAAATTTTATTGAAACACTCTGTTGGTGAGGTGGATTTGATGATCAAGTGGAGATCTTTTCATGGTCTCTGCCTCTTGCCAGAGTGCAGAAAAGTATAAGAGAGAAGGAGTTCAATATTTTTACTATGAAACAGAATCCTAAATGAGTGTCATTTCTTCAAGATGAGCATTCACTTTCACTTTGCTGTGGACAGAAGCTCACTCTGTATTATGATACAACCAAGGAAATGATCAGACATATACTTTTCCCTTCTTCTCTCAGCCTCTTTATAAATGTCATCCTAGATCACAGTGGCTCCAGGAAGGTACAAAGGCAATTCATCTTGACCCTAGGTCAACACCAAATTGGAGAAACTTTGAGTAACCCATCATTGTATATAACAGCCATAATCTTTCCTCCAGGGAGGAGAGAATCAGCCCAGTGCCAAGGATCTGCTACATGGCTCTAGGCTGAATGTGACACATGTTCCATTTTATGTACCCTTTGATCCAGACACCTGAGTAGCTGAGCTTGATGAGAGATTTATTCATGGATACTTGAGGAACAGAGTTCCTCTGCATAAACTTCTGGATGTTTCCCCTAAGTGATTCCACCAATATTCCAGCCAGCACCATACTGAATAAGCATAGAGAGACACCTGAAGAAACACCACACAACCTTGCCCAAGGGCCATATCATTCCTTGGAGACTTACTTAGTCATATGCCTTACATTCTCCATGGACAATGTCAACAAATATTGTCACATTTAAAATTTCATTAAGCCCTGACTATATATAAGGCATTCTGCTAGTATCAAAAACACAAATATATATACACACAAATATATATATATATATATATATATATGTATACACACAATATCTGTACCTATACATATATATGTGCATATGTATGTATGTGTGTGTATGATATGAGAAAATACTGGCAGGTTTGTGTGTGTGTGTGTCTGTGTGTATATATATATGTTATATGTGTGTGTGTATGTGCCAGTATTTTCTCATAACATACACATACAAACATACACACACATACACTCACACACATGAAAACACAGGCCCTACTCTCAAGTAGATTTCAATATAATGGGAGAAAAAGTGAACACACAATAGTGTGCAGTAAATAGAGCATTGGACTTGGAGTAAGGAAGACCTCAGTTCAAATTCAGCCTTGTACTCTTAGCAGATGTGCCACCTTGGGTAAGTCAAAAGCTTTCCTCTATCTCAGTTTCCTCATCTGTAAAATGGATGCAGTAATAGCATTTACCTCACATGTTGTAAGAATCAAAAGTGATATTTGTAAAGTGCTTTGCAAACTTCAAAGCACTATATAAATGCTAGCTAGTTAGTTAAGTAGCTCACTATAGTAGTAGTAGCAATAATTGTAGTTGTCATCATCATCATAGTTGTAGTTGCAGTCACAATCATAGTAGTAATATGAGATATAGAGAGTTATTCTTAGAGTGAGGAAGATCTGGATCATAGTCCTACCTTTGCCATATGCTGTTCATGGGAGCCTGGACCCATAGTTACTGGTAGTTCTCAGAAATCACAGGTTTGAAGAGAGAGAGAGAGAGAGAGAGAGAGAGAGAGAGAGAGAGAGAGAGAGAGAGAGAGAGAGAGAGAGAGGAAACATTTCAGAAAAGTGTTAGGAGAAATTCAAAGAGGGAAAGATCAGTTTTACCTGGTTGGGAAGGGGCTATGGAAGGTCTTGTGGAGAAGATCCCATCTGAACTGAGCCTTGAAAAAAGATAAATGCCTAAAGGTGGAATTTAGTGGAATTGGAGAAAGGAGGTGAGTCCGTTCCAGGTATGGGGGAGAAATATGCAAAGACAATAGCAGAGTAAGATAAGAATGGGGAAGGGTGAAGAGTATTCAGGTGTGCCCATAATATAGACTACATTAAGAACAGTGGTTTGAGAAAGTACTGGCAGGTACCTTAAATCTAGATTGTGATGGGGTTTAAATGCCAGAGTGAGGAGCTTATACAATCAGTGGAAAGGGAGAGTGTCCTAGCAGCTTTTTTAAAAAAATATTTATTTACATTTACTTTACAGCATTCAGTTCCACATTCCCTTGAATTTCAAATTTTCTCCCCTTCCCTCTCCTCCCCCTTTTCCCCCCATAGCAGCATGCGAACAATTATAGGATCTACAAATACCTTCACATTAAACATTAGTCAAGTTGTAAAGAATTATAACCAAAGGAGAGAACAATGAGAAAGAAGAAACATTACAAAGAAACAAACAAAAAAACAAAAACAAAAACAAAAGAGAGAAGGAGCAAGTAGTTTGCTTCAGCCTGCATTCAGACTCTGTATTTCTTTCTCTGGATGTGGATAGTCTTTTCCATCATGAGTCTTGGAGTTGTCTTACAGCCTTTCATTGCTGAGAGGAGCCCAGTCTATCAAAGTTAGTCATCATACATACGATGGGACTGTAATTGTGTACAAAGTTCTGGTTTTCTACCAGCTTTTTAGGAAGATGATTTGGGCAATGTTGAGAAAGATAGATTGGATTAGAGAATGCCTGGAGGCAGTTCAAACAGCTAGGATGCTCTTACAGTGATGAAGATGAGGGACTAAAAAGAGATGAGGGGCAGAATTAGAGTGTCTGCAGTGGAATTAGAGAAGAAAAGGGAGATATGAGAGCTATTGCTGAGGTGGAAATGACAAGACTAGATAACTGAAGGGATGTTTGGTGTTGGGAGAAGGAAAGGTGAGAAAAAGAAGCCAAGGCAACAAACCTCAATTCAATTCATCAGGCATTTATTAAGTTTCAATTATGTGTCAGGCACAGTGCTAGATGTTGGGGATATATAAATAGGTATGACCTTGAGTATTTTCCATTCTACTTGTGAGAATGCACATGTGTACAAATAAATAAACAAAAAATGGATATGAAGTAATTTTTGACTGGAATGTTAAAAATGAGGGGCATCAGAATGGGTCTTATGTAGGTCAAACTTCAGCTGACCTTCTGAAGTCAGAAGAGTGGTGGTAACTTTAGAATTAAAAAAAGGGACTAATCAAATAGAGAGAAAACTTGGAGAATATAAATGCCTCGGAAGGGAAGGGAAAAGAGGTTCAAATAGGAAGGAGCATCCCCCTTTTCAAATACCACAAATCAATGAAGGATAATTAGTATAGAAGCAACCACTGATGTTGTTAAAAAGTTACAAAAAACAATTTAAGTAGAGTGGTGTGGACAAAAGCCAAATTACAAGAGTTGAGGAGGGAGGAGGATGTAGAGGCATTGAACATAGGTAGAGTTAATGCCAGAGTTAAGTGAAATTTTTATTGATATTCTTGTCTTAAGGAAAGTGGAAACCTAAGTATATTTGTAGGTGGAGGAAAATAGAACAATAAAAATTGAGAGTCTGGGGTTATGCACATGATAGAGAATTGTTGTTGGAGTGAGGGCATGAAAGAGAGGAGAGGATGAAATCAAAGGCACTTATGAAGGATTTGGCTTAGCAAAGAGAAGCTCTGTTCTTTCTCTGAAACTAGGGGTTTCCCACTAGTGTGTCTTGAATTATAGAAATTTGATTCTTGGGTCCCTCAGACAGAGATAGAAGGGGAAAAGTGTTGCCACAAGCAAAGTATCAGGATTTGTGGTTAAATCTAAGCTCTATCTATTTACACAAATCACCTCTCTCAGACTCACTTTTCTCATCAGTAACATGAGGGGATTGACCTAGAAGGCCTAAGAGGTCCTTTCCAGTTCTACAGCTGTGATGCATTATCTTGTGGAGTTGTCAATTTCCTTCTTACTGTTTACTATCTCTTATCTTCTTGAGAAGCTTCTCTGGGAGCTGTTCCCCCATATATAAATGTCAAAAGATAGAAACAGGCAGTTTTTAAAGAAAGAAATCCAAACAATCAACAACCATATAAAATGCTCTAAAGTATTAATGATTAGACAAATGCAAATTAAACCATTAAAGGGAGGGAGCATTGGGGAATAGTAACTGTACTTGTATGATGATAAGTTGGGGGTTCAAAGTCGCTTGGATAGAGAGAATATGAGCCCCTGGGAGTATTCTGACCATTGAGGATTGAGTTCAGCGTAATATCCCTCGTTGAAGTCTATTGAGGGAGGCGGGTCATTCGACTGCTCAGTATTCTTCCTCATGATTCAATTTATGGCTGACAGTGGTATGTCAAATAGGAAGTCCATCACAGCAAACAGGGGCACAGAAGGTGCAAGCTTTAACTAAAGGATCCTAGCTAGGAGGCAGGAGGTGACAATAGAAGATGGGAAAGGTCTGGGGACAGCCCCTGGAGTACTGAAAACAGAAGCTGGGAGATGTGTGTTCAACTCCCTGGCTACACACAGAGCTCAAAGTCTTTCCCCGTGGGGGGTGGCTAGGTGGCACAGTGAATAGAGTACTGGCCCTGGAATCAAGAGGAGGTCACCTGAGTTCAAATCCAGCCTCAGACACTTAACACAAAAATGCTAGCCCTGTGACTTTGGGCAAGTCATTTAACCCTAATTGCCCTACCTTCCTCCCTCCAAAAAGCAAAAAGCAAAATCTAAAAAAAAATGTCTTTTCCCGTAAAAGTCATTTTCTTCATCTAAAAATGAGCAGTTGGACTAGATTATTCCTAAAATACTTTCCAGCTCTAAATCTAAATGATTCCTTCTAAAAACCACAGATTTCATAATACATAGTATCAATCTAACAGCTCTTCTGTTCTGTGAGTTTTCTCATCCTCTTCTAAAATTAAATGTTAGCCATGCATTTCTTGGCAGAAAGAAAATCGAGTTTTTACCCTCTGTTTGAAAAGTTCAGTTTCAATGTTATTGTGATGCACCATAGCTCTTAAATCTGGCCACTTTTCACAGTAGGTTGCTTGCAGTTGCTCTTCAAGGCTCTGGTTCTCAGAGCAACGCTATTCCTGTCTGTGTATAAATGATAGTGTTAGTGAGAAGCCAAGTTCCTAAATGCTTCCATGTTAAGTCCTCAGTACCAGAAAATCAATTGGAACCACTAAACAAAAATAGGGCAGCGAGGTGGTGCAATGGATAGAGTGCTAGGCCTGAAGTCAGGAAGACTCATCTTCCTGAGTTCAAATCTGGCCTCAGATATATGCCCCTGGGCAAGTCATTTAACTCTATTTGCCTTAGTTTCCTTATCTGTAAAATGATCTGGGAAAGGAAATGGCAAACCACTCCAATGTCTCTGCCAAGAACACCCCAAATGGGATGACCAAGAGTTAGAAACCACTGAAAAGCAACTGACCAAACACAAATAAGCCAGAGAGTAAAATGTGCCCTTAACTTCCATTCTTCTGATTATTTTGCTTTTGGATCTTTGTGGTCCATCTTCTTATGGGATAAGCAAAAAAGCAGAATTATTAAATGTACATTTGGCACCAGAAGAATGAATGAGGCCAAGGTGAGGATGCCTTCAGGCATTTGATGTTTTCTGTGCCGTAAGACAGCTAATTGAAAGCAATTGTTGATTAAGATAGATGAAGGTTCAGTGCTGGAGTAAATGGCACTGTGTCTGAGAAAATTGAAATGCCTCAAACTCTATACTTGTTTCAAATTATAGCTAACAGGTTACTTTATGGGTTGCCAGCATTACAAATGGGTAGCAACATAGCTAATACTCCCTACTGTGAAATTATTTGTTTATCAAGGTAGAGAACATTATAAATGCTTAGTGTACAAATAAATGCTGCTGCTGCTTCTGAGAAAAAAAGAAAGATAATAATAATAGAAATAGTAATATAAATAGTTAAGAGTAATAGTTGTAATTTCCCTCAAGCTCATCCATTGTCCATGTCATAGTGGCAGGTATGGCAATGGCAGAGCAAATAAATGCCAGTCAGAAAGATCTATATAATGGACTTTGTTCATCCAAAGACCTTTACCTACCATAACTGAAAGAAACCTTGAAATACTGAATAATCCAATGCTTAAAATGATATCTGGAACATAAATTACTCCTGTAAATCTATTAAAAAGACAGGGTGGCATAAGGCTGAAGGCTAATCTTACTCAAAATTGACATGATGGTCAGCTTGCCATGGACACCAGCACGGAATCATTTGTTTTCCTCTTCTGGTTCCATAAGAAAATGGAGTGCGTCTGAAAAAAATCAGAAATGCCAATTCCCCCACCTTTTGGAAATATCTTAGGGTCGGTGGCACTAAACAACAAATTACACATACCATGAGTACACATGAAATGGATAGAAGCTGTGAATATTTTCATTTTTTACCAATCCCATATCAACAAACTTGTAAAGAGATCTGGCCAGTTATGATCAGAAACATCAGTGTTTGTTTGTTTTTTCAGTGCAACTCTCATGCTAAAGTCTTTCAATAATGTATCAGGACAAGGAAATCATACAACCAGAGGTGATAAAACTTTATCCCTAGATATAACTTAGACAAGAGATGAAATTAAAGTTATTAAAAGTTTAACAGCAAAAAAAGCATAACATCTTGACCTCTTTGAAGATTTTAGCCTAATACATATTCTATGAAACACATGACAAAGATCTCAAATAATTTTGAAAGGGAGAGGGATACACATATTGAAATTCTGAAATGCCCTTGTTAAGAGTGATGCCAATTAGAAGTGGGAGATAGACCCATGTGTACAAAAATATTTATAGCAGCTCTTTTCATGGTTGCAAAGAATTGGAAACTGAAGTGGTGCCCATCAATTGGGGAATGGCTAAACAAGTTGTTGTATATGCATGTAATGGAATACTATTGTGCTATAAGAAATGAGGAGCAGATGGACTTCATATTTACCTGGAGAGGCTTATACAAACTGATGCTGAGTGAGAAGAGTAGAACCAGGAGAAATTTGTATACAATCACAGACACAACATATGTGTGATGACCAATTATGACAGATTGGACTCTTCTCAGCAATGCAATGATATAAGTCAATCTCAAAAGACTCATAAAGGAAAGAGATTCCTACATCCAGAGAAATAACTAGAAAGAACTGAATCTGAATCCTGACGGAAGCCAACTACTTGATCTTTTTCTTTTCATTGTTTGGTTTTATTTCCTCTTTACCATTTTTCATCCCATCTAGTACAATATGCCTTTGTAACCTGACTAATGTTTAATGTGAAAGTATTTGCAGATCCTATAACTGGACTATATGCCGTCGTGGGGTGTGGGGGGAGGCAGGGAAGGAAATTTGAAACTCAAGGAGCTATGGAATTGAATCTTATAAACTAAAAATAAACAAACAAATTAATAATTTAAAAAAGTGATGCCAAGAATCCAAATAGCAGACCAATCATAACAAAACAGAGTAATTTATGAAAGTTGCTTTTTGCCACATCTATTAGAAAGACCATATTTCTCCATAGTATTGACCAGAAAATCTAAAAATGTTTCAAGATATGTACATAGCAGTATGGTGCTGCTATAGTAAGAAAGGTGAGCTGTCAAGGAGCAACTGCTAAGAGAAGTTGTCAACCTACACTCTGGAGGGAGAAAATTGATGGATCTGTTGAAGTTCTGTGGAAAGGAGCAGGAAGGTGTATAGGTATATAACCTATGCAGGCAGTGGAAAAATCGAATACCATACTTCCCAGTTAAAGACCCCTCCACATGCACACACACACACACACACACACACACACACACACACACACTCACACACACACACACACACACACATACACACACACACACACACACACACACACACTCCAGAAAATAATCTAGAAAATAAAGGCAGGTCAGAAAATATTGATTTCCTTAATCAGAAACTGAATATAAAATGTAAAGGTTAAGGTCATCCAAGAAATCAAAGCAGCACAAAGAAACAATTAAATATCAATCAGAAATTTTATTATGGAATAATAATAGTTACAGCAAACACTTTACAAATATTATTTTATCCTTACAACAATCTTGGGAATTATGTGCTTTTATAATTCTCATTTCACAAATGAGAAAACTGAGGAAGGCATAAGTTAAATGACTTTCCCAGGGTAACAATTGTCTGAGACCAGATTTAAACTGAAATCTTCCTGATTTCAGCTACAGCACTCTAGCTACTGTACCACCCAGCTTGTATAATAAAGAAATACAGGGAAAGTTAGAACTCCTTGAGGGGGGACATATAAAATTTTGGATTTTCTTTCTGGTTACAGGAAGTTAAATACAACAAAAACACAAATCAGATCAAATGAGAGATAGAAATATTGCACACAAAGAATGTAATGAATGACAGAGCAAGAATGGCAGGGGAGGTTACTGAAACTCTAGCTACCTTATGAAACTGGAAAGCAGCAGGTCCAGATGAGAACCATAATTGTTGACTAAAATATTTCTTAGCATTGCATGAATTACTAGTAAGATACTTTACCATCTTCCTTCCAGCCAAGAGACTCATCCCACCTTTTCAAATAGAAGGCACCATCTATCTATTATCAAATAATGAGCATCTCAACAGCCCTTCCAAATATAGTCAAATTATGTATTTATTCATTTTATATAAAACATTCACAGTATGAGGAATAAAGTTTTTCTAAAAAAATACGAGCAACTTATCAATTCATGCTGAAAAGCATGGTGGCATATGTCCTGCTTTTTTTATTATCGTCGTTCTTTTGAGTCAATTCCATTTTCACACCTTATCAATAGAGATAATACATGTAAATAAAACACTTTGCAGGCCTTAAGGAACTTTGGAAATGCTAGCTTTTATTAGTATTATTATTTGCATACTACAAATATATAAAATAAAACCAAGTATGGTGAGAATGCTAGATTTCCATATGGAACATTTTTCAGTAATAATAGCTAGAATTTATGTGAGATCTACTTTGTGACAGACATTGTGATAAGCACTTTGCAAATATTATCTCATTTGTTTCTCACAACAACCCTGAGAAATAGGTGCTATTGCCATCATCCCCATATTACAGTTGAGGAAACTGAGGTCGAATGTCTTGCCCAAGGTCACATAGCTGGTGAATATCAGAGGCCAGAATTGAACTCAGATCTTCCTGACTCCAAGTTCATTACTCTATCCACTGTACCACTTAGCTTCCTTATCATAATGTCAAGAACCATTCCCATAAAATTTAGAATTTTAAGGGAGACCATTTAATTCCATTTTAGCTCTGCCTAGCCTTGAATACATTGCCATTTATTTCTCCTAAGCATGGCATCCAAATTAAGAGCCTAACCAAAATACTGTATTAATGACATGATGCATAGAGATGACATCAGTCTGTATGTGGCTACACCAAAAAGCAACTCAAGCAACTGCTTCATCTTATGATATATTTCTCTGATGATATCAGAATTTTTTTGGACTAAATAAATGTGAAATTAATAACTTATGTTAAGGAGAGTTAAAGACTAAAAGCTTTGAACATGAATTCAGAGGTCACTTTCAACCAAGTAGATGAAAGTGATAACTACAAATACCTTACTTTCCTCTGGGCAAGTATAAAGATATCTGGAGTAGGCTATTCCTGAATATGTTTAGCGTCCCTTATTGGTCTTCAAAAATCAAAGCTGAATGGGAAAAATACATTTTAAGCAAATAACATCAACAAAAATACCAGTCCCAACATATGCTTTCAAAACTGCAAAGTGGACCTTAATGGATCTATAAAGTACTCTTAGAAAATATGCACAATATTAACAGGACACTGGGTCCATTATGCTAAAGCAGGTCCAGAAAGATGAACGCTAAAAATGAGGGAGAAGATGAATGAACATTCTTAGAACACATAGCATACAGATCTGAAACCTATGGATATACTTTGTGAATGAGCAGACATCACTTTAATAAGCAATAGTAAAGTCTGTTAAGAGGTACATAGCACTGGATTTGTTTAATGTAACCAAATGTGACTTCTCCCAGATGGTGCCTATGAAATGACTAAGATTCAGAAGTAGTATCAAAAGGCAATAGATGAAATAGACGACATCTGGATGGATTCAGTAGACAAAGAAATACCAAACAGAGTGAAGCAAACTGATTTGTGGAAATGGACCAGTTTATGATAGCATTTCAGGATCAGAAACTACAAAAACATCATTGCATTAGAAATTGCAAAAGAGTTATCCTTAAGGAGTCTGGATCCAATCATTAGTGTAGATAATGCAAGGAAATAGTAGAGATCATGTACCTAATCATTGCAGATGCCTAACAATTTAATTTTTTATGACTTAGTAACTGGAATTATATATTTTATAATCTTGCTTTCTTTTGTGAACTGACAGATGGCAAACCCCCATGCTACAAATAAAGACTTCAAAATATTCTGGAGAAGTCAACCAATAAACTCTATTGGAATTGGAACATTATTACAATAGAATCTGTTGCCCACAAGCATCTGGCTATAACAGTTTTCATAAAAAACTTAAGAACAATGTTTTAAATAGATGTCACCATCATATTAACTCATAATCGCTAAGCTATATGGTATGAAAAGTTTTTCTATTGTAGAACCTTGGCTGGGAAGATCAATCATGTGGGAATGAGATGAAGTACATATCATCCCTTTTGTCCTGTCTGCTACTGGAATTTTACCAAGGATACTTTTAGTGAGCCTAAAGAGTATAAATTTATGTTCTAATACTTTGATTCAACTTTAAAAGTCATTTTGTCAACCTCTGTTAGAGTAGACAGAGCATGGATATAGTACCAACATGATATTGATAGCACCAATGGTGACTATGAAAATGCTGGCATAGTTCTATGTTGCAAAATATAATAGATTCTTCATATAGAAGACAGAAGCAAAGCATTTATTCAAACACCAGGAAGCCAAAATCCCAACACTAGAAAACTGAATCCATCATAGGAACAAAGAAGTTAACACACAATAACACCGCAGAGACAACACCAGCCTAAAGCCTTCTTACAAACGCTCACAAATTCTAGATTGTCTTGTCCTCTCTCCCCCAGTTCTAACTGCTCTGACTCACAACTTCCAGCTCTACCCCTTCCTGCTCCACCCATTCAGCAAACTCCTCCTACCACAGTCTTCATGTGATTACATTTGACCAATTAGAGGACAGGGAAGATATTCAAATTCCCATAACTATTACAATGGAACATAAAGAAGAAATAGTATGAAGAAACTTGCCCTGGGATTCTTTCTAGCCATTGAACAAGATGAATAAAACAAGAATCAGGTTTTAAATAATTCTTTATCATGAGCATATTAGTGTAATCCTATAACTAATCAGTAATTAATCAGTAAACATTTATTAAGCACCTCCTCTGTGCCAAGCACTATACTAACCTCTGGGGATACAAAAAGAGGCAAAAGACAGCACTTGTTCTCAAGGGTTTTACAATCTAATGATGGAGACAACATGCGAATACATGTATAAAAATTAAACTATATATAAGATAAATTGGAAATAATTAATAGAAGGAATTAAGAGGAGTTGAGGGAGACTTCATAAAGAAGGGAGATTATAGTTGGGACTTAAAGGAAGCCAGAGAAGTCAGTAGTCAGAGCAGAGGAAGAGGAACATTCCAAATATGGGAGACAACAGAAAAAAAGTTGGTATGATATTCTATGGCTGGAGTATAGATTTAGGAAAAAACATGTGATGACTCTGAGGGAAGGGACCACAAATAATATAGTATGACTAGAGAATGAGGTATTTTATAAAGAATTGTGAGATGATGTTGGATAGTTTCATATACTATCAATTTTTTTCTTGCAGCCAATATTAATTTTCATTTTATTTTAAATTAAATTTTATGTTTATTTTTAGTTTACATCATTTATTTCCACAAGATTTTGAGTTACAAATTTTCTCCCCATCTTTACCCTAATCACCTCCCCAAACAGTGATCTCACTGAATATCCCCTCCCCCAATCTGCTCTCTCCTATATATTCCCCCATCCCCCCTCTGACTTTTCAGTAGGTAAAAATGGATCTATATACCACAGTGTCCATATATCTTATCTCCCAGTGCATATAAAAATAATAATAACATATGCATTTTTAAAAAAATATTTAATTTTAAAAATTTGAATTCCAGATTCTTTCCCTTCCTCCCCCATCACCCACCCTTAATGGGAAGATAGGCAATTCAATATAGGTTCTATATGTGTAGCTACACAAAACATTTCCTTAGTGGATATATTGTGAAAGACTGACTACATTTCCCTCCATCCTATCCTGTCCCCCCTCTTTTTTCTATTCTCTACTTTGACCCTGTCCCTTTTCAAAGGTGTGTGCTTCTAACTTCTCTCCCCCCAAATCTGTCCTCCCCTTCATCATTCCCCCTCTCATCCCCTTCCCCCTATTCTCCTGTAGGGTGAGATACCATATTTATTGTGTATGTCATTCCCTCCCTAAGCCAAATTCAATGAGAGTAAGGTTGACCCATTTCCTTTTGTCTTCCTCTCCACTGAAACAATTTTCCCTTGCCTCTTCTAAATGAGATAATTTACTCCATTCTGACTCTCCCCATCTCCTCTCATTATATTCCTCTCTCACCTCTCAATTACACATTTTAATTATCATCCCTTCCTATTCAATTGGTCCTGTGTCCTCTGTCTATGTATATCTGTACACATATATACACACACTCACATATGTATTCATAAGCCCATATGCCCTGCTATATATATATATATGTATACATACATACATTTATACTCCCTTCAACTATTCTCATACTGAGAAAAGTTTCATAAATTACAATTATCGTTTTTCCATGTAGGAATATAAATAGTTCAACTTTGATAAGTTCCTTATGATTTCTTCTCCCTGTTTACCTTCTCATGCTTCTCTTGCTTCTTGTATCTGAATGTCAAATTTTCTATTCAACTCTGGTTTTTTCATCAAGAAAGCTTGAAATTCCTTTATTTCATTGAATGACCCTATTTTCCCCTGAAATATGATACTCAGTTTTGCTGGGTAGGTGATTCTTGGTTTTAATTCCATCTCCTTTCACCTTCAGGATATCATATTTCAAGCCCTTTGATCCTTCAATGAAAAAGCTGCCAGATCCTGTGTTATCCTGATTGTGTTTCCACAATATTCAAATTATTTCTTCCTGGCTGCTTGTAATATTTTCTCCCTGATCTGGGAATTTTGGAACCTCGCTATAAAATTCCTAGGAGTTTTCTTTTTGGGAGGGATCTTTTTCAGGAGGTGATCAGTGGATTCTTTCAACCACTATTTTGCCCTCTGGTTCTAAAACATCAAGGCAATTTTCCTTGAGAATTTCCTGAAGGATGATTTCTAGGTTCTTTTTTTATCATGGCTTTCAGGTAGTCCAATAATTTTTAAATAATCTCTCCTTGATCTATTTTCCTGGTCAATAGTTTTTCCAATGAGATATTTCACATTGGCTTCTACTTTTTCATTGTTTTGGATCTGTTTAATTGTATCTTGATTTCTCGTAAAGTTTCTAGCTTCCATGTGCGCCAATCTAATTCTGAAGGAATTATTTTCTTCAGTGAGCTTTTGAAATTCTTTTTACATCTGGCAAATTCGGCTTTTTAAGGTACTCTTCTTCTCATTGGCTTTTTGGACCTCTTTTGCCATTTGAGTTAATCTATTTTTAAGGTGTTATTTTCTTCAGTCATATTGTTGACTCTCTTTTCATGATTTTCTTTCATCATTACATTTCTCTTCCCAATTTTTCTTCTACTTCTCTTATTTGGTTTTCAAAATCTTTCTTAAGCTCTATGGCCTGTAATCGGTTCATATTTTTTGGAAGCTTTTGGTGCAGGAGTTCTGACTTTGTTGTCTTCCTGACATTCCATGCTTTGATCCTTTTTGTCCCCCAAAAGGAATCCAAATTTGGATTGCTGTGCTTACTTTTCTTCCTTTGCTTGCTCATGTTGCCACTCAATTACTTGACTTGACTTTTGAGCTTTCTACCACAGTAGAACTCTGCTTCCAGAAAGGAGATCTTTGTTCCAAATCACTGGAGTTTTCACAGCTGCTGGAGCTATTAGATGGTGCCCGCTCAGAAGCCTCCACTGGCTCTGGCACCTGGTCACACACCCTGGGACCTCCACCCAAGATAGTGATCCAGATCTAAGCAGGTTAAAGGAAGAGTGATTACCCTCTGAAAGGCCTCTTGGTCACCCCTACAATCTGCAGGTCAAGAGCTCTGAGGCAGCCACTCAGCTTCTCTCTCCAAGGGCAGAGGCCAGACCACACTCTTGATACGCCTGTTCCCAAAGTCCACACTGATAATTTACTTTGCTTTTGGCATTTATGGGTTGATAATTCTGGAAACTACCACAGCTGCTGGTGATCCACTCTTCTGAAGTCCCTCCAGTCACAGCTGGTTGGGGCCTCCCTGGGGCTAAAACCATGGGCTCATGTGGCCTGGGCTCTGCTCCTAGTACACTGTGATGGACCCTTCCCACTGGCCTTCTGGGCTGCCTTCAGTGGGAGATGTGTTTCTCTCTGTCACTTTGTGTGCTCTGTAGCTGTAAAGTTTGTCTAGAGTCATATTTTATATGTATTTGACGTGGTTATGGGGGGAGTTCAGGGAGTTTTCCTGCTTCTACACTGCCATCTTGGCTTCACCCTACTATCAACTTCTAATGCACCTTGAATTCCAGGATGGGAAGTTTAGACCTAAAATAGGAGTCTTTATGGAATTTTTGACAGAGTGACCCAATTTGTCACTTGATCTCTGAATAGAGATAGCGTTAGGCACTAGTATTTTGATTTCATTGTTGTAACAAGCTCTCAGTGAATAATGTCTTCCAGTGAATATCAGTGAAGAGATGTTAAGTGCCTTAACCAGGGTTACTCAGCCAACAGGTGTAAGGTGGGATTTGTATCTAGTTATTTCTGGCTTTAAGACCAGCTCTTTCTGTTACACAATTTATGCATAAGAATATAATTTTGTAACAGCACAAAAGATAAAGTTCAATCCTTGAAAATATACTATTAATACCTGGTCTCTGCTGGCTTTTTCATTTAATGGTGGTGTTAATGTTAATGATAATAATAATAATAATACCATTTATATGACTCTGTAAGTTGTCAATCACATTAAAAATATTTCATTTTACCCTCACATAGAGGGTTGTTATGTCAGTGTTGCTGTTGAAATTGTTATTTTTATCCCCCATTTTATAGTTGAGGAAACAGAGACAGACAGAGGGAAAGTGATTTGTCTAGGGACATGTAGCTAGTAAATGTCTGAGGCCAGATTGGAACTCAGATCTTTCTAATTCCAGGTCTAGAATTTGATTCACTGATTAGTTAAGGCACTTTAAGCAGCAGCATTGAAAAGCAGTTTTCTTTTTGTTCATTCACTCATTTGTTCATTCACTCATTTTGTTCATTCACATTTTTGTTCATTCACTCATGACTCTTCCCATGGACCATAGCATGCCAGGTCCTTCTATCCTCCACAATCTCTCAAAGTCTAAATTCACATTCATTGTTTCCCAGACACTTTCTATCCATCTCATCCTCTGCAGTCCCCTTCTCCTTTTGCTCTCATTTTTTCCCATCAGTGTCTTTTTTAATGAGTCCCATCTTCTCATTATGTGTCCAAAATATTTAAGCTTTAGTTTCAGTATTTGACCTTCCAATGTGTAGCCTGAATTAATTTCTTTAAATATTGACTGATTTGATCGCCTTCCTGTCCAAGGGATTCTTAAACGTTTTCTCCAATACCACAATGTGAAAGTGTCAATTCTGAGGTATTCAGCTCTAGCTGAGCCATCTAGCTGCCCTAAAAGCATTAACTTTGTACATATTTGTGGATGAGATCACAGAGGTCAAGGAGCAGTTCCTTTCAAAATTATAATTTTCCTATCAGTTCAGGTCTAATGCATTTAGACTAAGCCACTCATTTTATTTTAAGTGGCTTGGTTTTACCCCATTAGACTTGCACTGATAAAACTATTTCATTCACATATCTTGGATTCAAATAATATTTCTCTTCAATTTTTCAACCATTTAATAGGTGGTCAGGAACGTATTTCCAGTTATCTTCTTTGACTTTTGTGTTGTCCAACATCTTGAAAAACAACTATTTAACTTTTAGCAATACTATTTAAAAGAATGTAGGTTGGAAGCCAGGAACAGTGGGTTTTACTAATGAGACCTTTCCCCTCCCTTTGACCTGTGTTTTGATGGGAAATGACTATTCTTCGTCATAGTTCCACTCCCAGAAAAGAGTGCAAAGCCCTGAGTTTAAGTGGTTTGGACACCAAAGACATGATGAAGAAATATTTTCATCACCCTGCCAGTTGCACTGGACTTGGGAGACAGTGCTAAGATCTCAGGCAAATGGGGCTTTTCATGGGGGCCAGGAGGGCTCTTTGACTACTTCCAAGTCTTTGGGCACTTTCACTATCCCATTAATCTCTTGTGGGTAGGTAAGAAGCCATCTTCTGACAATGAAAGGGAATTTGTCCAGGACATTGACCCAGTAAAATGTATTTTAATTCAAAACTATGTAAAGAATGAAATAAATGTTATGTGATTTGACTAAAATTTACATTATATGCTAATGCCTGGCATTTGTTTTGTTCCAGCTCTCAGCATTAGAGAGGCAGATCTTTGACTTCCTTGGCTTCCAGTGGGCACCAATTCTTGGAAATTTTCTACACATAATAGTTGTCATCTTGGGCTTGTTTGGAACCATTCAGTTTAGACCTCGATATATAGTGGTGGTAAGTCTCTTACTTTTATTGTGTCCTTAATTTGCACAGAGAGACAGAACTATGTGTTGAATAGAGAGCTGGCCTCTGGGGAAGACCAGACTCTGATGCTAACTGTGATCCCAAGCAAGTCCCTTAATGCAAGTCATAGCACCTCAAGCAACTCTGTAAGACCACCTTACCACATATTAGGAGTTCCCTATACTAATGGATCACCAGGTCTTGTATATAAACTTTTCAATTAATATTTAATTCCTCCTCTTAAACTGCTTCAGGGAAATGACAAGCTCCTATATTCTGAGGAAAAAACAAAACAAAACACCTTATCATCATCATCATCATCTACATAGCTTCACTTTCCATGTGAGGGAATGAATACCTAGAGAGGATTAATGCCTTGCCCTAGGGAGGAAGAGGATATGAATTGAAGTCAGTGGTATAAAATCTTCTGAATGAAAGCATTTCAATAATTCCTTTTAATGTTTTCTTGGCTCTACAGATGACTCCCTTATAAAACTGGAATCTGGGAGAAAAGAAAATACATACTAACATTTTCCATGTTACATGATAAGACAGATTATATGTTAATTACATTAACATATGCATTGTGAATGTAACTTGACATAAGAATAACTTAATACATGGTCTATCGAGACATTTTTGTGACAGAATCTGACTATAGTCAGCTAACTATGACATTCATATTGTCATGGGGAAAATCAATGCCATTTTGTTATAAAATAAATGAAAAATTATAATAATCTCAGAAATTACCCACATTATTTCCTGTGTGGCTTTAGACAAATCATTTTAATCCCCCACCCTGGGGCCTCAGTTTCTTTATCTGTAAAGTGAGGGGTTGCACTTTATGGACTCTAAGATTTCCTCTAACATTAGTTTTATCTTCCTAAAATGTTCCTCCTTTCTTTTCTTCAGTTACCTCAAAATTTCCATTATATTTCCTTTTTAAAAAGTTGGTACATAAATCACAAATATGTGTACCTTACTGGTTGCTTTATACAGTTAAGCTAAGTGGTGGAGTGTATAGAGTATTGGTCTTGGAGTCAAAAAGACCTGAGTTCAAATATTGCCTCAGATACTTGCTAGGTATCACCTTGGGCAAGTCACTTAACCTTTTTAATCCTTAGTTTCTGTAAAATGGGGAAAATAATACTCACTCCAACTAGTTTTTGTGAGGATCAAATGAGATAATAATATATGTATGTGTGTGTGGATATATATATATATATATATACATATATATATGTATAAAGTATTTAGCAAGCATAAAGTACAATGTAAATGCTAGCTATTGTTACTAATGAACTTCATCCTTTACTTAACATTTTTTAATGTTTTCAAGATCATTTTGAATTTAAACCTATTCTCGAAGATTATATTATGCTTTCTTAATTTGAAGGACATATGTTTGATTTTTATTGATTTAAAAAATGCAATGGGAATATTTTCAACTTCATTCTCTACAGAATGGTCCTCTATGTGCCTCATTTTTCCCATTTAAAAATTGGGATCAATATTGTGAAACGCCCTTGTGAGGTGGTTTTGAAAAATAACAGACCATATTTAAATTACAACACTAAAATGCAACAAAATGCACTAAAAAGACTCAGTAAAATAAAATCTAATACCCTGTGTCTAGTCACTGCACACTGTTAATTTGATCAAATAAGACTGGGGGAAGAATTCTGGATTTGTAGTCAGAGAAGCCAGGTTTAACAGAGCTCTGCCCCTAAATACTGTGTAACTCTGTTGAATCATAACATTTCTGAGTCTCAGTTTCCTCATCTATACCAAGACAGGGTTGGACTAGTTGACCTCTAAGTCCCTTCAGGGTATAAATTGATGACCTGTGAATAAAGGCACAATACTGCTATCATTTGTAGCTCTCAAACACGGTTTTTGGAATTTTATATTATGTCACTGAGATGAAAGTAAGTAGAAGTGGGAACTCTGTGACGACTGTCTCTAGAATAGGACTGAATAATCAGTCCTCATTCCTTCTGAATCATTTTTTTTCTTTCATTGACCCCTTTGGTGAGTCTGGTGAAGCATATGTACCTCATTCTCAGAATAATGTTATTAACTATATTCATAATGAAAGGAAATGCTTAAATTTAAGTTAGAGCTTAGTGAAATAAAGATGTAAAGTTTTTGCATCATAGTCACTGAAATCAATTCTATTCATGGAATTTTGGGGGACCTGTGGGCTACATGTTAAGAATCTTTGATTCTTAGGGATGGGGAATCTGCAGCCTCGAGTCCACATATGGCCCTCTAGGTCCTCAAGTGTGCTGAATTCAAGTTTGAATTCAGTCAAAGGGCTGCATTTGAGGCCCTAGGGGGTGACATATGGTCTTGAGGCCACAGATGCCCCACCTCTGATCTAGACTCTAGAGTCTGTTTATTATCTATAGAGGTTCATATATTTGTAGGTCAGAATCATTGATACCAGTTTATGACTTATTCTCATATATTGCTAACCAAGAGGTTTACCTCTTAAATAATAGCCAATTGAATTTATGAGATGAAATAATAAGAATCCTTATTATAAAAGTTCATTCTTTTTTAAAAAAAGTCCTCAAAAGAATTGTATGACAATAAAAATATCTCATATGGGTCTTTGTGAGGAAAGCTTCTAGAGAGCTTTATGAATATGAGCTAATATTATATTATTCATATATTCAAATAATTCATATACTTCTGGTTTTATCATTATGTAGTTCTTCAAATTTAAATATATTCACTAAATTACACTTCCACCACTTACTGACAAAATTAAATACTACATATAGTATATTATACTATAAATATTATACACTTTAAAATTATAGTAAATAAATCTAAAGTTGTTAGGATCATAGATCATGTTGAAAGGGAACTCAAAAAGTCATTCAGTACAATCACCTCATTTTACAGGTTAATAAATGGAGACAGAATCATGCAAATAGTAAAGAACAGAGTTGAGACTCAAAATTTTGATTCATAATCCAGGAATCATTCCTCTGGATGCTAGATGAGCCTCTGGGCTGAAAAAGTAAACAAACAAACAAACAAACAAAAACCTGATTTAGGATGTTCCCATAGTAATAAGTTTGAATTTATGTGAATAATCACTAGCAAAGAATGATTTGAATATTTGAATTTGTATGAGGTACTTCTCATAATAAAGGGTAACAAGTATTTTCTAGGCCTTAAATATGTACATAACATGTATATAAATGAGCATACGTAAAATAAATAATTAAAGAATTTTAAAACAATGAGTCATCAGTGTTTTAAGTTAAAAAGGGTCTGAGATTTGTCAGCTTTTAAAATAATAGTCATGTTCACAAATTGTCAAATCAGAACATAAAAATTAAGGACAAAGTCATTTTAAAAGAGATTTATTTTTTTAAAAATTCAAATGCTATATGAAAAGATAAGGGAATAACTCAGGCTAATCATATTTTACATGTGACAAAGAAGAAAACCACTCCATGCAAACCAGTAACATGCTATTATAAACAAGAAGATACTTATGAATTAGCTTCTTATGGACAAAATTAGAGCCTAGTGATGTTTTAATTATGTTAATTGATAATCCAAAAATCAATAGCATTTATTAAATACCTACTATGTGTCAAACACTATATTAGGTACTAAGCATCCCAAGATGAAAATGAAAATGTCCTTGCCCTTGAGAAGCTTGAATTAAATAGGGGAGTGTCTTACTCTTCATGATCCTTTCAGGGTTTTCTTGACAAAGATTCTAGAGTGGCTTGCCATTTCCTTCTCCAACTCATTTTACAGATGAAGAAACTGAGGCAAATAAGGTTAAGCAACTTGACCAGGCTCACACAGCTAGTAAGTGTCTGAGGCCAGATTTGAGCTCAGGGGGATAAATCTTCCTGACTCCAGTCCTGGTACTCTATCTACAGCATAACCAAGCTGCCTACATAGAAGTATAGACAAAATATATTCAAAATAAATACAAGGAAATGGGTACAATGGTACTATCAGTTGGGGATCTATAGATAGCACTTGAGCTGACATTTAAAGGAAATTAGGACTTCTAGGAAGCAAAGAGTGTTCTCTGCAAAAGGGAACACCTGACGCTAGGGTGTAGAATTAGGAGAACAGTATGTATGATAAAGCAAGAAAGAATATTTGGTGAGATGATATGTACATAAATGACCATATCTAAAATAAAAATTAATATAATCTATTTAGAGGGGAAGATACTAGACCCTGGTGGTAATAGGAAAGGACTCATGTAGAAGGCGACACTTGGGATAACCTTTGAAGGAAGCTGGAGATTTTAAAATGTGGAGGTGAGGAAAGACTGAATCCAAAGTTGGGAGAGGACAAAACTGCTCTCTCTCTACAAAGACACAGAGACAGGAGACAAAGTAGCATTTGTCATCAACAGCAACAATGCCAATTTGAATGAATCATATATACTATGAAAGAGAATAATATATAATAACTCTAGAATAATAGAGTTGGAAAAGTTATAAAGGTTTTAAATCTAAGCAGAAAAGTTTATATTTGACCCTTGAGGTATTAGGGAGCCACTGGAGTTTATTGTTCGATGAAGGAAAGGTTAACTATTGATATATTCAAACCTATACGTTAGGAAAATCATTATGGCAGCTATCTGGGATTAGACCTGATTCAATCTTTTTTTTTTTTTTGCTTTTTGGGGGGAAATTGGGGTTAAGTAACGTGCCCAAGGTCACATGGCCAGTGTTAAGTGTCTGAGGCCAGATTTTAACTCAGGTCCTCCCAATTTCAGGGCTGGTGCTCTATTCACTGCGCCACCTACCCACCCCTTGACCTGATTCAAGACAATCCCTTGGTAGGTGGTATTTTGATTTTGAAATTTTACCAAGCATCAAAAAGTATCTGGAGTTCTTCATGGTTGCTTCATACTCAGGCAAGCAGGAAGTAAACATTTAGTCCTCTCAGCCAACCAAGTCTCAAGGATGATCCCAATACCTTTAAAGGAAAAAATAGCTTAACTTGAAAAGAGGCAGGGATTAGGATATTTCCCCTGTGACATCAGTGGCATAGGGAATATATAGAATAGTGAGAAGCAAGTGGCAGGCAGATAAATTTATAATTTAAGAGGCAACAATCATTACTTCTGAAAGAAAACACTGATTTTAATTATTATTCCTATTAAATAAAAATAAAGTAGCAAAACAAGGATTATCATTTTCTAAGTAAAGTAAATATATATATATATATATATATATATATATATTTAAAGGAAAGAGACCACTACTTGTACTTCCTGTGGGTGGGGATTCTTTCAAGTTAATATTTCTTCCATTCTGAGTGTTATAAACTGTAATTTATTACAACTAAGTAGGGTGATTTGGTAGACATTTCCCAAATGCAGTTCGTTATTAACAATAATATTATGTTAAAGCTCATGTTTATGTAATGCTTTACAAAGAGCTTTATATACATTATCTCTTTTGATTGTTAGAATCCTTTGAGGTAAATGCAATTATTATTCCCCCAAGAGGAATATGACAAGACGGTCAATTAAATCTCTGAGAATTCAAACACAGTTCTTTCTGACTCTTCTCTATCCATTATATGCCAACACCTCTAAGTATTTGGTTATGATGTTGAAAAGGCTATTTTAGGAAACAAATCTTCAGGTTTTAAGAATGTATATTTTGAAGGTCCGCACTGATGATTAACTCTTAGTTTTGTGAGGTTCCATGTTGTTTACCTAGCATATAATCAAAAAAAGGTTTCTGTACATCTCTTACAAGGAAAATCAGGCCACAAAGTTCAATATTTAAACCATATATAGTATCATAGATTCAGAGCTGAAATGAGACTTAGAAACCATTTAGTCAAACCCTCTTGTTCTGTAGATGAGGAAACTGAGGCCTGAAGAGATTACATGATTTGCCCAATGTCACATAGCTAGCATGTGTAAGAACAGCAATTTCAACCCAAGTCCTTTGATGTCAAATATAGTGCTTTTCCACTTTCCTAGAGAGCTGTTGTAAAGAAAGAGCTTTCCATTTTCAGGCAATATCCTGCATCAGAGCAATGGGGATGCTGGTATTTGACTCAAAGCCTTTAGTGCCTGGCAGACCTAAGTCATTTTTAAATTATGGGTGACCCCACAGCGAGTTTGGATAATGGTGTTCATTGAAGGAGAAAATACTTAGAAAACAGTAATCAAGTCAAGGTTTTTGGATTTACTTGTGCTGTAGGCCAGTAATGCACTTTAAAGAATAAATCTAAGCTTTACTGTCATCTACTAAAAGCTACAGAGGATATTGGATTTGTAATTTCTAGAGAGCTTTGGGGACCTACATAAGAAATCTTTTCCTGGGTTCTCCTTGTCCACTCCTTCCCAGAAGACTTATGCTTATTGACATTTCTTGTTATTGATCTGTTTAGTATATGAGCCTTTCATCTTTACATTTTTCTTCTTTTTCTTTTTTTTCTGTCTAGTACACAGTGTGGACTGCCCTCTGGGTCACCTGGAATGTTTTCATTATCTGCTTTTATTTAGAAGTAGGCGGGCTGTCTAAGGTGGGTTGATCATACCTTTAACTTTGGGTGAAGAAATTGCTTTGGCAAATGACAATTATAATTCATACAATTTTATTGCTGGCTCATTGATCTCAGAACCAAGAGAAAAATTAATCATCTTTAAAATAGGTATTTGGCCTTTAAAAGGAGCTGGTTTATGAATCAAGTGTATATTAGCTTGACTCATAGAAAAAGTAACTGCCTTAGAAAAATGTAAATAAATATATAATTGAAAGCATATTTGGACCTTTATAACATACAGTCTTATTTTTGATTGTCATATGCTGAAGTGAGCAACAGCTCTCAACATGTCGCTATATTCAGTTGTAAAAAGTATAATGCCACATAGCTAGAGTTCTAAATGGGAAAGTGCAAAATGTATTTGAGTATTGTTGGGCTTGGAGCAGTCAAAAGGATTGAGGAGGTTAATGCAATGGCATGTTGAACAAATTGGCAACACTATTGGAATACTAATTCTGACATGAAAAAGGGTGATGACTTTTCACATTTGAATGGAGTATTCTATTACTTGCAACTAAAGGCTGTGATGCAATGATTCATATTTCTTATTCTTGAACAGACAGAAGACAGTGTCTTGGATGAAGCCTTACACAAATTTTATTTTCAGCCACACAAAAGTAAATGTTAGGATAGTTGAGAGGTTTCATTATGACTTCTGCAAAAATATTTTTGATTGCCATCCAAATGTAGAAGCAGATTGCATTGAATTTTTATTTACATGACTTGAAATTATTTTCCCCCCTTATACAGCAATACAATCTGTTACTATGGAGCAGAACCTTAGCAGCATCATTAAAACAGGAAAATCTTAGATTTTTTTTTTTTGGTTTCCCATTACCAGTTTGTAAGGACACAAGATTTGTAGAGGGCATAGAGTATTCCTGCCTGCTACTCAAATTATAAGGCCAAATGGGGGGAGGGGACTGATCTGTTTTGCCCTGATTAGCCAAGTGTAGGGATGTAGACCCTTTGAGAGAATACTGAGATACTGAAGAAAGAGGGGGCCATGCTAGGATGGCAATAAATATATGTAGATTCATTGGGATATGTTAGGTTAATTAGGTTGAGTTTAATCATGAAATCCAGTCTTTGGTGACAAGGGGTCAGCATGGTGTAATAGATCCCTTCACCAACCCCGGGCCAGTTCAAATATCATATAGAATCAGAACAAAGAAGGCATAATGCTAGGGATGCCCCAGGGTCACATGCAGATGTTTCCATAAGATAGGTGGAGCTTCTTTTGCTGCTTATATTTGCTCAAGGTGGCTTATATTCTTTTATGAAGTCTTAGGTCTTGTTCCTACTCTGGCTACTACCATGCACAGTTATATCTGGGTAAAAGTATTCTTTTGTTTTGAGGATGCCACATAGTTCTCTGAGGGCCATAGGGCCTCATCCACAAGCATTTATAGATAAGATCTGAGAAAAAATGATCTAAAAACAGCCTTCTGCTGCGAAACTCTCTATCTAACAAAAGTACTAGTGAAGTCCATTTTGTAATAAAAAGAAGTCAGTACAATCACGGAATGAGAAAGCCCAGAGAATTTTCTTGAAAACCCCCAAAGATGGCTTCCCTTTGTTCCATACTATAATAACTTTATAAGTAGAACTGGCCACCATTTTTTTGTTGTCAAATGCATTCAGGTACCACTACACATTACAGCACTCACAACAAACTCAATATATTTTGAAGATAATATTCATTTATTTTCTATTACTAATATAACTAAAATTGTATAAGTAAGCACTATTCTGTCTACTATCTTAGACAAATTTTAAAGTCATTTGACAATTCAGATTTTCTGAATAAGAAGTCATACATGTTGAATTTAGACCCAGGACATTTGGATTTGATTTGTGTCTTCTATCTTATCATTTAAACTATCAATTTGAAGTAATGTTTATCAAGCATGAGAAATCGTATTTTATTCTTTCTTTATATGCAAATACTGGAGGGATTTGTGAAATGTGATCATGCATGTCTAAATGTTAAGACTCACTCTAAAATAAGAGTGTAAACTAAGTGAAGAAATTTTACTGGTTGATCTTTAAATGACTCTCCAGGCTTATCGAAGGTAAGGCATGCAACTCATTAAGAAGTGGCTTTCTGTCTCCCTGGAAGTTCTCTGGCTGCTGTATTAATACCGCCCCTTACTCTGCTGGTATAATCCCTCCTTTTCCAAGCTTGGCCTACATTCTTAGCTCCTCCTCTTAGGAATGTGTGAATAGCAGGCAAAGAAACCAAAATTGAGCCTTCTTCCTTCCTTACATAATCTAAAGCTCTGTCAAATCCTCTAAACCCTCTTGAGCATCAGTGATTATTCTCTGAACTGGGAAATTTAGGGACAGCAGGGTATTTGTGACTTTGTCAAAGGAAAATACATTCCATTCCCAAGCCAGTAGTTGATTGCAGAAGGCAGCGTACATCTGTCTTTTTCTTTATAAATAACTATTTAAAACAAAGCAATCCTTCTCCCTCCCACTTCCTGCATTCTGTGGTTAAAGCTTAGATTTTTACTATGGGTAATGACTTAACTTATAATTAAGCTTAACACTTACTTGTGTATGGAGCTTGCAATGTGCCCAGCACTGTGCTAGGCACTTTACAATTATTATCTCATTCTATCCTCACAACAACTCTAGGGAGGTAGATACAGTTATTATTATCTTTATCTTACAGATGAGAAATCTGAGGCAGACAGAGGTTACATGACTTGCCCAGGGTCTCACAGCTATTAAGTGTTTGAGTCTGGAGTTGAACTGACTTAAAGCCCAGCACCAAGTCACTTACCTGGTTCTTATGCAAGATGCATTCTTCCCCACAAAGCAATGCTCCCAAAATATTCATTCATTTCTCACCTTGAGCACTAAATCATGTTCAAGTTGTATAGACTGGATGGAAAATTTGCATAGTAACCTACTTCCTCAAATATCTAGGGTTTGGGGCCCATTTAAGATCTTTTTAAAGTTCAGAGGACAAACCTTAATTATCCTTTCTTCCTGTTTTAAAATATACTTGATTGATTCTATGTCAAGACTTGTCTTAGCAACCTATGTTTTATATGCATCAGATCATTCCTTATAGAGTCTGGGGCAAATACTACAGTGGTAACAACAAAATTCAAGTATTGCCTTCCCTGTTGGAAGGATATCCTAGCTTAAAAGAAAAGAAAGTTAATCCATGAAGTTTTGTTTTACCTTTGGGGATCTGTTTTTGTCTTGATATGTAAATATAGATGTGTTTAATGGACTAGAAAAATCACAATATTATGTTCCAAACAAAATAATCAAGAGACACTGGTGTATCTAATTCAAGATGAACTAGGTAGTCCCTCTGCCCAATTTTCTATGCTAGGGAGAAACAGTATCATATATCATTTGCCTTAAAGTAAGCAGCCATACCTAAATTCCTCTCAATCTCTCTCTCTCTCTCTCTTTTTTTTTTTTTTTTTTTTTTTTTCTCTCTCTTAAATATATCCATCCCACTCTATATGGAAACTTATAGGAATATGCCAAAGAGTCACATGGGCCAGTGATACTAAGATCAACAGGACTTTACTGAACACCTTTTAACTTACCTGAAAGAGAAATGTTTGTGAGTCAAGGTGAGTTAGGAATGGAAGCCTAGTATGGGAAAGGACTAGAAAGAAAAGATAAAATCAGAGGAAACACTGCCTTTCTTGTACAATAGTACTTCCGAGAAGATTCTATCTTTGACCTCAATGCCCCCAACTTTAGTGCCCTGGTCCTTCCAAATCTGAGTAGAGGAATGTTGGATAGTATCTCCTCCATTAAAGTGATAACTGTCCTAGCTAAACTGTCTCTCTCTCTCTCTCTCTTTCTCTCTCTCTCTCTCTCTCTCTCTCTCTCTCTCT
The DNA here is from genome assembly GCA_011680675.1 of Gymnobelideus leadbeateri. NCBI lineage: Eukaryota > Metazoa > Chordata > Mammalia > Diprotodontia > Petauridae > Gymnobelideus > Gymnobelideus leadbeateri. The sequence continues at coordinate 466,039 of WOXC01006634.1, read as the reverse complement.
CTCTCTCTCTCACACACACACACACACACACACACACACACACACACACACACACACACTTACACACACTTACTCACACTCACTGGAGCCAGTATCCAGAACCACCAAAATTAAGGTATAAGCAATCATGATTCCCGGATAAAGCCACACCACACTTTGGGGGCAGCTAGAGAATCGGCTGGATCCAGAGGCTTGTTAAAGAGAGTTAGAGTCCTGTAAATCCCCTGTGCATGGACTTTTCACTTTTGGTTTTACAGGTGAGGAGGCACCAATTATTAAAGCTGCATGGGAGATGGAAGCCTCTGGCTCTAGACATAGGAAATTCAAGACAAGGGAGGAGTACTAGGAAGGAGAGGAAGGCAATCAGCAGTAGAGGAAGAAACTGTTGCAAGAACAGCTAGGTCTCTAAACCACAGATTTCTTCACAATAATGCAATTGCTGTTTTTCTGACTTACATTGTCTCTGGGCTGGAGAAACTTTATGAAATACTTTGGTTTAGAATACCTCCTGTTGTACTTCAGAGTATATAAGGAAAGAAAACACTAAACATCAGTTTGAAAGTTGTGTTTAAAACTTTCTGCTCAATGTCAGTAAAAACTTTTTTGTTAAATTATGGTGTAGATTTGCCCTATGGTCAAATGTACTATCATAAATCTCTCTTTTGGGAAAATTGAAAGACATGAAATGTTTCACACTTAGAACTTTTGAGGTCATTCAGTGCTTTAGTAATACTGCAGATGGGGAGGTTGAATGGAGTGACTTTTTAAAAGACATTGAATAAGTTCTTGGTAGTAGACCCTAGAATCCCAATACCAGCTTCACATCTGTGACCGTGTTAATTGGACCATGATGTTTTCCTGTGATGTTGAAATATTGAAATTGAAATAGCTTCTCCTGTACTGCCTCTATTCCTCACCCGGAGAGTAAATTAAGCAACCTTGGAAGCAACTCAGGGTACTTCTCAGTCATTCATTATGGCCATTAAGGGCACTATTAATAAGTTACTACTTCTGTTTTAGAACCCTTGGGAGTTTTTCTTTCTCTTTCTCATGGTATATTTGGAACATAGAGCCATATATCCCTTTCCATTGGGTGCCTTTTATGAGACTGAAAAGGAAGTGATTTTTGAGAACTTACACTGCACTGCACACTCTTTGATTACAAAGGGATTAGGCTGAGGTTATTAATGGCTTCTTTTATGTCTCAAATTAGCACTATAGGCTATTTAATATTTCCTTATTACTTGCTTTTCATGGAGCCATGAGGATCTTGTACATTAGTGAGCTGAGAGAGTTTTTACTGTATCCAGTTTCCATAGCCCTCAGGTTAAGTATTTGCATGACAGTGTAGAAATAGTCTTGAAAATGATAGAAATGGGAAGGCCTGATGTGAAGAAATGTTGTGTTGGGTCAAGCATAAACTCTGATCAAATATTAGAAGCCATATGGAGAGGGGACAGGCATATATCCTTCTATTTGAACTGTTCTAAGAGTAATAAACACTTTTCCTCAAAGTTTTGCTCCTAGTTATTTTATTTAAAAACCACTATTGGAGACATGTAAGTGATTTCACATATATCTGATATTTTAATGGATATGTCATTCACCTAATTTGGTACAATATAATGCAAAAATAAAAACACAATACAATCTCTGTCTCTTACAGTCAAATGGGGAATATGACATGCAGAGGGTGGAATATTTTTCTCACTAGTGCACAATAATGCTTAATTTCTTCCTTATATAATTAATCCCCCCTACTCCAAATGACTCAGAAAGGAGTCCAGGGTAATTTGAATTGAACTACCCAGTTAACACCAGAGGGACATACAGATCTCAAAAGGACAATTAGAAGGGGTTGGAAGCTGAGCAGCTCTGTATAACCTCTAGCTACTTGGAATCTGAGGGAGAGAGAATATAGGCGTGGAACTTTACATGGAAAATTGGTAGAACTGTAGTTCAACGGTTTAATCCTTCCTTGGCACTACCTTACAGTAAGTGATAAAGAGGTCAAGTGTTTCTGTCCAAGACAGAGGAGATCTGGAAACTTTTCCAGAGACATAGGATTGGCATCTGGGGAGGATACAGTCAGTTGAAGCTATAAGAAAGGATGCATGCCATCCATCAACAACCTACAGCTACAGGGAAGGTTTGTAGCTAGTAGAAGAAACATGATGAAAAGTAATAATGCTGAGGGATCATCTGTGCCATATCTAGGAAACTGTGGAACATTATAGGCTGAGTAAAAAGTGATACCTTTCATTTATTCTGTCTGCCCCTTATATGTACAGAGCTCTTTGCATGTTGTCTCTCCAGTTAGAATGTGGGGGGTGGAGGGTCCTTGTGGGCTGGGACGATGCTTTTTATTTTCTCTGTTTCCTGAATGCTTAGCATTAATAAAGGCTTGTTGGATGATTGATCAATAACCAGAAGAACCATGGAGGGGAGAGTGAGGAGGAGATGGCCCTACTACTGCATACTAGAGGAAATGCCATATCTATGGCTTGATTTCAAGTGACTATAACTATTTAGGCCTTTGGAAGAGGGTTGCTATAGGTGTATATAATTGTTTTCTATGAGTTCTGTTGTGAGCCCTATTGACAAGATTTCTTTAATCTATAAATAAAATCACTCTTACTTCAAACCTTGTGAATCATATGCTTGTAAGAAGTATTGGCTATCCCTAGTTCAATGCAGTGAAGCTCCTTTGTCTTTTAGTTGGGAGCTATGGATCAGAGAAGTGAGAAAGATGTCAAAGAGTACCTAGGGCCTAGGACTGAACAACCTGTGGCCTCAAGGTCAGATGTGGCCTTCGAGGTCCTTGGATGAAGCCTTTTGATTGATTCAAGTTTTTACAGAACAAGTATTTTTATTAAGGGGATTTGTTCTGTAAAGTTTAGTTTCAGTCAAAGGTTCACTCTTGAGGACCTAGAGGAACACATGTGGTCTCAAGGCCACAAGTTCCCTGCCCTTGGGCTACGTCCTTTGTGCCCCTGACATGATGCAGCACAAAGTAGATTGTGATAAGGACAAAGGAAGGAACTATTGAGTTTTCTAAGAAAATTTGAAGAGGAAATGATGACTTTAAACTTGAGGGTGAAAGGAAAGCTCTTTGTGGTGGTAACACTAGAGTTACTTGAAGGAAGGATTTCAAAGAGATGAGGAGGGAGTGTGTTCCCAGTGTATTGACCAGGCTATGTGAAAAGAAAGGCAAAAACAGCCACTAGTCAGGTTTGTTCAGAATGTCTCACACATATGTGAAATAAGCCTGGAAAACTGAGGGCCCCCACTAGTATAGTTTTGCTCTATATTGCTTCCTGTAACTCATTTAACTTCTCCTCCAACAATTTGGGTGGTATACCATTTGGTGCATATATGTTTAGTATTAATATTGATAGTATATATTTAGTTTTGATATGATGGTACTTCATTGTCTATGGTACCTTTTAGCAAGATGTAGTTTCCTTCCTTACCTCTATACATTCCTACATGGGAAGATGATACCTATAACTCCTAAGAACCTTTTCATTTTTAGGAAAGTTAGAAGGAGTATATATAGACAGATGGCACAGGTGTAAGTTGAACATAAAGGGATGATATCTAAAACAATAAAATTCTGGGGTGAGAGAGGAATGCACTGGAAGAAAAGGAAAGGAAAAGACAGAATGGGGCAAATTATCTCATATAAAAGGGGGAAGAAAAAGCTTTCACATTGAAGGGGAAAATGAGGAAGGTGAGAGGGAATGAGTGAGCCTTGACTCAAAGAGTGAGAATTGACTCAAAGAGTGAATAACACATACACTCAATAGGTATAGAAATCTATCTTACCCTACAGAAAAGTAGAAAGGGAAGAGGAAAAGAAAAGGGGTGGGGGAAATAGAAGGGAGAATAGATTGGAGGAGGGGATAATCATAAGCAAAATGCTCTTGAGGAGAAAGGGTAAAAAGAGAGGGGGGAATACCATGGAGGGAAATACAATTAGCAATTGTAACTGTGGAAAAAAAGAATTTGTGAAGTAAGTTTCTCTGACAAAAGCCTCATTTCTCACACATATAGAGAACTAAATCAAATTTATAAAAATAAGAGCCATTCCCCAACTGATAAATGATCAAAAGATATGAACCATTTTCAGATGAAGTAGTCAAAGCTATCTATAGCCATACGAAAAAATATTCGACTGACAATGTTGATAGGAGAAATGTAAATTAAAACAAGTATGAAGTACTACCTTATTCCTATTAGATTGGCTAATAGGACAGAAAAGGAAAATGACAAATGTTGGAGATGTGGGAAAAAATGAGGCATTAATGCATTGTTGGTGGAATTGGGACCTAATTCAACCATTCTGTAGAGCAATTTGGAACTATTTCCAAAGGACTATAAAACCTTTAATCTAGCTATACAACTATAGGTCTATAGCCAAAAAGAATATTTTATAAAAGGTAAAGGATCTATGTGTACAAAAATATTTACAGTAGCTCTTTTCTGGTGGTAAAGAATTGGAAATTAAAGGGCTGCCCATCAATTGGGGAATGACTGAACAAATCATGGTATGTGATTGTGATGTAATATTATTGTGCTATAAGAAATGATGAGAGGGGAGTCTGGTGGTTCAGTGAATAGAGCACTGGCTCTGGAGTCAAGAGGACCTGAGTTCAGATTTGGCCTCAGATAATTAATACTTAGTACCTGTGTAACCTTGGGCAAGTCACTTAATCCCAATTGCCCTGCCTTCCCCCCTCCAAAAAGCAAAAAAAAGGAAAGAAATGATGAGCAGAATGCTCACAGAAAACCTAGAAAGACTTACATGAGCTGATGCAAATCGACATGTACTATACACAAAGTAACAGCTATATTATAAGATGTTCAGCTGTGACTGACTTAGTTATTCTAAGCAATGCAATGATCCAAGACAGTTCTGAAGACTTAAGATGAAACGTGCAATCCGTCCCCAGAGAAAGAACTGATGGTGTCTGAATACAGATAGAAACATTCTTTTTCTACTTTATTTATATTGAGGTTTTTTTCTCTATGTTTTCTTTCACAACATGTCTAATTTGTAAATATGTTTTGTGTGACTACATATGTATAGCCTATATTGAGTTGCTTGTCTTCTCAATGAGGGGATGTAGCAGCAAGCATCCCAGCATACCCAGGGAGGCTGCCAACACAGATTCTTAGATTTGCTTTTCTAAAGGAAAGCAACTCAAAATGGGTTAACAATCTTGCTTTAATCAAACATATGTCATTTATCTAGTTCAAGGGGAAAAGATCAGCACCCTGAACTTCAGAGAATACAGAGGTTACAAACAGACAAAAAATACAGACAGAGAAACAAATCACAGACAGCCTTCTAGCTGCCTGACCTATTACATCCATACCTAGTCAGTTACCAGAAAGCGAAGCATCAACATCTGGGTTTTCAAAGTGGGGAGGGGCTCAACAGCTGCCCCAATCATATAACTCTTCCCAAAGTGAGCCCCAAAACAAAACCTCACATCAGGGAATATATAGCCTTCTGGCTCAGAGAATGTCACAACCGTCTTGACCCACTGCCCAATCACAAAGCACCAAGGTGTGGGCATTCCTGAAAAACAAGCCTCCCCCCAACAGGCTCCATGTGACCACATTCAGTCTGTTAGGGGGGAGAATATATTTTCAAATCAGGGAAGGTTCTCAAGAGTCACTTAAGCCTATCAAAGGGCCTAGGGGCAGGGAAGATCTTAAATTCCCATTCCCATAGCAGGGGAGGAAAAGAATTTGGATCTCAAAGTTTAAAAATGAATGTTAAAATTATTCTTACATGTAATCGGGGAAAATAAAATATTAAAAAAATAAATTTTAAATAGATCTTAAAATTGTCTTAAAATGTAACTTAAAAAAGATAATATTTAAAATGATGAGGAAACAAAATGAGCATGTAAAGGAAGATTGGCAATAAAACATAAAAGATCTTAAATAAAAGGTAAAGGAATTTGTATTTTGTTTATAGGTAGTAGAGAGCTTCTGAAGGTTTAGGGTTGAGGGAGTTAAATAATAATGTGGTGAAACAGGAAATGTCCTGGATTTGGTGCCACAGACCTGGTTTGTGTGCAAACTCCAATGCTACCTGTAGCCCCTAAGGCTGGTTACCTAACCTCTCTGAGATTCATCAGTAAAAGTAGAATAATAATATACTATTTACTTCATAAGTTTGTTCGGTGAAAAACACTTTACAAACATAAAAAACTATGTACATGTGATCTATTATAGTCCCCCATGTGCATTAGGGATATCAGGTTAGCACCTATGTGGAAGATGGACCAGGATTAGAAAGACAACAGTTACAGGGAGAGCATTTAGGAGGCTATTACAATGGATGAAATTGTGTTTGCACATGAAGGTATGCTCTTTAAAGGCCAAGAATCTTAAAGACTTTCCCCCAAATGCCTAGAATAGATAGAACCTTTCCCATTCTGTTTTAAGTTGAAACCATTCCCCATGAGAGTGATCTCCTGTAGAAAACTTCAGCATAATACTTCCCCTAAGCAGCTGGCAAGGGCCAACAAAGCCATTGTCTTTTCTTGAGGCTTTTGCTCCCTAACTTAATTTATCTTTCTGAATGTTTTCTAAGCAAAATCTTCATTACACTGGAGGCTGATATTCAACACAAGACTTTCCCGGTTGGATACTTGACACCAATGTACTCTGTTAAGCATGTCATGTTCGTGTGTGTGTGTGTGTGTGTGTGTGTGTGTGTGTGTGTGTGTGAAAAAGAGAGAGAAAAAGAGAGAGAGAGAGAGAGAGAGAGAGAGAGAGAGAGAGAGAGAGAGAGAGAGAGAGAAAGAGAGACTGAGAGAGATTCTCGGTAGCCGTTGAACAGTTACTGTATATAAGGCACTGCACAAGGTATGATAACATTAGAATTAAAAGGGGCAGTTAGGTGGCACAGTGAGTAGAGTGCTGGCCCTGGAGTCAGAAGGACCTGAGTTCATATCCGGCCTCAGACACTTAACGCACACACAAACAAAAACCTAGCCGTGTGACCTTGGGCAAGTTACTTAACTCCAATTGCCCTTCAAAAAGCAAAAAAAAAAAAAACCAAAAACATTAGAATTAAAAGACACATTTCCCCTCAGAAACTTATAATCAATCTGGTATTTTATTTTATCTGCTTCTTAAAAGATCTATTTATATTTTGTGCCTCAGGATTTGTTTCCTAAGAAAGTCCGTATATAAACTTGTTCCAACCTGTATATTCTTTTGTTTTAAACAATTGGGGTTAAGTAACTTGATCAAGGTTACACAGCCAGTCATTATTTATGTGTGGGTGCTCACACAGAAATAATGGCTGGAACTGATCCTGAGTCCTCCCAACTCCAGGGCTGCTCTTACTCACTGTGCCACCTACCTCCCCCTCCAATCTGTATATTCTAAAAGTGAATTCAATCTTAGGTAACTAAATAATTCATTTTAGAATACATTTTTAGAAATAGTATTTTGAGGGGCAGCTAGGTGGTGTAATAGAGCACTGGACCTGGAATAAGGAAGATCTGACTTGAAATCCAGCCTCAGACACTTACTGGCTGTGTGACCCTGGGCAAGTCAATTTAACCCCAGTTTCCACAAAAAGAAAGAAAGAAAAGAAATTGTATTTTGCTACCTGTTTGTCAATCCCAAGGAATCAAAGAATATAAGTTTAAATCCTACCTCTGTGACTGTGTGACTTTAGGCAAGTCACATAGCCATTCTGGGTCTCAGATTTGTGGGGTCAGACTAGAGGACCTCTACAATCCCTTTCAAGTGAAGGGCCTTAACCCTGCAAAACACAGTTTTAATCTAGTAAGAGTTATTCTATTCACTAGTAGCATTTAAACTGGTCTGGTTAGGCCATGGCTATGACTGTCTTTTATCACTCCAAGCATCGTTATAAACACCTCTTTAGAGAACCAAATAAATGAAACTTATGAATCTAAATAAAGTATTGCCCATGTTTGACAAGAAAATTTGAAGACCCCATAAGCAGTAACCTTAATGGTACAAATAAGTGTAAGAAAGTCTGAGAAGAAGATCATGTAGAACAAAAAGGACACAGGTAAATGCCATTAGGAGCCTGCATCTTCTCCTTTCAATGCTAATTGGCATGTCTAGCTAATAGGATCTCATTGTTGGGCAAACTTCAGTAAGGAGCATCATCCACATGATGCATACACAAAGAGGTATACCAGGTGACATTTAGGAGGCCTCACAAGATTATCAAAAGCAGCATGATAAACATGTTTATTTGCATTTCTATTTACAACAGGATGGCAGCATGTGCCTCTGGGCATCTTTATAAAATAAAACAAGTACAGCACAATTAAATGATAACATATGAACATTCAGTTGAAAAGCAAATGAGGCTAGAAGGCAATTTTCTGCTTTACCCTCTGAGACACTGTTAAGGTAACAAATGAGTCACTTGAATGTATCTTAGAAAGAGATATCAAACCCATTTAAATAATATTAATAATAGCTAGCATTTATATGGCATTTTTCAGATTTATAAAGCATTTTACATGTTTTAGCTTATTTGTTCCTTACAATAATCTTTGTAAGTATGACCATTTTATAGATGAGGAAACTGAAACATAGAGAGGTTAAATGGCTAGCTAGTAAGTGTCTAAGGCTGGATTTGAACTCAGATCTTCTCTTTTTTTTGCCTTTTTGGAGGGGGGAAAGGCAAGGCAATTGAAGTTAAGTGACTTGCCCAAGGTCACACAGCTAGCAAATGGTAGGTGTCTGAGGTCGGATTTGAACTCAGGTTCTCCTGACTCCAGGGCTGGTGCTCTATTTACTGTACCATCTAACTGCCTCTAATCAGGTCTTCTGATTGCAAGTCTTGCATGCTATTCAATATGTTAACCTGTGATCTAAACCCATCAGTAAAATGCATTGAAATCTACTTTCCGCTCAGAAAAGCTCACTCTGTGCAAATATATATTTGTCGAATTAGAACAGTATGACTAGATAAAGAATTAGAAAATAAATTCTTGGGGGCGGAGCCAAGATGGCAGAGTAGAAACAGCATTTCCAATGTGCTCTGCCCCACACAAATTTCAAACAATATGAAAGGGGACTCCAAACAACTTCTGGAGCCCCAGCACCCACAGAATGGCACAGAGAAGCTAACCTCCTGCTGAGGACAGCCCAGTAGCCCTGCAGTGAGCGGCCAGCGCAGCGCTCTGAGAGCAGGCAGCACAGCGTGCTGGGAACCAACAGCGCAATGCACAGAGCCGAGCCCAGGTCAGAGGTTTTAGCCCCAGAGCAGCTGGGCCAGAAGCCAGCTGGAGGGACCCCAGAACACCAGCAATTGTGGTGATTCCAGAATTATCAGCACAGATATGCCTAGGACAAAGTGAGAGGTTAGTGCCCTATGGACTTTGGGACCAGTATTTGGGGAACTCGTGGCTTCCTCCCCTGGGGGTGAAAAGCTGCTGAAGAAACAGCTGCACAGAAGCCATTTTGCAGCTTCAGTAGTGGCTCTAGTTCCTGGTCTGCGAATTGTAGGAAGATCCAGCAACCAGTCTGGGGGTTAATCACTCTTGCTTTAAACTGCCTGGATCTGGATTGTGGTCTGGGGGGGAAGTTTGGGGTGGGTATCCAACTTGCCAGAGTGGGTGGAGGCTTTACAGAGGCCACATAACTGGCGGAAGTTGTGAAGACCCCACATTTGGGCAGAAGCTCCCCTGTCTGGTGGCAGAGTCCTACTGTGGCAACACGCCCAAAAATCAAGTAATTAAGTGGCAACATGCCTAGGCAAATGAAACAAAATAAACAGAAAAGTTCAACATTGGACTCCTATTTTAGGGGCTAAGAGGCTCAAAGCATGGAGGAGGACTGTGAGGTCAGAACTACTACACCAAAAGCCCCAAATGAAAATACAAGCTGGCTACAGGTCATAGAGGACCTTAAGAAGCAGATAAGAGAAGTGGGGGAAAATTTGGGAAGAGAAATGAAAAAGATGCAAGAAAAGTATGAAATGACAGTCAACAGCCTGACTGAGGAAAATAACACCTTTAAAAAATAGACTAACTCAAATGGCAAAAGAGGCTCAGAAAAGTAATGAGGAGAAGAATGCCTTAAAAAGTCGAATTTGCCAGATGGAAAAAGAATCTCAAAAGCTCACTGAGGAGATTCATTCCTTCAGAGTTAGACTGGAGCAAATGGAAGCTAGTGACTTTATGAGAAATCAAGATACTATTAAACAGATCCAAACAAATGAAAGAATAGAAGGCAATGTGAAATATCTCATGGGAAAAACCACTGACCTGGAAAATAGATCGAGGAGAGATAATTTAAAAATTATTGGACTACCTGAAAGCCATGATCAAAGAAAGAACCTAGAAATCATCCTTAAAGAAATTCTCAAGGAAAATTGCCCTGATGTTTTAGACCCAGTGGGGGAAATAGAGTTTGAAAGAATCCACCAATCACCTCCTGAAAAAGATCCAAAAAAGAAAACTCCTAGGAATATTATAGCCAGGCTCCAAAATTCCCAGATCAAGGAGAAAATACTACAAGCAGCCAGGAAGAAACAATTTCAATATTGTGGAAACACAATCAGAATAGCCCAGGACCTGGCAGCTTCTACACTGAGGGATCGAAGAGCATGGAATATGATATTACAGAGGGCAAAAGAGCTGGGATTGAAGCCAAGGGTCACCTACCCAGCAAAACTGAGTATCTTGTTTCAGAGGAAAATATGGTCATTCAGTGGAATAGAGGACTTTCAAGCATTCTTGATGAAAAAACCAGAGTTGAATAGAAAATTTGACATTCAGACACAAGAAGCAAGAGATGTTTGAGAAGGTAATCAAGGAAAAGAAATCAAAAGGAACTTATCAAAGTTGGACTATTTACATTCCTACATGGGAGAAACAATAACTGTGTTTGATGAAACCTTTCTCATTATGAAAATAATTGAAGAAGGGTACATGGCATATGTTCACAGGTATACATGGATAGAGGGCACAGGTTGAATTTGATGGGAAGGGATGATTCTTTTTTTTTGGAGGGCAATTGGAGTCGGGTGACTTGCCCAGGGTCACACGGCTGGGTTTTTGTTTGTGTGTTGGGTCTCTGGGGCCAGATCCGAGTTCGGGTCCTTCTGACTCGAGGCCCAGCACTCTGCTCGCTGCGCCACCTAGCCGCCCCAAGGAAGGGATGATTCTTAAGGGGTGAAGTCAAGAGGTGAGAGAGGAAATTGGCAAGAGGAGATGGAGAGAGACAGGGTAGGGTAAACTATCTCATGTAGAAGAGGCAAGGGGAAGTAGTTGCAGAGGAGGGGAAGAACAGGAAGGCAAAAAGGCAAAAGCATATTCTCAATGAAGTTGGCTCAAGGAGAGAATCACATACATACTAAATGGAATATCTTACCCTCACTCACTCTCCTGAGTAGGGGAAAGGGAGATGAGAGGGTGGATGATGGAGGGGAGGGCATTCTGGGGTGGGGGGGGGGAGGTTGGAAGTACCCACTATCAAAGAGGGACTGGATCAAAGTAGGGAATGGACCAGGTGGGAGGTGAGACGTGTGGGAGGGAAATATAAGCAGTCTTTTACAATATATCTACTATGGTAGTGTTTTGCATAGCTATACATGTACAACACATACTGAATTGCTTATCTTCTCAGAGGGAGTGGGTGACAAGGGAGGAAGGGAATGGATCTGAAATTCGAGGTCTTAAAATTAAATGTTTCATAAGATGTCCAGGCATTGGGGCTCAGAGATTCACCTTGCCCTAATGGCAAAGTCGAAGGGGATATGGGAGAAGATATGGGAGAGAGCAGATTGGAGGAGGGGATATCTAGTGGGACTGCTATTCTAGGGTGGTGGGTAGGGAAAAAATGGGGGAAAAATGTAACTCATAATCTGGTGGAAATGAATGATGTAAACCAGAAGTTAATAAAGCATTTGTTTAATTAAAAAAAATAAAAAATAAAATAAAATAAAAAGAACATAAATTCTTCAGGGTTGATTGATTCATAGGGTACAGTTAAGGTGATTTGCTCATAGGACACACCCAATAAGAATGTGGTGGTTTGATTTGCTTATTTGACTAGAAGTGGTTATTAAGGAGCCTCTGCAATTTAACACCATTTTATAGAATCCTTGTATGTCAAAGGGGAATCTGAAGAAAAAAGGAAAAGATTTGAGAAGGAAGAGAAATAATGATTGATTAGGTCACCACTAAGACTGGGCAGTAAAGGGTGTAAGGCAGGACTGGGGAACCTGCAACCTTGAGGCCACTGTGGCCCTTTAGGTCCTCAAATCCCCTTAACAAAAGGATTTCTTCTGTAAAACTTGGCCTCAGCCAAAAGATCACACCCAGGGTCTTCACCACCCCTGGTCTAAGGTTTTGAAGCAAGATATCACCTGCTTTCTCCTTTTAAAAGTGAGGGTTAGCATTATGGTAATTTAGACATGCTTCCAGGAGCTACCAGCAAATGAAACTCCCTTATAATAAAATAATCCTCTGTTGGTCCATTGGTGATGCTTCTTAGTTAAAGTATCTCATAATACTATCTGGCATTTCTATAATGCTTTAAGGTGGCAAAGTACTATGCAAATATTATCACATTTCATCCCCACAATAGCCTTGGGAGGTTGGATGGTATTATTATCCTCATTTTGTAGATGAAGCAAACTGAAGCAAATAGAGATTAAGTGACTTGCCCAAAGTTACATAGTTATTAAGTTTTTAAGGCCAGATTTAAACTCAGGTCTTCTTCACTCTAGTTCCAGCACCATATATAGTACACTACCTCACTGTTTCTGGGTAATTAAGGCATCTAGATGATCCCCCAAATCTCAACCACCTAATTGATAGGATAATTGATTTCCAATAGCTTTAGTACTAAAAGGAACATTAGAGATTATCTAATCCAAGGGTCCTTAACCTTTTCTGTGTTATGGATCCCTTTGACAATCTGGAAAAGCAAATAGACTAATCCCTTTCTAGAGCAGTGGCATCTACAATCATAATGGAAGAAAATGCTCAATTTCAGCTAGAGATTAGTAAAAATATAGATGTACTTTATTTCCATTCAAGTTCCCCAAACTCTATGTATAGCCCTCAAATTAAGAACCCCTGGTATGGTCCAACTTTCTCAAAGTACAGGTGAAAATATTGACATCCAGAGCAACGTGATTTGTCCAAGGTCACATAGATATTAAGTGTCAGAGCTGGGTATGCAACCCAGATCCCCAGGTTCCAAATCTGAGGCTCTCCAATGATCTCAGCTGACAGTCCACCATTGTGGTAGTAGAACATTAGTAGAAACAAACAACCTCATCACTAAGAATAATAAGAAAGCTATATACAAACTTGTTGAAAGCTTACAATATAATGAGCTGTCTGAAAATGTTTTCTAAGAGAACAATTGGGAAGCTGTCAGGGTCATGACATTGAAGCTTTCCATGCACAGGTGATGAATCTTCACAGCTGAAGGAGAGGAGGTAGGGAATGGGATTTGGGAATGAACCAGTTTTGTTTCAAAGCAAAGAATTTCACTGAGTCTCCATCCTCCCCCAACTCTGCCAAGAATCTCATCCTGCTAAGCTTCCATTTCAGAGTGTCTTCATCCTTATTTTCTAGGCTTACAATGAACTTTCCACGAGAGCTACAATGCTTTTCCATATCTTTCTTTTTCTGATTTAAGGAAATTGGTAAGAAATGGTAGAACATAATCTAGGGCTCAGTCTTTCTTGTATTAACTTGTGGCTTCTTGCTTTCCAATTTTAAGATCTGACTGCATTAGATATCAGTATGTTAAATCACAAGCTGACTGGCCTACATTTTAAAAAATGACTTTTGTCTAAGAACTTTAACTTAGTGTTATAATCAGACTGCCCTAAACAAGAAGTAGAAATAAAGTTGAGGAGGGAAATAAAGTGTTTAAAAAACTCAACCCCATTTTCATGGAGCAAAATTACCTTAATCTAAAGGTTGTAAAAATTAATTTTATATAACATGAACATACATGACTCCAAACCTCCAAAGAAAGGAATTTTAAGAATGTCAGGGGCTGATTTATTAGCTTTGTCATTGTGGTGAAGTTGAATTATTTTTTAGAATTAGATGCAACTGATAAATAGCAAAAATAATAAAAGCTAATAATATGCTATTGACAAATGAAGATATTAACAAATAGTTACTAACTTGGAAGCAGCATGGCATTTGATTTTAGTTGTTCCATCCATACCCCCACTGTCTCTCACCTAGTATCCCTTGTGAACTATGGTATATTTTTGGTATACTATGACTAGCATCAGTGATAGACTTGTTAGGCTTGGAACAGAAAAAAGTTAACTGATTCTTACAAGCTTTGTCTTCAACCAACTAAGCTCACCTGTGTAGGCACTTAATAGCATTGGCATTAAATATATATGTTTAGGGAGGATAAGAATGGTTCTAAAATGTAATGAGGTTAATGTCATCATGGGACCATGAAATTGTCTTCCTAAGCAAAAGGAACCTCAGGAATATCCCTGAAAATGAGTTTTTTCTTACCACCAAAATGGACTAATTTAACTAAAAGTCAATTCGGATAAGAGTTTGACATCATCAAGTTGATAAGTCAAAAAGTATTTGGGAAGCTCATAGAGCAGCAGTCCTTCACCTTGTGCTATGGACCCATTGTACAGTCTGATGAAGCCAAAGGACCCTTTCTCAGAATTATATATTAAATGTGTAAGATAAAATATTGTACATATGATTATAAAAGAAACCAGTTTTATTGAAATAGTTTATAAATATGGGTTTTTTTTTAAACTTCATGGACTAGGGATTAAGAATTCCTACTCTAGATAGGGGAAAGATGGGGAGAAAATTTGTAACTCAAAATGTTATGGAAACGAATGTTGAAAATTAAAAATAAACAAATAAAAAATAAAGAATTCCTACTCTACCATGTGCCCAGCATTGTGCTAGATTCTTTAATAAAATTTAATAGGCTATATTTTTGGGGGTCAACTAACGCTATTTTAGGTATAATTTTGCTATAGTTTAACTCGAATTAATTCCAAGTGTGTCACACAGCTTTTTAGCTCTCAGGCATTATAATTAATTAATGCATTATTTTATTTGACTATAGAATTAATGTGGAAAAAAAGTAATCTGTGTTGGGATTTGAAATCTTAGGGAACATGCAAGCTATTAACTCTTGGCAGGAAAGGTGTTCTGAAGGGAAGCACGTGGATCCAAGCCCATTGCTTTATTAGAGAAATCTTCATATTTTTAAGTACTCTATCAGGACACATCCCGAATGTCTCATGACAGAAAACCTCAATTGTTGCTTACTAAATGTAGTGTTAATTGTACATTTGAAGGCGGGTAAGGGTGGAGAAACTCCTTGATTTTTGGTTCCATAAAAAAGACAGACTAGTGGTTCCCCAAATCAATGACTGTCAAAATCACCTAAACAGTGGATGATCTGCATGAATAATTTAAAGGACAGCTTTGTTAACTGTGCAGTAGTCAGGTTATCCATGCAGTGAGACACATTGTCAATTGCCAGCAATTTGCTGTGTTTTTGAAAACCACAGGTAGCAATTTGCAGAAAAGATTAGAACAGTTACTGTACTCATGTGACATCGACTTGATTTAAGCTGTCATTCCGGAGAGCTGTTAACTGACAACTAGGGTTGAGAATGAGGTTTTAAAGTTTAGTAGAAAACTGCTTTTACCTGAGCAGCATCTATAAGAGCAATGTGGGAAACCCTGCATGCCATACATCATGTTGGGAAAAAATGTTCAAATGAAAATGAGTATTTACCATGAATAAATCAACAAACAAATGAATAACATCATCCTTGTAGGAATGGTATTGTAGATAGAAAGTTAGTCTGAAACTCAGCAATTCTAGGTTCAATTCATTCTTCTGGTACCTAATTGTGTGTGATCCTGGACAAGTCATTTACTTTCTAGATGTTCTAATACTATACTAACACTAACACAATAAGTTGCATAGAAAATACTTTCATTAGTAGAGGGAGTTTCCTCACTCAGGATTCCCAAGTTCCTATCCTTCCTTAGCTTTTCAAATTATTTTTATGGAGTTGGGGTTTATAGTGATGTACAGTTACAGTGTATAGTGATGTACAGCAAGGTGTTTATAAAATATTTTCAATCCTTGGATATATACAAAATGCTTTCATCACAAACATAGGTATCCCAAAAGGCTTCATGCAGTTTTAAGTTGTGAAAGCTTAATACACCACTAAGACTTCTGAGACACACCATATATAAGTTTCATGTCTTAGTGATATGTATAATTTCATTCTCTCTTCCCCAGGTGGTTTGTGTTCCAGTACCTCATCAAAGGAAAGGGAATAATGATTTCTTTTTCAAATTTTTTGGTACCTCTAATTCTTTTTTTTTTTGGTCTTTATTAATTTGTTTGTTTTCTTTTAGTTTACAAGATTTAATTCTACAATTCCTTGAGTTTCAAATTTTCTTTTCCCTCCTCCCCTTCCCCCGCCCATGATGGCATACAATACAGTATAGGATCTGCAAATACTTTCACATTAGATGTTAGTCAGGTTACAAAGGCGGATTGTACTAGATGGAATAAAAACTGGTAAAGAGGAAATAAAACCAAACAATAAAAAGAAAATGATCGAGTAGTTTGCTTCAATCAGGATTCAAACTCAGTTCTTTCTCTGGATGTAGACATCTCTCTCCATCTTGAGTCTCTTGGGATTGACTTATATCACTGCATTGCTGAGAAGAGTCCAGTCTATCATAGTTGGTCATCACACATATGTTGTGTCTGTGATTGTGTACAAATTTCTCCTGGCTCTACTCTTTTCACTCAGCATCAGTTTGTATAAGCCTCTCCAGGTAAATATGAAGTCCATCTGCTCCTCGTTTCTTATAGCACAATAGTATTCCATTACATGCATATACCACAATTTGTTCAGCCATTCCGCAATTGGTGGGCACCCCCTTGATTTCCAATTCTTTGCAACCTCAAAAAGAGCTGCTATAAATATTTTGTACATATGGGTTTTCCTCTCACTTCTATGATCTCTTTGGGATATAACCCTAGAAGTGGTATTGCTGGATCAAAGGGTATGAAATTATTTATAGCCCTTTGGGCATAATTCCAGATTGCTCTCCAGAATGGTTGGATCAGTTCACAACTCCACCAGCAATGCATCTGTGTTCCAATTTGCCCATATCTTCTCTAGCATTTGTCATGTTCCTGTTTTGTCATCTTAGCCAATCTGACTGGTGAGCTGTGGTACCTCAGAGCTGTTTTTATTTGCCTTTCTCTAATCAATAGTGATTTAAAGCATTGCTTCATGTGCTTATAGATATCTTTAATTTCTTTCTCTGAAAACTACCTATTCATATCCTTTGACCATTTATCAATTGGGGAATGACTTGTATTCTTATAGACTTGACACAATTCTCTGTATATTTTAGAAATTAGTCCTTTATCAGAGACATAGGTTGTAAAAATTCTTTCCCAATTTCCCACCTCCCTCTTAATCTTGGTTACATTGGCTTTGTTTGTACAGAAATTTTCAATTTAATGTAATCAAAACTATTCAGTTTGCATTTTATAATGTTCTCTAATTCTTGTTTGGTCATAAAGTCTTTCCCTCTCCACAAATCTGACAGGTAAACTATTCCTGGGCTTCTGTCCTGAATGGTGCTCTGCTGTAGCTTATAACAGTGATAGCATGATGGAAAATTGGATAGAGCATGCTAAGAAACACACAATTGTTTACCTGTCTAGAAAACATTATTTTAACTATTAGTATTTGTGGTTGTCTCAAAAACCTCTTCTTGGGGCACTACTCTTTTTGGATAGGCTGTCTTTGTTATGGATAGGCCCTTTCTCTTGCCTAGTCACCTATCTCTCCACTACCACCTCCTCTTCCTCTCGACTTCCTAGCTAACTGGAGATATTTATCTTAGACATTATTTGTGGGAAACCAATCAGATATACCTTAATGAGATTCCACACCTCCATATAAGACAAAAGCCTTCATCCTCATCCTAGAGAAACTCTTTGCATGGCTTCATGGAACTGAGAAAAAGGACAAGATCCTGGCATACCCTAGATTCTGAGTCCCAAGGGAGCCTCTAGTATCATCATCAATCTCCTTCTATAATCTTGAGATCATCTCAGCCAAGGCCTATAGTCTCATAGTGGCTACATTGAGGATGTATCCTACCCCTTCAGAAATCTACTTGTATCCTTACTTCTCAGGCAACTATGATCCCAATTTATCCTGACCTACCTTACCCCTCATGTTCTTGGCTATCACAAGTAAACGAACCACAAGAGGGGGCAGCTAGGTGATGCAGTGAATAGAGCACCAGGCCTGGAGTCAGGAGAATCTGAGTTCAAATCCAACCTGAGACACTTAACAGTTACTAGTCGTGTGACCTTAGACAAGTCACTTAACCCCAATTACCCTGCCTTCCCCCCACTCCAAAAAGTGAAAAATAAAATAAAAACAAAAAAATATATAATGACAGTAGTTTGGAGCAATGAGGTGGTGCAGTGAATAGAGCACCAATCCTGGTTTTAGGAGGACCTGAGTTCAAATCTGGCCTCGGACACTTAACACAAAATTATCAGTGTGACCTTGGGCAAGTCACTTAACTCCATTTGTCCTACCTTCCCCCCTCCAATAAAAGCAAAAAGCAAAATCTAAAATGAAAAAAAAGCACCACAAGATAAAAGCAGATAGCCTTTAACTATGAGTAACTGGTCTAGTTCTTTATAAAATCCCCTGTAATTCCCAAAACTACTGAATCAGATTGAAATAGTATCCTTAATGTACAATAGTTTTCCAATAAACAGTAACTTTACACACTACTGGGGGAAGTGCATTACATCCATACTGGCATTCTAACTATATGTGATGCCATAAATATAACATAATGCAACATGGCATAGAACATAGAGAATCAATAGTTGGCCTGGGAATCTGGAAGATTTGGGTTTAAGTCTTATCTCTGATACATACTGCCATTAAGACCTCGGAAAAGTCACTTAAACCCCTGTGCCTCAGGAAATTCTCTAATAAGTTGCAAATAAGGTTCAAATCTACATTAGCAGAGAAAGCATCTCTCCAGGAGCTCCCTATGCTGAAATCACAGGTACGTTTTTTGCTTTGAAGCCATATTAGAAAGTAGGAGCTAAATGGAAGGATGTGTCAAAGGTACTACTTGGGGGGATATAAATAAAACAATTGCTGCAATTGGTTTCACTGGGTAACCAAAAATCATTTCATGGGACATTGAGCCATTTCACATTGTAGTACTTATTATGAGCATAAATAGACTGACCACCATCAAGATAATTGTAGTTCATGAAATAACATTCTTCATGGAAGATGAAGAACTCCCACTGATGAACTATTAGATCTATCAAGGTGTCAAAAATATGGCAACAATCAATAGATTCCTATATAACCATCTTGAAAGCCTCTTAACAAGTAGAGGTTCAGTAAGCCAGTGTTTTAATTATCCTCCTTGCTCAGATAATTCATACCTATAATCACAATTCTATATACAAATTTGAATTATAGATTCTTTATGTGAAACCACACAGGCCCATAATCCCTATGTGTATGAAGAAGGGTCACTGTGGTTTAGTAGTGACATAAGTCAGAGGAAACTCCAAAGCAGTTTTCTATGTTGCCTCCCCAGTACCGATGTGTACATACCATCTGAGTCTTTCAGATAAGTCTTAGCTTTGGGATTTGCTGACTTGTTTTAATATTTCCTTTTTCCTTCAGTTTTCTCTTAAAAGAGATCAGGATGATGATTGTTTAATAAATTGCCTTTTTATCTTTCATCTCAACTTTCAAGGGCAAAGTGGGAGATACTGGACCTTGATTATAAACAACAGAAAGTAAAGTGTTGGGTGGGCAAAGATTAATATAAGTCCATTATTGTAGCATCACCTAAGATATAAGATCAGTAATCTACAAACTGCACATAAATAAATTGGGATAATCTTGGTTTGCTGTCAATATTTTTTTAAAAGTAATATCAAATTGGATGAACAAATCTAGTAATTTTCATGAAAATGTGCTCATGTGGAAATTATCAGGTCATATTTTATTGACATGCTTTTGTTATTATATAATCAGGGAATCATTTAATCCAAATTCCCTGTTTTACAGATGAGGGAAATTAAGTCCAAAGAAATGTAATGATTTGACTGCAGAGCTAGGACCAGAATTCAGCATTCTTGAACCTGAGTCCAGGGCTCTCTCCCAGTCACACAAGTTGATTTTAGGAGCATGGAAGAAAATTTAATTAGTTTTTGTGGACTAATTCCAATTGAATAATTATTAACTACTTTAAAGGTCATCCAAATGTGAATTCAAATTCTCTTAAACTATCTTATGGTTATCATCAAGGCAATGCATAAAATAGTTCTAGAATATGACTAAAAATAGCCTCTTATAAAAATACAAATAGATTTGATTTCGGGAGTAATTTCTTTAAATCATGTGGATTGATAAAATTAATTGATATTTAATTCTCTGCTTAAGCATGCATAGTAGCCATCATTAATCAATAAACATTTCAACATATCACAAATTTTATTAAATACTTAGAGAATAATGAATTTATTTCACATACTCAGATGTCAATCTCAGACAGGAAAGGTATAATTTCAAGAAATAAACAATGTCCTCAGTAGAGACATGAATGTAGAGACATATAAGAAAAATGAAGCAATTGAATTACTATTTGAAAGGGAACAAAATGGTTGTAAGTGGGATAAAGTGTAACTTTTTTATGGATGAGTCCTATTGTAAAGAATGAAGTCAGAGTCACTAGTTTATATTTATTTTGCTAAAGGTAGGATTCTGTTTTAATGATGGTGACTATTTTCAGAGACTTGTCAATTCAAATCCATATAGCTCAACAAATATTAATACCTACTATATGCAAAACACTGTCCTAGGCACCTGAGGCCATACAGAGCTTGTATAAAACATAGTTTTTACCTTCCTGGAGCTGAACAAGGGCTACGGCCCATATGCAAATAATTTAATACTCCAATGAATCTGTCTTCTAAGTGACATTTCAATGTAGTGGAAAGCTCCTTGCTGAAAAAAAATTGTTGGTCTTTCTCTTTTTTATTTTAGGCACTCAGTACAATGTCTGGTATGTAGCAAGCAACAGATAGTGCTCATTGAACTGAGTTAAGTGAAACAGACTGGGCAGGTAGGTGGCACAATGGATAGAGTGCTGGTTTGGAATCAGGAAGATTCATCTTCATGAATTCAAATCTGGCCATGGACACTTTTTAACTGTGTGACCCTGGGCAAGTCATTTAACCCTGTTTGTTTTAGTTTCCTCATCAGTAAAATAAGCTGCAGAAGGAAATGGTAAATCATTCTAATATCTTTGCCATAAAAGCTCCAAATGGGATCACAAAGGGTCAGACATGACTGAAATGACCAACCAACATAAACAACAAAAGACTAGCCTATTTATGCTTGCCCACCTATGAAACTTAAGTCTAAGCTTTTTCATTGGTTCTTCACAGGGGGCCCACCCAGCATTCTGAGTGCTTTCTTCTCATTTTTTTAATATTGCATGGATACCTACAATATATATGAGCTATCCATTTGGCTATCCTTTGCTTTTCTTTTGTGACAGGCCCATTTTCTATTCGCAAGTTTTAGCGATGACATCCTTTACATAGTTTCAATTTGTAATGGTCAATTTATGATGTTCTTCAGCCTGGTCAGACCCAACTTGAACTTTTCTATTTGCCCTTTGAATGATCCTTAACTTCAGTTCTTCAGAGAATGAATAAATGAAAAAAGCACTTATTACACACTACATCCCAGCCAATATTATAATTGCTATATACATTTACAAATAGCATACAAGTATATAATATATACAAATATAAACCGCAAATGCAAAAGTGAGATAGAATGTAGGCAGACACATAGATGGGAGTGGTGATCATGGAGGTAGTGTCTTGGTAGTCATAATGATGGTGAATTAGTCCATAAGTCAATCAATCTATCTGTCCTTTATAAAAAAATGATAAGATGAAAATAATAATTTTATTAGCAAGCTGAAAAAAGTATAAAGCCTGCCAAATTTATTGTGTGGGAGGGGAGACACTCAGGGGCAGAGAAAGGTGAATATAGTGGTGGCTACATGGTATAAGATGCACAGACTTATCTAGTAGTTTGGGGCTGAATTGATAGAGTAGATTAGTAGAGTTTGTACACTCTGACCAATCAAGATAGCTTCTTGAAACACAAAGAATTTTAACATAAAATTATGCAAAAATATAGACAAGAAGTACAATATGTGAAGTGATGAGTTACATGAAATCATTGGTAAGAAAGGACATTACCAACTTTGGGGATTAAGAAGAAGTTAGTTAAGTTAAGCTTTCAAACTTGGGCTTCCAAGACATAGCAGCATTCCGGACATTTGAGAACTGTATGAACAAAGGGACAGATGTTGGAAAGTATGGATTGGATCGAGTACTGATATTGGAATCAAGAATAACTATGTGTTACTTCCTTCTCTGACATCTAAGCTCACACAGTATTGCTTTTCTCATCATTAAAAATGGGATCAATCAAACAATATGCAAGCATTTATTAAGTGCCTTCTTTGTGCCAGACACTGTGCTAAGTATTGGAGATACAGAGGTAAAAAAGACTATTTCTGCTTTAAGGAGCTTAAAATCTAGTAGGAAAGACAACATGCAAACAAATATATACAAATAAGCTTTATACAAGATAAATAGGAAACAGTTAACAGAGGGAAGGTATTGGGATGAAAAGGGGTTAGAGAAGACTCTCTGTAGAAAGTTGGATTTTTTCTGGGACTTGGAGCCAGGGAAAGAAATAGTTGCAGCAAAGGAAGGAGAGTGACTGGGAATGGGGAACAACAGCAAGAGGAAACGCCCAGAGTCAAGAGATGGAGCATCTTCTTCCTGGGACAGCCAATGTCACTAGATTAAAGAGCATGTGTTGGGGAGGATTGGAAAGGAAGGAGAGGGCTAGGTTATGAAAGGCTTTGGACACCAAGCAGAGCATTTTGTATTTACTCCTGGAGGAAATAGAATAGTAACAGTTGTAGCACTTACCTTATTCACCTTTTAGGATTGTTGTGAGGATCAAATGAGACAATGTGTGAAAACCATTTCATGAATATTAAAGTATAGATTAATGTTAGCTGTAGTTGTTGTTGTTAATACTAGTACTAACATTAGTACCAGGATTAATGAATAGTCCAATTTAATAGGAACTAAACAAATTATTTGTTGAATGAATGGATAAATGACTTCCTGAAAATTCAGTGTGTATCAAATATAGTCAGTTGGACTTGAAAGAGGAACTGATGACTTTATCTTTCACTGAGTTATCAACAACTTTGATACTTTGTTATATTTTATGCACAACAAACGGTACTGAGTTATTGCTAACCTGTAGTTCTATGGCACTTTTTCTTCCAGGAGCTAGAGAAGCTTAGCAAAATGTCTCAGTAATCACTGCAACTCTCTTATAAGATGAGATGTTAAACAATCCTGTTATAAGTACACAAACATGATACTTACCAGAAAATGTGCTTTTAAATTTTTTGTCTCAATGATCATCTTAAAACAATTCTGAATCTTTCACACATGCCTTATTTTTTCATATCGTTAAGTGATAAACCATCACTCTTCCATTTTTCCCACTTTGATTTCCTCTCCCCCCTCTTTTCTGTTTTCTCATATATATGCCTTCTCATCCCTGCTCCAGACCAGCTTATTCTATCTCTGTTCTCATGGTTAGTTGGTTGTCATATTTCATTCTTGAAGAGGAACAAAATGACATCACTGTGTTAGAGTCAAGTTACAGTGTATTTGACTGGCTGATGAGACCGATATGAACTCAGAAAATTTACATCGGGTTGGGCACAAATTGTCCTCATGAACATTTGGGGTGGATTCTCTGAATCTGTGCATCTCACATTTCTTTTGAGCCACTTCAATTCTGCTTTGCTTATGGAGTACAGCACATCCTCTGATGAAGGCACACCATGCTGGGTGTGCCAGTGTCTCCCATGTCATGTGATTAATTTCAAAGTTCTTAATAGAGACCTTGAAAGTGTCCTTATATAATTTCTGTTCTCATAAGATCATAGTGTAAAGAGGAGGTCTTTTCAGATATGAATAGTTGTACTCTTGGAAAGCAGCAGAGTCAAGGACAGTTGTGAGAAAAAGAATGAAAAAAGCTGCCTCTCAGGGAAAGCCATTTTCAGTAAAGATGACTGAAGTGTCTTTTTAGTATTATTTTTGTGTATCACTGACATGAGGATTTTAAAGATAATTGGGAAATTCTGATTCTTAGAAATGGTTATTGTCTATAGGATCAATGTACGGTGATTAGTTATGGTAGAGATAAACATGATGAATCAAGCTGTTTTATTGAAGAAAGCAATGCTTTGAGTTTAGGGTTCATAGAAGAGCTTAAAACTAAGTGCCAGTCTCAAGAGAGATGTCTCATTAGGTCTGGAAAGAGACCTCAGAGCTCATATTTTCATCTTGCTACTTAGAAGGGTGAACTAGAAAACAAGCTTTGCTTTTGCTTTTCCCTGCACTCTCACCTACTATTTGAGAATCTAGCCAGGAAAGGAGACCTGGAGAAGCTCTATGCATCCTAGGCATATGGTTTTCTGCTTTTGCTGAAAGACCATAGTATTATCTGATTTCCTGGCCAAGGTAGCAGAACTGGAAAAATTCTATGAATCTCAGGATTAACATTTATTCTTTTGCTAAAAAAAAGCATCACTGCCTTGGCAACTCCACTCAGCAATAGAATAGTTAAGCCCAGAAAAGCAGTGTTTCAATTGGATTAGTCAACAGAGAAACAATCCTGCCTATCATTGAATTACTTTACAGACTATCGAATTTCTTTATAGACTAGGAGGGAGGCAAAGGTCATCACAGTTCACAATCCTAAATTGTGTGTGCCTCAGGTACATGTGTTCTTCTTACATGTGCTGTCCTTCTTTAGCTCTATAAATGTGTGCCTACCATTTCCCAACAGATACTATATTTGTTGGTGGGATAATATGCCCTTGATTTATGGGTAGAATGTTATTATTGTTGTTGTTTTGCTGAATGTTTCTGATTAAGAGTTGATGGAGTTCAGCTGGCTAAATGGAAGGCACACTGATGGGGGCTCAGGAACTACAACATACGGTAGTAGAGCTGTATCCCCCCCCAAAAAAAAGAGTTCTATAGCCCAGAGTTGTTACAGTAAGTCACCCCTTTGGGAGCACCTCAAAAATTCTAAACCTGCTGTACTGTTACCTATGGTTAAGCCTCTACCTTGGATCCCAATTCCAGTAACTGGGGCCTTAGTTTCTCTCTTTTGCCTGAACCCTGTTCTTGGCACCAAGTCTGGTATCCTCATTCTTCTGGGGCCTGACTTTGTTTTCATCAATCCTTTCTTGATTACTGAGATTGAACTTCATTGCTATATAGGTTTGGTTCCCTACTACTTGCTACTAAACTTTCCTGATTCCTACCTGGGATCTCCAGTTATTGCTAAGACAAATCATGTTGTTTTTATATAAATTGAAACTATGATGATCTTCTGTATTTCAGTAGGAGCCTAATAGTGATTATCATGAAATATGTTCTCTGACATCAAAGATACAGGAAGAATTGATCAAAAGTCTGTCAACCAGAAATTTTGTAGAAGTAGGGTTTGTTTGTTTTGTTTTTAAAGCTTTTTGTAAAGGTAGATATAGCTATTTTTATTTTCTACTTTTTAACTCCAAGATTCAAAGGGGATTTCATGGAAGGTGATATTGTAATACAAACGCTTTACCCATCCAAAACTTATGAACAAGCATTATTAGTTACTAGTCATGTTGCTTCTAAGAGATGAAGAAAGTTAGGGGAAAGAATTTCAATTTCCTTCATAAATACATGAGTATTTCTTAATTAATAGTAGTATTAATGGTAGAGATAAACATTTATCTAAACAAACTTTAGACATTTTTTTGCCTACTTTGTGTATCACAGTCGTTTTTCAATAAGAGGGAGTATTAATGATCTTGTTGATGTATCAAACAATAGCCTTGGAAAGTCTGACATTTCCAAATTTTCTGGTCAATGATTAAAGCAATGAAAGGTGCTGGTTAGGAAGACCAAGCCCATAAAAGCATTGAATGCAATCACTGCCCGAAAGGTCAGGTAAATTAAAGGAAAATATAAGGTCACCCTTGGGTAGACTGAATGCTGTGCTCCTGAGTGCTCTCAAAAGTGGTTAAAACTAGAAAAATTGGCATTAATTCCAGTCAGCTTCCTGGTATTGATTAAGAAGTAATACAAGTGCTCATTTGTGGTCAAGAAGGCAGATAAGTCCTTTTTAGAAGGCCATTTACATTCCCCTCTTCTTAATTAATATTACTGACTTGAAGACTTGCCATTAAATTGACCCATTAATTATACAAGTTATCAGGAGAAGAGGAAAGAATTATTTATTTAATTATAGATTGGAGGGGGAGTGGAGAGGCAATGTTGTAAGGTGATACCCCTAGCGCCTCTTGCCTAAGGTCCTGTGATTGTGAAGGCTGAGTTCAATTGGTGATTAAGACTTGATTTTCATTTTTATCCTTAGGTAGGAATTATTGTGACCTTAATTTGGGGAAGAAAAATTATTTTTGCCACATAATACAGATAAACTAAGAAATTCCAGATGTAATAAGGACAATTGACTCTAGAAAGTGAGTTTTTTAATTGTAGGGAAATGAAAATGCCATTCTTACTGACTGGGAACAGGCTCTGGAAACCCCCTTGAACTCTCCTTGAATTTTCCTACTTGATCAAGCCTCTGGCATTCACCTGAGGCTATAATACTCTCAACTGGACTATTGTGGTCGATGCCCAGTCTCCCAATTCTCTGTTACTGCCACCCTAGCCAAGCCCTTCATTGTCTGTAACCTCTGGATTGCTTGGCTACTTCCCACCCTTGATCTTATCTGGACCGCATTTTCTTGGTCCAGGTGTTCAGACTCCAGTCACTTCAGCCAACTGACTGCTTCCATCAAGATCCTTCCTAGACCCTTCCTCCAGTCATCCCAGACTACTTTGCCACCCCTAGATCCCTCCCACAGTCTTTCTGTATATAAGATTCATCTTGTTTACATTAAGGGGCTCAGATTCAATCTGGCCCACTTGCATCAGCAATACAAATTCTGAGATTCCTTAAGAGTCTGGCCAATGTAGCAGATTTTTAGAATCACATCCACCTTGGACAGTGTTTTAATAAACCTTGTTTTCCTTTGGCTAAAAGAAGGTTGGGTCTAATTTATTTGGGCAGGATCCACATGTCACTATTTTGGGGTCCCAGATCCCCTAAACCTCAACAATCCAAAATTCTACTCCTGGAAATCTATATGGTTCTGGACTAGTCTTTTTTTTTGTTTTGTTTTGTTTTGTTTTTTTGGAGGGGGGAAGGCAGAGCAATTGGGGTTAAGTGACTTGCCCAAGGTCACATGGCTAGTAAATGTTAAGTGTCTGAGGCCAGATTTTAACTCAGATCCTCCTGACTCCAGTACTCTCTATTCACTATGCTATCTAGCTGCCCCTGTCCTAATCTTAAAGGATGAAAATTCTCTCCAACTCCACCCTCCCCTGTCCCCCAACACACATACACACACACACACACACACACACACACACACACACACACACACACACAACCTATTCCCTTCCCTGTAGTAGAATGTATTTGAACAAATACCCATAGGTGTCTTCCTTCTTCCCTCTCACCTTGCCATTTTTTTGTTTAATTGTGTTGTTATTCTTCATTCTTGAAGAGTACCAATGACATCACACTATTTTTATGTCTGTCTATGTCTGTAAAGAGATTGTAATAGAGTAGGGAGAATAATGGGCTTGGTGTCATTTGAAGGCTCAGTTTAAATACTGCCTTAATCTAAGTATGTTCTTAGGAAATTCGTTTAGCAACATATAGGCTTTTCTTTCATCTGTTAAATTGAGAAAATACTTTCAATACCTAACCTCGATGGCTATTGTAAGGAAAACAATTTGCAAACATTAAAGCCTCGTGTAGATATGAGTTATTGTGAGAGATGCCAATCTAGTGCAATTGATTGACAACGGTATAAAACAACAGAAAATCAGAAAAGTTAAAACTTGTCCAGGATCGGAAATCATACTTATTCTCAGTATGAGCCTTCTTTTACTAAGGAAAGAGAAAATATACTTCATTGAAACTCAATACTTTTACCAACATATATAATACAACCAGTTCTAAATAAGATGGCCAGATTGGGGGGGGAGGGGGTCAGAAAATCATCACCAGTATTTAGAATCTTTCTTGCCAACTTCTCATAGGTTATTTGGATGTCATAGTGACCAAAGGCACAGGGAAGTTACATTTGAAGGTTGCAGAATCAATAGTCATAAAACAGGCCATATAGAATAACATATATAAAATACAGGAGATGTGGTTTATTGACTACAGGCCTACATCCAATAGTGTTGTTGAATTCTAGCTGGAAATAAAATGATACCAAAATATAAAAAAGGACAAGAATGCAGGAAGTGAGTAGTTAGATCACAGCATTCAAGATAATGTAACGCTGTCAGTTGAGATGATTTGGATGGACTTACATTAAAGCAAAAATATCCCTACACCAAAATGTGGTTGTCAGTTAGGTGGGCAGTCATAATAGATTAGAAATGAGGGGCAATAGATATTTTAAATTCCATTTTTGTTGCAAGACCAACCTAGCTAAATTCAGAGGGGCCCATCACCAGGTTGGCCTCAAGGTGATGAATTGCTATATTATTGCATTTCACAAAAGACTGCCACCTAAGGCATGATAGGGTTGATGTGTGCTGGAGGAGAAAGTACCCTCGACAATGAAATCTCGAGTCCCTGGAGTATTTAAGTATTGAAAGAAAACAATTCTCAGACTTCCTAGGGCAAGGTGTTTTGTTTTGTATCATCATGATAATATATATATTTTTTTAACCTTTAGAGTTTTATATGACTTGTCTCCCGCTGGAAGGGATATAGCAGTCTAATGGGGAAAGTCTGGGCCATTCAGAAGAACTAGAAATGCTGGCTGGGGATGAAACTATAAAAGAGCCTGGAGCCAGAAGTGATCAGTGGACCAGGAAATAGAAACCTGAAGGAGAGGGTCTGGTGACTATGTACTTAGAATCTGAAAAGACAAAATGGGAAAAAGCTATAAACCTAGAACCATTGTCTTTAGTGAAGACATGCCTGCCCATTCTCTTTCAGGTGTTAGCAGACAGCATTTGGGGGGCCAACTTGGGGAGGATAGAGAAGAAACTTTCATTTGAGATTATTATACCCATGGGATGAGGACAGCCCATTTAGGAAATCATCATGAATGTCAGAGTTTTTGTTTCTTTTTCTGTCTCTTTCCTCCAAATTTTTTTTTGTTTTTTCATCTGTATGACCAGTTTTTCTTTTTGTTTTTAATACTTATTTGTGTATTTTTTAAAAACATTATCCCAGATACACGTAAAAATAGATTTTTAACATTTTCACTTTTAAAACTTTGAGTTCCAAATTCTTTCCCTTCCTCCCTTCCCATCACCTCTCCCCATGGAGAAGGCAAGCAGTTTGATATAGGTTATACATGTATAGTCATGTAAAAATCTATCCACAATTATCATGTTATGAAAGAAAACATAGACAAAAAACTGAAGAAAAATAAAATTAAAAAATGTATGCTTCAATCTGAATTCAGAGACGATCAGTTCTTTCTCTGGGGATGGATAGCATTTTTTATCATAAGTCCTTCAGAATTGTCTTGGATTGCTGTATTGCTGAAAACAGCTAAGTAATTCACAATTGAACATCTTACAATAATGCTGTTACTTTGTACACGATGAATTTCACTTTGCATCAACTCATGCTAGTCTTTCCATATTTTTCTGAGAGTATCCTTTTCATCATAATCATATACCTTAACTTGTTCAGCCATTCCCCAATTGATGGGTATCCCCTCAATTTCTAATTCTTTACCCCCAGAAATGAGCTGCTATAAATACTTTTGTACATATAGGTCCTTTTCCTTTTTTAAAACCTCTTTTAGGATACAGACCCAGCAGTAGTATTGCTAAGTCAATGACTTTATAGCCCCTTGAACATAGTTTTGTTGTAATGGGGGCTCTAACCACCCAAAAACTGTTGGGGTTTCATGATATGTAGTCATGGAACTGTCTCAAAGAAATCAGAGTCAGACCACATCTAATTCAAGTATAGGCATTTATTGAGAGTGATGCTTCTCATGAAGCGGGGTAAGTTCCAAGAGGAACCAGCTACTTCAGAGAAAGCAAGATGGATTTTTATAGGGTAAAGATGCAATTGCAAAATCAAAATTTACATAAAATATGGAAATATGATTAATATTAAAAAGGCAAGAGGAATTTTTGTTTGTTTGTTTTTGGAGGGCAATTGGGGTTAAGTAATTTGCCCAAGGCCACATGGCTAGGTTTTTATTTGTGTGTGTGTTAAGTGTCTGAGGCCGGATCTGAATTTAGGTCCTTCTGACTCCAGGGCTGACACTCTACTCACTGCACCACCTAGCCGGCCCAAGGCAAGAGGAATTTGCTAAGGGATTAGGTAATGGAGGAGGGGTCCCATCTATGGTTGGGTGGTTAAACATTCTGGTTGTGCACCAGAATGTAGTCCTGTCTGGTCAGGATAGATAGGCATTGTAGTCCTATCTTGGGCTAGATGGATGATATGATTGTGATTAAATACAAGAACATATATGTTTTTGTGGGAATGGGTCTGGGGGCAGTGACTAGGTAGAGGTAGTAGCTGGGTTCCCGTCACATGGACACACCTGCTGTTTCCGTGGGAACTAAGAGTTCAGTGACACATTTTTTGTTCCAGTGAGCAGTGAGGCATATGTGAAGAAGTTGGAACATTGGTGAAGGGACTAGGTAGGTACAGTGGGGCCTATAATGAAATTAGAATATTGGGGCTGAGGGCAGCTTTATTAGGATTCCATCAGTTCTAAAGTGCTCTACAGAATGGTTGAATCAGTTCACAACTCCACCAACAGTGTATTAACATCTTGTTTTTCCCATATCCCCTCCAACATGTGTCATTTACTTTTTCTGTCCTATTAGCCAATCTAACGGGTATGAGGTAGTATCTCAGAATTGTTTTAATTTGTATTTCTCTAATCAATGGAAAGTTAGAGTATTTTTTTTCATATGGCTAGAAATAGCTTTAATTAATTCATCTGAAAACCGATTATAACTTTTGATTATTTATCAATTGGGGAATGGCTCTTTATAAATTCAACTCAGTTCTCTACATGTTTGAGAAATGAGCCCTTTTCAGAGAAACTTGCTTCAAAATTTTTTTACAGTTACTGTTACTAACTGTATTTCCCTCCACCCTTTCCCCTCCCCACCCTACCCCATTTATTTTGTTCTCTCTCTCCTTTCACCCTGTCCCTCCTCAGAAGCGTTTTGCTTATGACTACCCCCTTCATCAATCTACCCTTCCTTCCATCACACACAGACCCTTCTCCCATCACCTTTCCCTCCTGCTTTCCTGTAAGGCAAGATAGATCTCTATCAATTTCCCAATTAAGTGTGTTTTCTATCCCCTCTTTGAGCCAGTTTTGATGAAAGTAAGATTCATTCACTCCTCCTTACCTCCCTCCTTTCCCCTTCACTGTAAAAGCTTTTACTTCCCTCTTTTATGTGAGACACTTAACCCCATTCTACCTCTCCCTTTCTCTTTCTCCCAGTACATTCCTTTCTCACCCCTGAATTTTATTTTTTAAGATATCATCCCTCCATGTTTAATTCACACCTGTACCTTCTGTCTGTATATACTCCTTCTAACTACCCTAACGATGAGAAAGGTCTTATGAGTTACAGATATCATCTTCCCATGTAGGAATGTAAACAACTTAACTTTGATAAGTTCCTTATAATTTCTTTTTCCTGTTTGTCTTTTCATGCTTCTCTTGAGTCTTGTATTTGAATATTAAAATTTCTATTTAGCTCTGGTCTTTTCTCAAGAATGCTTGAAATTGAACATATCTTTTCCCCTCATGGATTATACTCAGTTTTTCTGGGTAGGTGGTTCTTTGTTGTGATCCTAGCTCCTTTGCCCTCTGGAATATATGTCAAGCCCTCTGATCCTTTAATGTAGAAGCTGTTGAATTGTGTGTTACCCTGATTGTAGCTCCATATTACTTGAATTTTTTCTTTCTGGATGCTTGCAATATTTTCTCCTTGATCTGAGAACTCTGGAATTTGGCTATAATATTCCTACGAGTTTTCATTTTGGGATCTCTTTCAGGAGGTGATAGGTAGATTATTTCAATTTCTATTTTACCCTTTGGTTCTAGAACATCAGGACAGTTTCCTTGATAATTTCTTGAAAGATGATGTCTAGGTTTTTATTTATTGATTTTAATCATGACTTTCAGGTAGTAGATCTATTTTCCAGGTCAGTTGTTTTTTTTCCAACGAGATATTTCACAATGTCTTCTATTTTTCTTTCTTTTGGTTTTGTTTTATGATTTCTTGATACTCCATTTTAATTTTTTTAATTGATATCTTTTTTATTTACTTTTAGTTTACAACATTCAGTTCCATGATCTCTCAAGTTTCAAATTTTCTCCCCCTTCTCTTCTCCCCTTTCCCCCCATGGGGCCTGTAATCAAATATAGGTTCTACAAATACCTTCAATTTGGATGTTAGTCATATTTTAAAGGATTATAACCATGGGCTGAACAATGAAAAAAAAAGGATAAAACAAAATAAAACACAAAGAGAGAGAGCAAATAGATTGCTTCAATCTGCAGACTCTATAGTTCTTTCTCTGGTTGTGGATATCCCTTTCCATTATGAGTCTTTCCATTCTAATTTTTTTTTTGCTTTTTGGAGGGCAATTAGGGTTAAGTAATTTGCCCAAGGTAACATGGCTAGGTTTTTGTTTGTGTGTGTTAAGTGTCTGAGGCCAGATCTGAACTCAGGTCCTTCTGACTCCTAGCTGCCCCTCCATTCTAATTTTTAAGGAATGATTTTCTTCAGTGAGCTTTTGGACTTCCTTTTCCATTTGGCCCATTCTGCTTTTTAAGGCATTCTTCTCCTCATTGCCTTTTTGGCCCTCTTTTATCATTTGACCTAATCTGTTTTTTAAGGTGTTATTTTCTTCAGTACTTTTTTGTGTCTCCTTTACCAAGCTATTAATTCATTTTTCATGATTTTCTTGCATCATTCTCATTTTCCTTCTCAATTTTTCCTCTCTTACTTTATTTTCAATAAAATTTTTTATCTCTTCCATGGCCTGGGACCAATTTAAATTTTTCTTGAAGGCTTTGGACACAGGGGATTTGACTTTATTGTCTGTTTCGGAATGTATTGTTTGAGCTTCCTTGTCACCATAGTAACTTTCTATAGTTAGAGTTTGTTTTTTGTTTTTTTTTTTCCACCCAGCCTATTAGTTGACTTTTAACTATTTATTAAAGTAGGGCTCTACTTCCAGGGTGGAGGGCACACTGTTCAAGACTTCAGGGGTTTTGTATAGCTGTTTACAGAGAGATGCTTCTAGGCACCTGTAAGTTTTCAATTCTTCCAAGATGGTATGATAGAAGGAGAGGTGTACGATATTCTCCTGGTCTGTGCTCTGGTCTGTGAGTGACTCAAGCATTCTTTTCTACCCTGGAACTGTGGGGAGAGCCCCCCTTCCACTGTGCCTGTAAGCTCTAGTGTGCTAGGCTCCTCCTTGCCCTGGGACTGCCACTCAGGACTGTAACCAGGATCTGGGTATGGACAAAGCAACAAAGTCCTGCCTCAGTGCTAGCAAAAAGACCTCTGTAATCTCCTTCTGACCAGTTGTTGGACCCCCTTGACATCTGTGGGCTAAGAGCTCTGGAAGCAGCTGCTACCACTGCTGCTACCACTGCAGCTACTACTGTTCATTCAGTGACTCCAAAGGTCTGTTCCTGGTTTGCTGGGGCTGGCTATGCTGGCACTGCCTGCATTGAATTGTATTCCTCTCTCACCTAGGCAGGTTAGACTTTCCTGCTGACCTTCTAATTCCCTTAAAAGGATTTGTTCTGTAAAACTTGGATTCAAAGAGCCACACCCAAGGACCTAAAGGCCTTATGGCCTTGAGGCCACAGGCTCCCCACCCCTAAGTTTCAAGTTGTCTTTGGCATCTGTGGACTTAGAGGTTTGTGAGCTGCCTCTGGCCAGTGATTCAGTCACCCTGAGGCCAGCTCCAGTTTGTTGGGTCCTGGTCTGTGCTGGCCCAGCCTGTGCTGGACTATGCTTTTCTCTCACCCTGATGCAATAGGCCTTTCCTGACAAAGTTCCAAGTTGTCTTGGGCTGCGGATTTGTTTCACTCCATCTTTTTGTGGTTTCTGCTACTCTAGAATTTGTTTAGAATCTTTTTAAAAAGCATTTGGAGGGTTTTGGGGGAGAGCTCAGGTGAGTCCCTGCCTTTACTCCACCATCTTAGCTCTACCTCTTTCCTCTAAATTCTTATCTCCCTGGCTGAGAAAAAATGGCACCGGAAAAACATACTCAATTCACTCTTGGACTGTCAAGATAAAATAAATGATTGGCATGACTGAGGAACTATGATAAGAATAGATCAAATAATAGCACACATTACAAAGATAATGTGATGTAGTGGCTACAGAATTGACCTTGGATTGAGGAAAACCTGGATTCAAGTCCTACTCCTGATGATGCTGTCTGTGTGAACCTGGGCAAGTCATTAACCTCTGAGGGAACTATCTCTCTATGACTAGAAATTGCAGAGTTGGTACTAAACTACTTTGGTAGAATGAGCAACTCTACCAAAGCTTCCCTATGCCAATGAAATTACAGATTAGCTCCAACCCCTTCACACCCCAAATAAAGGGGGTGCAGTGGATATGCTGTCAGGCCTGGAGTCAGAAGGCTTGAGTTCAAATCTGGCCTCAGACATTTACTAGCTGTAGGATCTGTGCAAGTCACTTACCTTCTGTTTGCTTCAGTGTCCTCCTCTGTGAAATGAAGATAATGGGAGCCCCTATCTCCCGGGGTTTTTGTGAGAACCAAATAAGACAATAATTGTCAAATGCTTAACCTGGCTCCTCACACACAGCAAGTGCTATGTAAATATTTGTTATAATTATATTATTTTGTTATGTGAGTTATTATCATTATTTACATGGCATTTTAAAAGTTATAAAGCATTTTTCTCACAGCATACCTGTGAAGTATCTAGTATAAGTATTATTGTGTCCCTTTTATTAAAGTAGAAACTGAGCTTCATAAGAGTTGCTAAGGATGTAGTTATATAATTAACAAATGTGGTAGCTGTGACTCAAACCCAGGACTCTCACCGAGACTAGTGCTTTTGCTACTATATAATGCTACTTCTCAATAAAAGATTAAATAATAAGATCTTGTTATGGAAAGGAACAATGATAGATTCCTCAGTAATATTAAAATTCTAAATTCAATAATATTTGAACAAATGGTGATTGTAAAAAGTAATTACACAATTCACCCATCTGTACAGGCTTAGTTTAAATACACAGAAATGTTAATCCATAGATTTAGTGTTTCTCAAAGTTCATGACTCCATCTAATCTCTGTAATTGTATAATTCCTCCCACATTCTGTACTTCATTGCAAAACAAAAGAGATTAATAGGGGAAATAAAACAACCTGAATTGTTCATGTGGGTGTATGGTCACATGAACATCACTATTAACTGGAATCTCTATGTCAGTATCCAAACTTGGTTTACCATTTAAGAATATATTGATGTTGTTCAGCCATTTCAGTTGCATTCAACTCTTTGTGACCCCATTTGGGTTTTTTGTTGTTTGTTTGCTTTTATTTTTTGTTTGTTTGTTTTGCAAAGATAGTGAAGTGATTTGCCATTCTCTTCTCCAGCTCATTTTTTGCAGATGAATAACTGAGATAAACAGGGTTAAGTGACTTGCCTGAGGTCTCAAGGCTAGTTAGTGTCTGAGGTCAGATTTGAACTCAGGAAGATGAGTCTTCCTGACTTCAGGCCCAGCGCTTTATCCACTGAGCCAGCAGCTGCCCTCTATTTCAGAACAGATGACCCAAGCTAAATATTACTCTCTAAATTAGCCCCATTTTCCCTTCATTTCTGGTCAACCCAGTGCTGTACATCTTTCATCTGACCCTCTCCTTCAAACTCTTCTCAAGCTAGATTTATAGCTATCCTTTTTCATCATTCTTAATCTTGCTCACATAGGTAGAGTAACTTCAGTTGCTGTGCAATTATCAAAATAGCCCATAGTGGACAGCCATCAACCCTACCCCTAGCATTGCCCTAGGGCCATACCCCTTAGCAAAACTATGTACTCACAGTTAGTACTGGAGAAGCTCTGTGCTTCCCCATAGAGCAACAGCATTGAAGTATGCTGGGGAGAAGTGATCTAACTTCTTGTAACTTAGACACATATTTAGAGACAAGTCAAGTTTCAAATGAACATCAGGGACTTGTTAGAGATCACATAGCTAGTAAATAGCAGAACAGAGACTTCAAACTACGTTTCTTCATAAGTTTTATTTAAGATTATCCCTTAGAAAGGAGTGGAAATTGGGTTTAGGGTTAAAAAGGTATGATGAACAGATCATGACAGACTTATCAAAAGTGGTGCTGAGAATTGGCTTGGAAGGAAGCTGCATGAATATACAGGGTTTCCAACTGGGGGAAGGAGGGGAGAAGAGATGAAGAGTTAATAGTAGAAAGAAAGGGAAAATTAGAATTATATCAGAGTTCTAGAGACATACTTTGCTTCTTTGTATTCCTATAAACTTCTAGTAATCTCCCTCTTTCTGATGCCAGTAAAGTCAGCTCACATGTCTCCTTTGGCATGTGTTCCATAACCTATAGATGTATAACAAAGAAAAGAGTCATTTTATAGGTTTAGAGCCTATATAAACCAATTTAGGTTTTAAGCTCCTACTATTTGCCTTTTATGGGCAACTAAATGGCAAAGTGGATATAGTGTTGGACCTAAAATCAGGATGACTCCTCTTCCTGAGTTCAAATCTGATAACTTACTACTTTTGTAACCCTGGGCAAGTCACTTAACCTTGTTTGCCTCAGTTTCCTCATCTGTAAATGGAGCTGGAGAAGGAAATGTCAAACAACTTTAGTATTTTTGCCAAGAAAACTCCAAATGGGATCACAAAGAGTCAAATATGACTGAAATGACTCAAGAACACATGTGCCAGGCATTGTGCTAAATGCTGGAAATAAAAAAAAAAAGATAAAAGTAAAACAGTTCCTGCCCTCAAGGAGCTTTATTTTCAAATTGGGGGAGGAGGAGGACAAAAAGTACATGTTTGTTTTATACACAAAATTGATTCAAAGTAACCTTGGTCAGAAAGACACATTTCCATATGTTATGATTATCAATTTGTAATCTTGATAGTGAATTTGGTATTTGAGTACATTGACATACTAATGGACATATATAATGCTTATTTGGCATTGTTTTTTTTTTTTTGTTTTTACTTTGTAATAAGTTTTTTAGCCTAGAAATGGAAGACATTTTAGAGATCTTCTAGTGCAACCTCCTTTTTTTTTTTTTTTTAACAATGCCCAAAGATGTTAAGAGGTTTGTCCAGTCAAGGGCAGAGCAGAGACTAAGACCCAGAACACCTTATTTCATTTCTTACCTCACTTTCTTTCATCCCTAATCTAATCTACAGATAGTACGCATCAAAGATGTTTTTCTCTAACCATGGAGGGCTCTATTTGGAAAACATCCACATTTATTTACTCTCTTGCTCTATGCATGCCATAACTCTGCCCTTCTTTGTCAATCTGAATGTCTTATTGCCAAGACAATCCAGCTCAAAATGTGAGGCTTCCTCCAAAGAAGATCCAAAGGCAGTCACTTCCTTGCTTTATTTTGTTAAATACAGTTGTTCATTTGTACTGTGCTATCTTTATTGCTCGAGTCACATCAACAAGCATTTACTGATATTCTCTATTTCAATCAACTGATCAATCTGCAAGGATTTTTTTGAGCACCTCTATTTATTCAATGCCATGCTAAGCATTCCAGTGGAAATAATGTTCAGCCTGCCTCCTTGCATGTCATGCCTTCATTTAATCTATTTGATCATTACATATTTATTTCCTATTCGAGTATGCATTGCTTAATTACCTTAAGCAAGCCTTCTACCCTTCTTTTGTTATAACCTCTCAAATATTAATAAGCAGTTCTCCTTTATTCTCAATATTACTTTATCTCTAAATCATGCGTATTACATTCCTTTAATCTTTCCCCAAAGGTCACGGCCTTGATCATTTTTATCTCTTCAGTTTGGGTCCTGATTGATCAGGACACAAATGGTTCCTCATTACAGCAGCTCTTTTTCTTGTTCCCCTTTCTGGTACAACATGTATAAATCCATGATTTAGACTACCACTAAGGTTTTTGTTTTGTTTTGTTTTACTAAGGTCATATATATCATAAAATGAGCATTTATAATTTAATTCCACTTTTATTTAGGTTAAACCCAATGATCCTTTCAAATCTCAAAAAAAATATTGCCAATTTCTCTGAAAGTAGTATTCTTAATTCGATTTCGTATCTCTCTGGTAATGTTGTTGCCGGCTTTAATAAACCAAGACAACTTTCATAAAATGTCTTTGTTTGATTTGGGGGGAGGGGGCGGAGTTTCTTATGTCTTCAAAGTGTTTTTTGTTCTTGCCCTTCTTTTTAGAGAAAAATGAAGTGAAGCCTTTATTTCAAGTTGATTACTCGGTATTTCACATTTGTTAGTTCCATCCTGAGTATCAAAGGAACTCAGCTAATCTAACAAAATTTAGTCCATCATTAAAAGATGTAAATATATCCTAACCCAAGCCAGTCCAGGAAGCACTTAATAAACACCTACTGTGCAAGAGACATTGTGCTTCACTTTGTAGATGCATAACGAATTTTTTCAAAGTTCTTGATTGAACTTAAGGAATCTATATTCTAATGGGGACATACAACATATAAACATGCTTGAATGACTTGAAGAGAGAAGATGCACTGACAGTTACAGATATCAGTAAAGATATCTTGCAGTCATTGGCACATGAGCTGAGCATTAAAAAAAATTGGGATTCTAAGAAATGGAAGAAAGAATGGAGAGTATTCTAAGTATGGGGAACATTGAATGCAAAGACAAGGGGTGGGAGATAAAATATCAAATTCAAAGGACCTAAAAATTAATTTGTGACTCTCCATGGCATCCTGAAATAAGAGAATAGATAATGGAAGTTTTTAAATGGTTATAGCTTCTGTGCTTATTTTTGAGCACTTTTCAATTAAATCTGATGTGTGGGTAGAGGTTTCAGAGAGATAAGAATGTACTATGTGAGGTCTATAGGTCATAGAATCATTAACAGTGCCCTAGAAATGAATTATTAGATAAAACCAAAGTTTGTGTAAGATATATATGTGCATTAGATATGTACATATGTTTATGTACATACATATATGTATATATGTGTGTATACATACATACATATCTATATGTGTGCATTTTCCCCTCAGACATTTCAAAGTTACAAATGCTCTCCTTTTTAAAGGTATTTGTAGATAAATGGGCATCTGTGAAAAGTAGCTTCAATTTCAGTATTCATCTGGTTTCTTAGCAAGATGAAGAGGATAAGTTGTTAGATTCTATTTCTACAGAGATCAGAGAGAGAAATGAATTTAAAATATCCCTTAAGGGACTTGGGTCATGCATAAAGAAGAGTTACCTTATGGTAAGGTTCAGGAAGGAGTTATTGAGAAAGATTACAGAGGCCTCCCTTTGTGAGATGTGAAAAAGTTTATTACCTCAAAAGTGGAATCACCTGAAAGTTTACACACTTTAAGATTTATCATAAGTTATAATTAAGCTACATCTAGTCTTAATTTTCATTTCTTAGTGGTAAACATTATCCATTGCTCATATCAATAGTGTCAAGTGGGTTTCAGACCAATGACTTATTACCCTCTTTGTCCCTGCAAGAGGAAGCAGTCAGTGAGAGTCCTCAAGACTGAAGAAAGTTCATTCTGACTCTTGGGAAGCTCCATAACTCTCCCAATTCCCCTCAACCTGCCTGAGGTCTATCTACACCTACTGCCTCCTGAATCCAGACAATAGGATACATAGACTGAAGGATGCAAAGATATTGTTCTAGTGAACCCCAAGTCTCCTTTGGGCATCTGGGTCCCTCTAAAACAAAACATATGTAAATGAGGAGGAACTCGGAGACACCCGAGGTAGGTAACACTTTCAGGGAATATTCTTGGAGAGATCTCAGATGTCTTTTCAAACCTTGACATTACTCTTGCCTTGGCTTCACCCATTCAAATGTGATTGACAATGTATCTTTCTGTTCTTACTGTACTTTTATACAACCTTGGTTTTTAACCAAAAACGTTTGTCTCTTTTGTCTCGTTTGCCTCTTCTGCTTGCTTTTATCAATAAGAAATTTCAGTCCCTGCCTTCAACCCATGTGGGCCACTGACCTATCCTTACCTTGATTTTTGACTTGAATCTTCCCAATGCATCATTCTTATAATGCCATGTTGCTTTTAAAAGATGTCATTGTCCCTCCATCAACTACCACATACAGAGTGAACTTTTCAGTCCTATTAAAAGGCTACATACTCTGGCTCCAACTTATAACCCTTCATATCAATTCACCATAACCATTTTTATTTGGCCTACTCCATTTCTGTGTCTTTGTCTGTGAGTGCCAGGCCTGGAGTCCCGAGAGATATGAATGTACTATGTGAGGTCTTCAGACATTCACTAGTTGTGTGACCCTGGCCAAGTCACTTAAATTCTGTCTACCTCAGTTTCCTGAACTGTAAAATGAGTATTCATACTAGCACCTACCTCATAGGGTTGTTGTGAATATCAAATGAAAAAATATTTGTTAAGTGATTATCACAGTGCATGGCACATAGCTTAATAAATGTTTATTCCCTTCCCTCATTTTCCCATCATCATTATGCCCATATGTTGATCACAAGAGTGAGGGTGGGCGGAGCCAAGATGGCGGAGTAGAAACAGCTCGTCCAAGCCTCTCTGCCCCCAGATTCTCCACAAACTATGTAAAAAAGGACTCTGAAAAACTTCTGGAGCCCCAGCACCCACAGAACGACTCAGAGAAGCTAACCTCCCGCTGAGGACAGCCCAGCACCCTGCAGGAAGGACCAGCGCAGCGGTCTGGCAGAGCGCAGAGCGCAGGAGCCAAGCCGAGCCGAGCCCAGGTCCACTTGAGCCGAGGTTTTAGCCCCAGGGCGGCAGGGCCAGCAGCCGGCTGGAGGAACCCCAGAACACCAGGAACTGTGGAGACTCCAGAATTATCAACATAGACTTGCCTAGGACAAAGTAAGAGGTTAGTGTCCTATGGACTTTGGGACCTGTATTTTGGGGAATGCGTCGGCTCCCTCCCCTGGGGGCTAGAAGCTGCTGAGGAGACACGCCATTTTGTAGTTTTCAGAGGCGGCTCCAGCTCCTGGCCTGCAATTATTGTAGGGAGATCCAGCGATCAGTCTTGGGGGGGTAATCGCTCTTGCTTTAACCTCCCTGGATCTGGATTGTGATCTAGGGTGGAAGTTGTGGGTGGGTTTACAGCTTGCCAGAAATGGAAGTTGCCCCCCACACGTTTGGGACGAAAATTCCTCTATATGGCCTTAAAGCCATAGTGTGGCAACAAGCCCAAAAGTCAAGTAATTAAGTGGCAACATGCCAAGGCAAAGGAAACAGAAAAATGCAACCCTAGACTCCTATTTTGGGGGCATAGAGCGGGAAAAGGACTGTGAGGTCAGAAGTCCTGCTCCAAAAGGCCCAGGGGAAAACATGAGTGGGTTAGAAGCCATAGAGGACCTTAAGAAGGACTTTAAAAATCAAATAAGAGGAGTGGAGGAAAAATTGGAAAGAGAAATGAGAAGGATGCAGGAAAAGTATGAAATGAGGGTCAACAGCCTGACTGAGGAAAACAACACCTTAAAAAATAGACTAACTCAAATGGCAAAGGAGGCCCAAAAGGGCAATGAGGAGAAGAATGCCTTAAAAAGTCGAATTTGCCAGATGGAAAAAGAATCTCAAAAGCTCACTGAGGAGATTCATTCCTTCAGAGTTAGACTGAGCAAATGGAAGCTAATGACTTTATGAGAAATCAAGATGCTGTTAAGCAGATCCAAACAAATGAAAGATTGGAAGGCAATGTGAAATATCTCATGGGAAAAACCACTGACCTGGAGAATAGATCCAGGAGAGACAATTTAAAAATTATTGGACTACCTGAAAGCCATGATCAAGGAAAGAACCTAGAAATCACCCTTCAAGAAATTCTCAAGGAAAACTGCCCTGATGTTTTAGATCCAGAGGGCAAAATAGAGGTTGAAAGAATCCACCGATCACCTCCTGAAAAAGATCCCAAAAGAAAACTCCCAGGAATATTATAGCCAGGTTCCAGAATCCCCAGATCAAGGAGAAAATACTCCAAGCAGCCAGGAAGAAACAATTTCAATATTGTGGAAACACAATCAGAATAGCCCAGGACCTGGCAGCTTCTACACTGAGGGATCGAAGGGCATGGAATATGATATTCCAGAGGGCAAAAGAACTGGGAATGAACCCAAGGGTCACCTACCCAGCAAAACTGAGTATTTTGTTTCAGGGGAAAATATGGTCATTCAGTGGAATAGAGGACTTTCAAGCATTCTTGAGGAAAAAACCAGAGTTGAATAGAAAATTTGACATCCAGACACAAGAAGGAAGAGATGCCTGAGAAGGTAATCAGGAAAAGAAATCAAAAGGAACTTATCAAAGTTGAACTATTTACATTCCTATATGGAAAAGCAATAACTGTGACTGATGATATCTTTCTCACTATGAAAATAATGGAAGAAGGGGGTGTGATCATATGAATACATATGTGAATGTGTGTGTATATGGTTACAGTTATATATGGATAGAGGGCATAGGTTGATTTTGTTGGGAAGGGAGAGTATTCAAGGGATGAAATTATGAGGTGAGAGAGGAAAGTGGCAAGAGGAGATGGGGAGAGACATGGTAGGGTAAACTATCTCATGTAGGGGAAGTGGGTGCAAAGGAGGGGGAGAATAAGGAAGGTTAAAAAGGCAAAACCACATTCACATTGAATTTGGTTCAGGGAGAAAATGACATACATACTAAATGGGATATCTCAACCTGCAGCAGGATAGGGGGAAGGGGGATGAGAGGAGGGATGATGGATGGGAGGGCATCCTTGGGGTGAGGGGAGGTTGGAAGTACCCACTATAGAAGAGGGACAGGATCATGTAGGGAATGGACCAGGTTGGGGGTGGGATGAGTGGGAGGGAATTATAAGCAGCCTTGTACAATATATCTACTATGATAATGTTTTGCATAGCTAGACATGTACAACATATACTGAATTACTTATCTCCCAAGAGGGAATGGGTGACAAGGGAGGAAGGAAATGGATCTGAAATTCGAGGTCGTAACATTAAATGTTTCAAATATATATATATATATATATATAAATACTATTATTAATACTCTTTTGCCTGTAATTGGGAGATAAGATGTGCAGGCATTGGGACACAAAGATTCATCTTCCTCTAATGGAAAAGTCGATGGGGGTATGGGAGAAGGTATGGGAGAGAGCAGATTGGAGGAAGCGATATCTTGTGGGACTGCTATTCAGGGAGGTTGGGTAGGGGAATAATGGGGGGAAAATGATTGTAACTCAAAATCTGGCGGAAATGAATGATGTAAAACAGAAGTTAATAAAGTATTTGTTTAAAAAAAAATAAAAAAAAGAGTGAGGGTGAAGGTGAAACAGTGGACAGGATAGTATATTTGGGTCACTATAGATGCATCATTAGCAGTAAAAAAAAAAAATGATCCAAGTCCTTTCATTTGATAGATGAGCAAAGAAAGGTTTAGTGACTTGTCCCTGTTTACATAATTAACATAACTAACAAGGCGGTGGAGTTTGAAACCAGGTCTTTCAAATACCGAGGCCAGAGTGGTATCCACTAATACAGAACCACTTCGATCATTGTAGGTAAGGAAATTAGCTTCCAAAACTCAGATATGGGTTGCTTACAAAAAAAGCTTAATTCATAAAGGACTTTTTAACACGTCTAATAATATTTCTGAGGACTTGCTTTCAAATTGCATTCCAGCAAGAAAGAGAGAAACATGAACTCTGGGAATGTCGTGTAGAATGGAGCACTTTCTTACAGGTGAAAACAAATGATGTGAATACAATGAAGAGCAAATTGTAAAACCAGACAAGTATAATGGGATTTAACCTAAGTAGTTGAATTGTGACTTTCATTAAAAGAAGCACTGCATAATCATATAATAATGAAGATTTAGTCCTCAAAGGCTAATGGTTGGCCTGACCCTCTTATGTACCTTCCTCATATATATTCAATACATTATAAAAGTCTTCTATAGCCATGTGTTTATCTGAAATATTCATAATGCAATAGCAACTTAAGACTTTTTTCAAAGAAATATACTATCATGACTATGTCTTGTGTTTCTTAGTTTTACTGTACATGTTTTTTCATAGTTTTCATATTATGATTTGATAAACTTTAAAATGAGATGGATGGCAGGTGGGCTGCTAATAGTGCCCAGGCCAGAGTCAGAAAGACATATGTTTGTGAGTTAATACCTGGCCTCAGACTTGCTGTGTAACTCTGGGCAAGTCACTTAACCTTGTCTGACTCAGTTCCTCAGCTGTAAAATGATCTGGACAAGGAAATGGCAAACCACTCTAGAACCTTTGCCAAGAAAACCTCAAATGGGGGTCACAAAAATTTGGATATAACTGAAAATGATTGAACAA
The DNA here is from genome assembly GCA_011680675.1 of Gymnobelideus leadbeateri. Taxonomy (NCBI): domain Eukaryota; kingdom Metazoa; phylum Chordata; class Mammalia; order Diprotodontia; family Petauridae; genus Gymnobelideus; species Gymnobelideus leadbeateri. The sequence continues at coordinate 421,091 of WOXC01006634.1, read as the reverse complement.
CAACTACTACTTGATTCTAGGCCCAGTTTTCTATCTACCTACTTCATAAATGCTTTCCTCACCATTTACTAGCAGTTGAAATGCTGGGCAAATCATTTGACTTCTCTATATGTGTTTCTCTATCTGTAAAATTAAGGCATTAGACTAGATACTCTCTAATATTCCCTCTGGTTCTAAATCTTTGGCCATATGACCATTCCAGGATACGTTGGTTTCTATCTCTTGGAATCATAGAAGCATGGAATCTTAGAGCTTGAAGAGACTTCATGAAATGGAAAGTCATCAAACCAAAGCTTGAGATAACAAAGTGACCCTAAAGGCCATGAAGTTCTATCATTTCATTCTAGAGAGAGGAAACTGGGATTAAGGTTAACTCAGCAGGTCACACATCACTAGAGAGTGTCCAAGGCAATCTTTTCACATAGTCCCTTTCCACTCCAAGAACCTATGACTGATAGAGGGGTTTTTGGTTTGCTTTGATTTTCCTTTGTCTCGCTGTATAAAATGTTGAAGATGAAAATTGAAGATGAAAAAGAAATCTTTGAAAAGGTCTCATATCTGTAAGATTCTGTTCTATTTAAGCTCTTCATTAAGTTTTCGTGAAGGCTATTTTACCTTAGGAAGAATTTTAAAGTTGAAAAAAAGAATCATAAAACTATTCCTTTTCTGTTAGGATTTTGGCAAGAAAACAAAATTAGGTTTTAATGGTGACACTGTAAAAAAGTGGTCATAAAAGCACATTAGAGTCCCCATGTTTTTTCATGTGTTGGAAAATAACAGATTGTTGTTGTTGTTGTTATAGAAGTCTAAAGACTAGCACAGTGCCTCACACATAGTAAGGACTTAATTAAGCACATGTTTACTGACTGACAAGGATGGTTTTATTTATTGAAGATAAAACAAGTCTGTTACTATGCCACAAGAGAAGCAACAAAAAGCCATCCTGCAAACTACTCAACTTGCCTTTTAAGATGTCTTCCTATACATTCCAAAATTAATCTTCACATACTACAGTGAAGCTGTGGTCTCTCATCCAGGTAGGATTTCCCTTTAAGGACTGCAAGATTACAGCCCATCCATGCCTGCTTGTCCTATCAGAGTCTCATTTGTGTCCTCCTATAACTTTGCCACAATAGGACAATGGGCCCACCCAATGTCTTGATAGTCTTCCTCACTTGCTCACAATATCTTGAGGGGACCAGTGAAGCCCTCAGATCATCTACTGCTTATCCCTCATGTTTTCCACAGAATGTTACTCAAGGCTCAAGTAGGCTTGATGACTATTGGTAGACCCTCCTGAAAATAAATACACAACCTGATTTAGAGTGCTCCAAATGACATGATCACTTGAATGCTCCTTGATTTTGCCAACATGCAGAACATCTCCCTACCAACATAGGTCACAGACTGAAATTTAGTATATAAATCATAAGGAGTTGCCATGACACATAGAGTTTGTGTGATTCGTTTAAGGTCACAAAGCTAGTAAAGTATCAAAGACAGCATTTAAACCAAGCAATTAATGGCTATTTGTCCAGAACTCCATTCATTAATCTGTGTTATCTTTATCTTAGGGTGTCAAATGATTCATAATGTGTTGTTTATTTATGTTATAGACATTAACTAGTTTGTTATCTTCATGTATAGACATATTTTTAGAATTATAACTTAGAATATTGTGAGATAATTAAGGATAAAAACCATCACTTTGAAAAAGCAGGTACAAATTTCTGAATGATCCTTGAAAATTTTCTATTCCCCTATCATGAACTTCCAATTCATCCTATAACCTGATACTCTATATCTTTTTTTTTTTTTTTGCCTTTTGGAGGGCAATTGGGGTTAAGCAACTTGTCCAAGGTCACACGGCTAGGTTTTTATTTGTGCGTTAAGTGTCTGAGGCCGGACCCAAACTCAGGTCCTTCTGACTCCAGGGCCGACGCTCTCTACTCACTGTGCCACCTAGCTGCCCCTACTCTATATCTTTAACACAAAAATCTAATTGTGTTTTCTTTATGACTGGTTTTTAAAATTATTTTTCCCCAGAGTCAACACATTCACAGTGTCCTACACACGAAATTCCGAAAGAGGATAGGATTTGGAAATGAAAGGAGGCAAAATAATATGCAATTCTACAAGTTCACTTTAACAGATATTTATTAAGCAGAAAAAGAGCGAACTTTCTCTTTGTACCATTTATCTCTATAATCCTTTCATCCCTCCAAATACTATGCTAATCTGGTTTCCTCAAATTCTTCTCTGTGTAGGCTGGGTGTTTCTTAGTTCCAGTTCTGGAGGGAAGTCATAGAAGATGTCTTATAGTGAAGCCAATGTTGGAACTGGGATCTGGGTTGTTGACCAGAAGGACGAGTAAAGGAAACAGTGCCTGGAGAGGAATACTCATGTTTGTGACCTTGAGAAGCTCCCTGTGTGGGAACTCTAATTCCTGGGCATTCCCATACCATACTACCTCCAGTCAGATCATCCTTCCCTTGTCCCTCCCCCCAGATCCTCTTGTAAAGATCTTAACCCTCCCCTCACATGCTATCTCCTTTTTATGTGTTGTCCTCCCACATCAGAATACAAGCTCTTTGAAGGTAAGAAGAATGTTGCTTTTTTTTTTTTTTGTACTCCTAGTGTTTAGCACAGTGCCTGGCACACAGTAAGTGTTTAATAAAGGCTTTTACAATTCATTTATTTTTCCACTATTTGATAGAAGTGCAGTTGCCTGAGGAACAAAGAGTTATTCTACTTGCTGAGTATGACACAGCTAGTAAGTATCAGAGCTGGGATATGAGCTCAAATTTCCTCAATTCCAAATCCAGCACTGCCAACTGTCCTTGAATTGGGAAAGGAAATAGGATCAAAATCATTTTCACAACTTCTGATGGGGTTTCAGAGAAGTAGGATACTGATTGAGGCTACTCACATTTGTTACTAGTTAGTCACCTTATTTCTCTGAGACTCTTTGTTTCCTCATCTATAGAATGAAAAGGGTGAATTAGATGACTTCTAGGTGTCATTCCATGTCTAAAGCTATCATTCCATGATTGGATCAGAGAACTGAAAAACTAGCCAGGGTCACATGTCAAAAGAGGCAAGATGGCACCACAACCTAGAAGTAGCTCTGGTTTAGGAATCGAGATTTGACTCTCAGCTCTCACACGTTTTAGCTGTGTGACTATGGAAAAGTCATTTCATCTATCTGAGATTCAGCTTCCTCATATCATTGGTTTGTAAATGACCACTACAGCAGCTGGCATCTAGTAGGTGCATAATAAAAGCTTGTTGATTCATCATCCTTTAATTCTAGAGTTAAAAACTTGTTTGCTGTTAAGGATGAATAAATATGAATAATTATTATGGTGCTGAAATGATTGTTTATAGTATATGAATAACAAGAAGACCAAAGTAAACAATTGTTTTTGTTTCTTAAGGCAACCTCAGCTCATTTGTAAGCTTTGATTTACAAATGTCTGTAATTAGGAACTAGATTTAAGCTACCCTGAAGAAGTATGTATTACACAGAACAGGAAAGGAAATGTATGTCCTGTTGTGCTGAAATTGAGAAATGCTAATACTCAATGGAGATCTTACTAGAATTTAATTAAAGTGACACCCCTGACAGGTTTTTACAACCTAAGGGAAAATGTTCAATCTTGATCTTATTCTAAAAAAGATTGCCCAGGGAACCAATCCAGAACTACCAACTGCTATGCAAAGAAGGGCAGTAAAGCTCATGTCAAGGACCCTCCTATTATAGGAATTCAAGTTAGATTGAAAACTTTATCCAATGAGCCCTAAAATGTAAAAATGAAACTGTTAATGGAAATATACTTTTCTAGAAAGCCAGAAAAGGTCTGCCTAGCAGTTAGAAGATTGTCTTTCTAGAAGTCATTTAATTTCTTTGTGCCTCAGTTTCCTCATCTGTCAAATGGGGATGATATTGCTAGCTCTGGCATGACAATCAGATAAAAGAAAATATATTAAAGTATTTAGAAAATTAAACAATATCAAGATAATCACACTTCCTGGGTACATATTACTCCTTTCTTTTTACTTCCCTATGGTGACCAAGGACATCAGCTACATCTTGGCCCTGAACACTTTATGTCTGATTTCCTTAGAAATTAATGCTCTTGCACTTCAGTGAGACAGCTCTCAGAGATATAACCCTCACCCATAATTCCTTTCCTCTTTCACCCTACTATTTCTTGCCATATTCAAGACATTTCTATTGGCATGCCCTGTTATCAAATAAAAGTAAGTATGCACCTGTTCACTCTAGAGATTTGTACTTCATTTCCATCTTCCTATATATTTGGCCACATTTGAAGTGAGGAGGGCACAACAGGAAATGTACAATTGATTCACAAAAGTCCACTTCCCTTCTGGAATAAAATTAGAGAGGAAACCACAGCAGCATGGAATTTTTCCAACCCTAGCTCTTAGACCAAGTCTTTCCTGCCAAGAAAAATTCCAGAACCTTAGAACACTAATGATTTTATCTCTTGGAATCCCCTGGACTTCCTCCCTGCCACAAGCTTCTAGGGTCTGCTTCACTACCTGCAATACATCTCTAAAGTCAAGAGATTTTAGTTTTAGGGAGAGAATAATTTATTCCAACTTCACCCAAATAAAATGTTGAACTGAATGGAAAATAATACCTCAGAGAGAGGCCTTGGATAGAATGAATGAGATTTCTAGCTCAAAACTGAATAAAAGTTATTAAGATTTTCCAAATACCTGTGCCCAATGAATAATTTATGAAGGTTATTATTATTATTTTCTTGAAGATAACTCTGACTCCCATATTGTAAAATGTGTTATGCAGATATGACCCCTCCCTAAACTAGCAAAAAGGAAATATGCTATAAAGCATTGGTGGATTAAGGATCACATCATTACAGATAGCATTTTTTTTATTGTGATTAGGTATTGTATCACTAATCTCTCAGCTGCAAAGATGCATTAACAGGGATAAGAGTAATCTGTGGCATTTGGGCGTCAGTTCATTTGCCAATTATCTAAAACTCTTCTGTTTCTCAGGTCAGGATTTACCCACCTGGAATTATGTGTGTGTGTGTGTGTGTTTGTGTGTGTGTGTGTATGTATATGTATACACATAGCATATTTTTACTCTATAAACAGTTATCAGCAATAAAAAAATAGTCATTAATGGTTTAATTTATTTAGCAAGTTTTCTCTTAACATGGTATTAGAAACATGTGTCCTTTTATCATTTTATGGAAAATACAACTTCTCTTCCCTTCCGGGGGTACATAATCTATTCTTCCCACTGTACTGTTTTAACAATCATAATTAGCTCTTCTATAGTGCTTTGTAGTTTACAAAGTCCTTTACATAGATTATCTCAATTCATCCTTACAAGGATCCCATATCAAAGTCAGGCTCAGGTGTCAGATCTGGTCAACTGAGTTTTTTTTCCAGGAACATTTGGGGGACACACCTAAGTGGCAAAAGAAGGTCACCACTGAGAACTGGAACACATCCTCCAATCAATCCACCAGCCTCAAAGCTCTACTTTCTGAGCTCTATGGGAGGAGAGCTAGCAATAATAATTGACATTTATGTAGTGCTTTATGGCTTACAAAACATTTTATGTACATTAGCTCATCTGATAAATAAAACAGACTCTATGGTGAGTTACAATGAAGTGATGCTGAACAACCGTACTCTAACAAGAAATGTTAGAAAATGTTGGGCAAAAATTTTGGTCAACAAATATTAATTGGGTACCTGCTAAGTGCAGGCCCTCCTATTAGTCACTGGGAGTTATACCAAGAAATAAGAACTATGATTCCTCCTTCAACCCCACCCCTAAGATGAATTGCTATATACTCTTCATTGGCCTCCTGCTTTGAATCTCTCCCCTCTCTAACTGATCTTCTGTATAGCTGTTAAATTAATATTCCTAAAGCAAGTCTGACCATGCCACTTACTTCCCTTCTCAGAAAGAGTTACGAGCTCCTCCTCAGAGTCTTTAAGAAAAATACAAGCCTTAACCTACAATAAGCCTTCCACTTGTGAGTTAGAGCCTTCTCAATAGAGTCAATTGTTAAATTTTCAGTGACCATTTATGCCTTGAGATTCTCAAATCTGGGCTTCATTTATTGTTTTGTGGTAGCCTAAACTTAAGAAAGTAGTAATGATGCAGATTAAATTTAAGAGTGTGTTGTGGGTACTTTTTTTTTCCCAGGGCCAGTGTTACACAGATAACAAACATGAAAGAACAAAAGTATGCTAGCAACTTGTCCATGCACTATTTCTATCTGATTTTCACTGAATATAAATCAGAAGAATGAGATAGTAATAATAATAGTAACTTTTGATCACAAATATCTGGACATAACATCTATCAATAAAAATTGAAGAACAATATTATTAATAAACATAATACTTTATAAGTGCCATATTAGTTACATTAAATAGTATGCAACAACAACAAAAAATTCTCAAAATGTATAAATCTAGTAGAAGAAATCAAAATCACAGGAGAAAAGTTTAGAATGTATATCTTCCTCTTCCTGTCTGCTACTAGAATTCTCTTGAAGATAATTTCAGTAAACCTACAAGTCAATCAACAAATATTTGTGGTGCGGAGCCAAGATGGCAGAGTAGAAACAGCACTTCCAAGGTGCTCTGCCTCACACAACTTCCAAACTATGTAAAAGGGGACTCTGAACAACTTCTGGAAACCCAGCACCCACAGAACGACACAGAGAAGCTAACCTCCCACTGAGGACAGCCCAGCAGCCCTGCAGGGAGGGCCAGCACAGCGATCTGGGAGCCGACAACACAGCTCACAGAGAGCCGAGCCCAGGTCCATGTGAGCCGCGGTTTTAGCCCCAGGGCAGCCAGGCCAACAGAGGGCAAAATAGAGGTTGAAAGAATACACAGATCACCTCCTGAAAAAGATCCCCAAAAGAAAACTCCCAGGAATATTATAGCCAGTTTCCAGAATTCCCAGATCAAGGAGAAAATACTCCAATCAGCCAGGAAGAAACAATTTCAATATTGTGGAAACACAATCAGAATAGGACAGGACCTGCCAGCCTCAAAGGGCATGGAATATGATATTCCAGAGGGCAAAAGAGCTGGGATTGAAGCCAAGAGTCACCTACCCAGCAAAACTGAGTATTTTGTTTCAGGGGAAAATATGGTCATTCAGTGGAATAGAGGACTTTCAATCATTCTTGATGAAAAAACCAGAGTTGAATAGAAAATTTGACATCCAGACACAAGAAGCAAGAAATGCCTGAGAAGGTAATCAGGGAAAAGAAATCAAAAGGAACTTATCAAAGTTGAACTATTTACATTCCTACATGGAAAAACAATAACTGTGACTGATGTAACCTTTCTCAGTATGAAAATAATGGAAGAAGGGTATATGGGCATATGAGTACATATGTGAATGTGTGTATATATGTTTACAGGTATACATGCATAGAGGGCACAGGTTGAATTTGTTGGGAAGGAATGATACTTAAGGTTTGAAGTTATGAGGTGAGAGAGGAAAGTGGCAAGAGGAGATGGGGAGAGACAGAATAGGGTAAACTATCTCATGTAGAAGAGTCAAGGGGAAGTACCCACTATCCAAGAGGGACAGGATCAAAGTAGGGAATGGACCAGGTGGGGGGTGGGATGGGTGATAGGGGATTATAAGCAGCCTTTTACAATATATCTACTATGGTAATGTTTTGCATAGCTATACATGCAGAACACATACTGAGTTGCTTATCTTCCCAGAGGCAATGGGTGACAAGGGAGGAAGGGAACGGATCTGAAGTTCGGGGTTTTAAAATTAAATGTTTCAAATATATATAAATACTATTATTAATAAAAAATAAAAAAAACAAATATTTGTAATGTCAATAAACATTTATTAAATACCTACTATGTGCCAGACATTGATCTAATAGCTGGGAATACAAAGGCAAAAAAAACAGTCCCTGCTCTTAAGGAGTTCACAATGTAACAGGAGAGACAAGACGTAAATAAATACATGCAAATAAGCTACATCCAGGATAAACAGGAAATAATGAAGAGAAGGAACTCACTAAAATTAAGAAGAGTTGGGAAAGACTTCCAGTAGAAGATGGGATTTTGATTGAGATTTAAGGAAAGTCAGAGAAACCAGTAGACAAATATGAGGAAAGAGAGTATTCCAGGCATAGGTGAAAGCTAGAGAAAATATCCAGAGCCAGGAGATGAGTGTCTTGTTTGTGGAACAGCAAGAAAACCGATGTCACTTGGTCAAAGATTATATATTGAGGAGCAAGAAGACTGGAAATATAGAAAACATCTAGGTTACGAAGGGCTTTAAATGCCAAACAAGTTTTGTTTTTTTTTTATTTGATCCTGGGGTCAATAGGGAGACACTGGGGTTTATTGGGGGCAAGTAAAGAGGGAAAATATTGTTGGAGCAACACTTTAGGAAAATATGGAGGATTTAGATTAGAGAGGGTTGAGGCTTGAGGCAGGCAGATGCACCAGTAGTCCAAACAATAAGTGATGAGGATCTGCACCAGAGTGGTGGCAGCATCAAGTGTCAGAGGAGAGGAGGAGTATTTGAGAGATATTGCAGAGGTTAAATCAACAAGCCCTGGGATTTGAAAGGCAAGTGAACTTCTATCTCAATCATGTTATTCAGTTAAAAAACAAACAAACAAACAAGATAGTGATTTGTGCTGATACTATTTCTATATGAATTCCATTAAAAAACATGTTGGCTAAGAATTATTAAACAAATGGCTAATTCATGCTCATTTGTTTGTGGAAATGGGAAGACCACATCATTGCCACTAGAAATTAGTTTGAGATGAGTTACCATTAAGGCAACCAAGCTGTAACCATTCAGCAACCAAGTTCTACCTTGTCTATACTACCCGAATTTAGTGATCAATGTAGATTATGCAAGGAAATAGTTGAAATTTTGCAAGTTGTAAGCATTTGACACTTACTGAATAACTAATGAGAAATAACCTGATGGCTAAAATTATAACTCAGAAACTTGATATATTTAATGGACTAATGAATCCCTCCCTATACTATACATTCAGACATCAAAATATCCTGGAAAACTCAATCAATAATTTATATTGGAGGTGGACCATTATCCTAGATCAAGGTTTTGTCCTTAATCACCCAGAAATAACTGATTCATAATAACTTAAGAAGAATTTTGTATTACTTTCCCAAATACTCATAATATCTGAACTACATGGAACAAAAAATAGCAACATCATATGGGAACAAGGTGAGATAGATAGAATGGCTATTGCCCTATTACTCACTATTGCTGAGAATATCTTCACTGAGTCTATAGAAGAGGTGCTTATATCCAAACGCTTTAATTCAACTACAAAAGCTGTTATGTTAAAACTAGAAATGGTCCAACCCTGTAATTTTCTATTTAAGGAAATTGAGACCCATAGAGATGAAATGATTTGCCCAACATCAAAAAAGTTAATGCCCAGGGCAGGAAGATGAATTAATACAATGTGGAATAATTGTAAGATACCAGACTCCTATACTGTGATATATGTTAACCACATCTCACAGGCAACAGGACACAAAATATAAAAAAGAAAGGACAAGGTAATAATTTGTCCAGAATTCTTTCTAGCTGAAACTCAACTAAAAGGTTTAGAAGAATGAAATAATGAAACCACACATGGTTTCTAGTTCTGTCTTAGGAGATTGAGTTTTTGAATTTAATCCATATTTCACGGGATATGAGCCTTCAAATACTTGAATTTAGTTATCATGTTTCTCTTCTCTAGGCTAACTATTCCAAGTTCCCTCAATATGTCTCCAAATGCCATAGCATCAATGCCTTTCATCATCCAGATTCTCTTACCACAACCAAGTCCTACCTTGTCTATACCATCTGAAAGCCAAAAAAAAAAAAAACATTAAAAGTGCAGCTGTGAAGAAAAAAATACTGATGTATGTAAATTACACATACATTTTGATTCAAATATATGGTTTGGTTCTTCCGACCATGTTATAAGCCTTACTCTGGCCTTTTGCAATTCCCTAATGAGATCTGCTACCTCATTAGGGCCAGTCAGCTATGGATTTTCTACTAGTTTCTTGGGCTAGCAGACAAGGCCTGTCATTATACTGCCATGTGGAAAAAAACCCTGTATTTCTCAGATGTCACACATTTTTATAATGCAGCACATTTAATGAGCAAACCAAATAGTTCTTCAATCTTCTGAAATATTAATAATTCCATCCTAGAAAGTGATTGCCATGTATTTGGTAATTCACTTTGGCACTGGAGGAAAAGGACTGCCCAAAGTAAGTTTCTATAACTTTCCTGAATGAGATTTATAATGTTTGTTTAAAATGAAGTGCCTACATGATATGGTTAACATATATCACAGTATAGAAGTCTGGCACCTTAAAGTTATTCCTTATTGTATTAATTCATCTTCTTGCCTTGGGCACTAACTAACTCTTTGACCTTGGGAAAGTCATTTCATCTCTCTAGGTATCAATTCCCTCAACTAGAAAATGAGGGGGTTGGACGACTTCTAGCTGTGAAATTCTATGTCCCTTTTAGCCTTTCTGACTCACCCTGTGCCCCTTTAGGAAGGTTTTCTGCTGATTATTTGCTGCTTTATTATTCATTATAACCATTAGAAACATATCCATAACAAAGAGGAATAACAAATATTATAATTCTTCTTCCTGGCAAGAAACAAAAAGAAGATTTGGGTATCCATCTAGGTTTCCCTTGAACAGGTGTACAAAGTGGCAAAGATCTTCACCATAGACCAAGGTCTTTCCCCAGTAGACTTGGAGCTAGTTGAAGATTCCTTTCGATAAGAATAAAATCTGGATATGAAGAATATTTCTTGGGGGAAAAGGGAGAGGGGGAGGAAAGGAAAGAAAATAATAACTCTATGTTTTATTTATTTTGTAAAGGATTCCAATATAAAGAGTTAAATTCCCAGGCTACCTTATCAATACCTTTCCAAGTGGCAACCCTCCCATAAGGCGCAAAGGGGCAAAAACACTTACTAAGGCATGGTTTTCAGAAGTTCATTTGCATGACCTTTTTCCTTCTCTGGGAAATATTCATATAACAACTGGTTTATACAGAATTGGTAATATATTCAAGTCAGGGAGTACTATTTCTATAGTGTCTTTAAAAGGTCCTTAAGACCTGCTTATTGGTCAATTAATGGATTGGCAAATATTTATTTAAGAAAAAAATATACATATACAAACATATTGGTTAAGGACAATGTTTAAAGCTAGGGGGGCTGTTTTCTGCTTGACTGCTTTTTGTCCATATATATCACTTAATTTTTATATTTTCACTTAGGTTAAAAATTTGACGCAATATTTTCTTTAATTAAACACAGTAATAAAATCAAGACTGATTAAATAGGGAACCTTGACAGGTGCCTATCAGTGTATAAAACAAGGATTTATATAGTGTAAAAATAAGATATTTCACTTCTAGGAAACAAAAACATAATTACTGCTTCTTTTTTAAAAATGATAAAATAGAGTTGAGCTATTTTAGTTTTCAAGGGTTAATTTTGAAACAGTGAGATTTACTAGCTATTGTGTTTTTTTCAAAAATTACATCAATTTGCCATCACTAATTACTATCATTATACCATATGAAGTTAAAGATTAATTGTGATTTCTGAGTTCTCTAATGAGGTCCCTTGTATCCAGATTTACACCAATGACATAATTTCCTTTTATTTGGGAAATCAATATGCTGAAGATTTTATACATAATTTAGTACTCTGGCACTTAGCAATCTTGCTTTTACAAATGCAGTTTCTGGTACAAGGAAGGGCCTACTTTGAAATGAGAGATTCCATCAGTGTCAGTGTAGCTATTAAGGGACATCCACTGAGAAATTGTGATACAGGCAAGCACCATTCATATATATACATATATATATATATATACATATATATATGTATATATATAGTCTATTAATCCCAAAGAGTGCTTTAACATTCAGGCTGAGATTGTTTTGTTTCCTTGACTTTTCTAAGAATACGAATTATCAAGTTCGACACTATTCAGAGATTTATCTTTAAAATGCTAGTCTTCGCTGTTGTAAATTTCATTTTTGAAAATACAAAAAGAGAATTGCTTTTGTCTCCATCTCAAAAGCTTGTGAATAAATAACATTAGGAATGTCCTGTCAGGGAAGAACAGTGCTATGATTTGTCCATAAACACTATAATGTATCATGTGTCTAAATATTCTTTTGTATTTTTTCCCTAAGCAAGCCTCTTTATGTAGTCCATGGAAATTGTAAGGAAAAAAAATGGACCCTTGTGTACTTTCTTAAGAACATTTCAGGGTACATTCATCCTGAGGAGCTGGTAAAGAACAACATTTTTGTGGAGGTCCATGTGGGGGGCAGGGATGGCTACTAGTGATAAAATGAATCATTAACTGAATTAAAATTTTTGTCTTCCTAACCACAAGTTCCACCCTCAATTTATTTGTGTGGTTGGAAGAGAAAAATAAAGTAATAACCATGGCCACTGATACATCCTAGAAAAACTAACTGTCCATCATATGGTCAGACTAATCATAAAGGCAATACAGGGTATGCCTATTGAATGCATGAATTTTACTATGATGCTTCAAAGGAAAATAAGGCCCTTCACCCGAATACAGGAGGTCCTCATTGTCTGAGGATAAAAAGGAAAAGATTTCTTAAAGTTCGTCTACTTAAAATAGGCTTAATACTTTATAATAAGTAATGGGGGTGGGAAGTTTTATACTTTATCTTGCAAAATGAAACAAAATTATGAAAATTAATTTATTTTATATTTAATACCATTTGGGTTATATTTGGAATTATATACTAATTATTGTAATAAAAATGAATTGAGTTGCTTTTTAAAATGTAATTTTCTGATAAAATTATATGATAGCACGAAAAAAAAGTCCTTTCATATCACATTTAACTTTTGTCATTGTTATACCAGTATTCAAGGACTTCATCAATTTCTCCAAGGGCTTTGCTTAATCCTTCAATACTCAAATCATTCTACTTTGAAGCGCCTGCTATTAGAGGCAGAATGACTTGGAAAAGAGGAATTAGTATTAAATTTGTGGGAATCTTTGACTGCATGTATGTATGTATGTATTATTTTAAGTTGTTTCAGTCACATCTGACTCCTCATGACCCCGTTGGGGGTTTTCATGGCAAAATTATCAGAGTGGTTTGCCATTTCCTTCTCCAGGTCATTTTACAGATGAGAAAACTGAGGCAAACAGTGTTAAGTGACTTGCCCAGGGTCACATAGCTAGTATCTGGGGTTACATTTGAACTTATGTCCTTCTGACTTCAGGCCCAGCACCCTTATCTACTGTACTACCTAGCTGCCGATCTTTGACTGAAGGTAAATTTAATAAGCAGTCACTTCATCAGTAAATATCTTCATGACTTTTGCTTCCTTATGTAACCTTATTGGGAGACAATATGGACTAGTGGATAGAGAACTAGGTCTCTGAATCAGAAAGACCTAGGTTAATATTCTGCACCTGATACATGCTGGCAAATCAACAAAACCTTCAATTCTCAAGGAAACTTTCTAAGATGATAAGCTTCAGGACAATCAGTCTTTGTCAGGAGTTAACATTACCAAAGCTCACAAGGCACCCAAAACAAAAGGCACCCTCATAACTGAGAGGACTTAGAATATGAATACTTACCTAAATGAAAACCCTCTGAACTTTCCTTTGGATTTCCTTTTCCCAGTTTATAGCATTATGTAGTGATGCAAGATAGATTTATAGCACCTGATTTCCAGTCTCCAGCCTCCCAGTCTACACTCAAACTCTCATCAACGTGGCAAGCCCCTATTCCTCTGGGTATTATCAGGATGACCCTGGGAACTTGAAGTTCCTAGTACTACTAGTCACAAGCTCCTTTCTGAATACGGAGGGAGTCTAGTGGGCTCCAAATTATTAATCAGAATCAATTAAACTTCACCAACTTTTAGAAAAGGGACTTGCTGAGAAAGTGTGAGGAAAACAGTAGTTATAAAATGGTTACCCCAAAGCAGGGGCACTCCATCCTTTTGCATACATAAAGTTCCTGGGGAGAGTGGGTGCAAACTTAAAGTACCCACAGTGGTGAGTCACAGTGTAGAGAATACATGTGACCAAGAAATATTTCTCAACTCCTCAGATACTCCATTATGACCCCAGGAACCTTGGGAAACCTTATCCTGCAAAATCCAATCAGCCTCAGTATTCATACCTCATTAGTGTTGTCTGACCTTCTGATTGGAGGGTGGAGCACTGAGTTCTAAAATTTCCATTTAAGGAGGGTACCCAGGGCAGCCATCTCTTCATTTCCCATCCTGAGCTACTGTACCCCATTGCTTTCTCCATCTGTGCCCAGGATATTTTCTACCCTTTACCCCCACCCACAACTTTTTAGCTTCCTTGTGTAGTCTTCCTCCTGTCTTTCTTTTTAGTATTTGTGTCTCCATCACTTAGTATAGCATCTGGAACATAGTAGGTACTTAAAAAATTTTTACTCCTTACTGTAGAAGTCTATTTCCCCCTCAGTAGAGGCCCCACGAAGTTCCTTTTAGGTGTAGCTCTCTTAGAGCCTCTGAAGACTATCTTTCTAGATATACTTTTCTCTGTCACAAAGAGAGCAACACTTTGCTTTTAGAGACCCTCAGACTTGCAACGTGAGGGTTATCCTCTCATACTCCTCACTATCTCTCATCCCTCATATATAATTTATTGTCAAAGTGTGTCAATGTCACCTTTGCCAGATATTTCTAATAAGCTTATTTGTCTCCTTTAACCTCACCACCACCGGTGTAAGCCCTCATTACCTCATACCTGCTGGTGGATCTTCATGCTTTAAGCCTTCGCCACTCCAATCCATTAAGCCACCAAAGTGATTTTCCTAAAGCACAGGTCCAATCATATCACATATATACATACACACACACTCAATAAATTCCAGTAGCCTTCTATTGCCTCTAGAATAAAATACAAAATCTTGTTTGGCATTCAAAGCCTTTCAAAAACTGTCCTCCTCCTAACTTTCCAGTCTTTTTACACCTTACTCCCTACCACAAACTCTGATCCAGTGTCACTGGCCTCCTGGCTGTTCCAGGAGCAAGACACTCTCAGCTCTGGGTGTTTTCTTTTTCTCTGGTTCTTCCCCATGCCTGAAATGAGCTCTCACCTAATCTTTGCCTACTGGCCTCCTTTAAGTTCCCACTAAAATTTCATCTGCTACAAAAAGCCTTTCCCAACTTTTTTTATTATTTCCTATTTTTCCTGTATGTGATTTTGTACATACTTGTAACTTGTTTGGCTATATTTATTTGCTTGTCTCTTTCATTATATTGAGCTCTTTGAAGGAAGGGAACTGTATTTTACCTCTTTTTGTATCTCTGGTGCTTAGCACAGTATCTAGCACATAATAGACACTTAATAGATGTTTATTGACAGATATCTTTTTTTAGTTTCAATTTGACTGATAAAACTATGATTCTTTCTGACATTGACTCATTTCATCAGTTCTAAGAACTTTGATGGTAAGAAATATATTTTTCTGAATATATAGTGGGTGTGACTGCTAAGTAGAAGGGGTATGTGAGAACAATTAATTTTAATACTGTATCATTAGATTATTCATCCCTGTAATTCCCTTTTCTGATAAGACTGCTATCTCTTACTTTATAAGGGACATCTCCTATTCTTGCTAAGGAATGCAATTTATTTGCTGCTGTGGATGCATCTAACTGGGTAGGGATCTTTACTTTTGTTTACCTTGTCAACAGACTCGAGCTAGGTTACTCCCCTAGGGATGTGGCCCTTTGTCCTTGTTATTCCACTCATCAAGATTTGGGGTGACCTAGTTAAAAAAAGAGAACAAGCTAGTAAAAATTCAGTTAAAGGGACAACTAGATTGAAGAGAGTCCTGGCCCTGAATCAGGAGGTCCTGTGTTCAAATCCCATCTCAGACAGTTGATGCTCACTTAGTTGTCTGACCCTGGGCAAGTCTTAATTCTGCCTCTCAAAAAGAAACCAAAAAAAAAAAATATATATATATGTATATATATATACATATACACATGTGTATGTATATATATATATATATATATATATATATATGTATGTATATATGTGGTTGAGATGGCTTATGTTTTTCTAACTAAATTTGCTAGAGGGAAACTGAGTTTCATAGATCAGTTGACATTCCATTCCTTAAGGGCCAGAGAAGGGTTAAACACACATATTAGGAAACCATTTTCCCAGGGGTAGATTGATTCCCAGCTGAGGATTAGTCCTCCCCTACCCAATGAGGTAATGGGGAGGACCTGAGGACTCTTGGCCTACCTCCTCATTAAAATGTCACCAATTGGGATTGCCAGGGAAGGTTCCAATGATGCACCATCAGGCCAATCAGAAAGAAGACACACCTAGGTAAGATGGACAAAGCTGCTTATTGGCCCTCACTCTGGGTCTCTGGATCAAATGGAACCATGCCATTGACCTGTCCTTTATTAATAGATCACATGCTCTATTAATAAATGATATCTTGCTTGAGAAATGGCTTCATTTTATTCATTGGTTAATTTAATTCATTGGTTAATTATTCATTGGTTAAATTTCCCCCATGAGAGATGTCTTTGCTGGGGTTTCTCAACTGTACAATGTTAGTGAAGTTAGGCTAGAGGCAGGTCCCCTGGCCCAGGGGATGGAGGTACTGCTATGTCTGAGGTTCTTGGTTGTGATATCCTGGATCGCTTCCTCTTCAGGCATCTAAGGAGGGGTGGTGGTTGTGGTTTTCCCATCTTTATTTGTGCTGCCTTCTCTGTCTCCCTTAGAGTGCCTTGATGCTTCAGCTCAGCAGGTTTGCCAGTCCACCAGTTCATCTGAGATTGGCAACACCAGGACTGTAAATTTACTCCATCTTATTACCAATTAATCATTCTCTAAAGAAGGAATAGCATATAGTAGGGGTTAAAGAGCTTACCTCTGAATCAGGAAAAGCTGGATTCAAGTCCTACTTCTGACTCATGCTGGTTATGTGACCCCAAGCAGGTGACTAAACCTTTCTATGTTCTATGTAACTCTCTAGGAATATAAGTTGTAGAGAAGGTACTGAAGTGTATTGGTGGAACAAGCCCCTCACCAGGAACTTTCTATAATTAAATCAGAGATCTAGTTCCCTCCTCACTCCCCTCAAAAAAAGTATCTTTCAAAGGATGTATTTATCCCTTGTTCTCATGTAGTTTTCACAATAGTCTGTAAATGTAGAGAAAGCAGGTAGTTTGTCTTCATGTGAACTGTGCAAAAACCGAATCAGACAGTCTGGAGTCTTTTGTATACATATTCCACCCCACTTAGCAACCTGCAGCAGGTGACATTAACCCCCCATAATTCACCTCAAAACCAACTATAAATACCTGAGTATGTTGTTGAATGGAAAACAAGGATGCGTTTTCTAGGCTAATGATAAAAGTACCATTCAAAGTTTTGCTAACTTTGCCTGCTATTGCCAAATTATTAACCATGAGAATAGCCACATTCAGAAGTCTTTTCTAGTTCAAAGTTTTAAACAATATTCTTCTAGGTTTTTTTTTCTTTTTAAAATTTTTCTTTTTTATTTATTTTTAGTGTTCTTTGCTTTTTTTAAATTTTGAGTTCCAAATTCTCTCCTTCCCACTCACTCCTCCCCCATCAACTGAGGAGGGAACAAAATTATTTCAATCATACATGTGAATCCGTGCGAAAAATATATCCACATTTGACATATTGCAAAAAAAAGAAAGCAAAAAGCAAGTGAGAAAATTATACTTCCAATTTGTACACAGAGTTCACCAGTTTTTTCTCTGCAGGTGGATAGCATTTTTTATCATGAGCTATTTGGAATTATCTTGGATCATTGTATTAATCAGAGTAATCAAGTCTTTCTCACCACTTTGCTGACATATACACATACATGTATGTATGTATATAAGTATGTATAAACATACATGCATATACGAGTACATATATATACACATACATATATATATGTATAATTTTTAATAGGAAAATTTCTCATGGCTTTAGTTTGTCCAAATAGCTACTGCATTCAAATCTGACACTGAATACCTATGTGACCTTGGGAAAATCATTTAAGGTTCTTCAGGCTCAGATTCTGTGACTATGAAATGGGCAAGATGGACTTGATGCTCTAGGATTTCT
The DNA here is from genome assembly GCA_011680675.1 of Gymnobelideus leadbeateri. Taxonomy (NCBI): domain Eukaryota; kingdom Metazoa; phylum Chordata; class Mammalia; order Diprotodontia; family Petauridae; genus Gymnobelideus; species Gymnobelideus leadbeateri. Next base: position 402,836 of record WOXC01006634.1, on the reverse strand, counting down.
GATCTGATGATTCTGTGGTCCTAATGTCACTGGCTTCAATGATGTGTCACCCATAGTTCTCCTGCCCTGCCAACCATTTCTCCTCTTTTTCCTTCTTGGGTTCTTTTTCCTCCCATCTCCTATATACAGGCATTCCCAAAGGCTCAGCCTTTGTCTCTTCATTATACTTTCCACACAGAGTGATCTCATCTCCTACCAAATATATGTGTGAAATTGAATAAACACATCAAATACACTTTAAATTTGGTTTGTAATTGTAGACTGTATGCAACTGACTCCTGGATCTGTGTCTCCAGCTTTAACCTGTTTGCTGAGTTCTGGTATTTGGTATAGCAGCATATTTCCAACAGTCTGCTGCAAGATTCCACCTGGATGTCTCCTTGTCACATTTAATTAAATATCACTTTCTCCTGCCCAAAACCTTTCATAGGCTTCTAATTGCTAAAAGGAGAAAAAGTAAAAGTACTTCAAGCTGATATTCAGGCTCTCTACCATATGAACTTCTATGTTGCCAAAATTATTTTGTACTACTCCCTTACAGGCACTCTGTCCAGCAAACAAATTAGACTTTTCACTGTTTTGTAAACATGATACTCAGCACTCATATCCAGTAATTTTGCTCATGTATCTTACTTTTATTGGAATGCCTTCCTCTTTGTTGTTGTTCAGTTGTTTTTCTTTTATGTCCTACTCTTTGTGACCACAATTTGGGGTTTTCTTGACAAAGACACTTCAGTGGTTTGTCATGTCCTTCTATGCCTCGTTATCCAGATGAGAAACAGAGGCAATGTTAAGTGACTTGCCCAGGGTCACACAGCTACTAAGTGTCTGAGACCAGATTTGAAGTTGAGAAGATAAGACTTCCTGGTTCCAAGATCAGTGGTCTATCTACTACACCACATAGCTGCCCATAATATATTTGTTAAATTGGATTAAATTTATTTGTAATGAATTTATCCATTTGTACCAATCTCCACATAGACAAAAAAGATAGCCCACATGGTTCATGGGTCCCATATGTGTTTGTGTTTTTGGATTAAAAAGTTGTAGTTCCAGATCTTTCATACTTCACTATATGAAGAAGTGTGATACAACAGAAAGTGTGTTAGGTATGAATCTCAAAGTCCAGAGTTCAGGTACCAGCTTTGCCAGTTATGTCCTGTGAGACAAAGAAAAAGGATGTCATCTTCCTGTACTTCGTCATCTATAAAAAGAGGCCATTGCACTTAAAGGTCTTTAAATTCCCTTTTATTTATAGAGTCATGATCTTATGATTAGTTTGTTAATCTGTAATCTGAGAGAGTTGAATTAGAGGACCTTTAAGGTCTCTGCTAATTTTTAACCTATTCCTAAATTGTGCACATTGAAATCAAATGGATTTTTGGAACCAAGTTAATCTATAGTCTCAAGAGACCCATAAAGGCAAGCCACTCAAAAATCAATCTACCTTCTTAAAATGTGATTGGGGGGAGGAGGGGAGGCAGGTAGGGAGGGCTTCTAGCTCTTCAGTGTTTTGGGCCACAAATCCACCAAGCCTCTGAAAAGTTCAAAGTAGTGACATCTTACTTTATAACCTTTTATTCTTTAAAGAAACAGAAAAAAAAATGTGTATCTAATAAAGGTGACAACTGGTAGTTTTTTCAATGAAGTTCCTGCATCATTTAGCCTACTGTGATAAGTATAATGAATACATCAAGTTTTTTTGAGTGGGGAGTAGAAGGGAAGGGAAGCGCAGAAGGCTAGTGGCCTGCATTTAGTAGAAATGCTTTATTTAAATGTGAAAAAGGATAACTAGGTTTACAACTGTAAAGCAGAAAGAAGTTCTGAATACACACATTAGTAAACCCTATTTTTTTAAAGTCTTACTACACTAACAAAAAAGAAAGGAATGTTTTTGAACATCTGCTAAGCACTGAGCTTCTGGTATGTGTTTAGTATCTAAGAGCTACAATCTCATGAAGCTTAAGAGAGCAGATTAATGATTCTGGGGGCTCATATGAAGTTGATCATCCCTCCTGCAGTACCTACCTTGGTCTGGACAATTAAGGAGCTACTGAGTTTTCTTCTTTGAACCTCTATTTTCAAGTATTTAATCTAATTTTGTGATGCAAATTTAGCTGCAGCTCACATTCTAGGTGTGGGGGCTTTGCCCACAAAGCAAATTTTTTTTTTAAATCAGATATTCTGGCTAATCTGAGGACTCATTTGTAGATGTGAGAGAAATTAATAAGCACTTCTCTAAGAAGTTGCTGTTTTCTTCAGCTGCCTTCTGCTTTATAATTAAGCCTGTGGCCTATTACTTTGGAAAGTGGAGTGAGATCTTTTGGGATAAACCAGTTAATCTACAAGATACCTTCCAAAGATAAAAATTAACCACAATGCAGATAAAAAGATGGAGCTGAGGCCTGGAGGGAAACTTTAGGGAAACATAGGATTCCAAGGAGCAATGCTATTCTGAGCACAGCTTGGATTCTAAAACACTTGTTTCCTCTTTCTCCTTGTCATTTTTTCCCACCACCACCACCCCACCTCTTGCTTTTCATCTCTCTCTTCCCCTCCTCCTTCCTCTTCTACTCTTCCTTTCCTTCCTTCCTTTCCTTTCCTTTCCTTCCTTCCTTCCATTCCTTCCTTTCCTTCTTCCTATCCATCCTTCTTAGCTGATGTAATCTACAGATGACTGTATTTTCCTAGTATGAGAAAAACTGACCTACAGGGTCCCAGTTGTACACCCAGTACCCATACACATGAGTAAAGTAAAGATGGTTAGGTTCAAAGACTTATCTCGGCATATGTTGCTATGGTCTTTTCCCCTTTAAACTCAATTCCTACATTGAGAAAACAAGGATTAGAAGCCTATCTCCAGATATTCCAGTAGCCCCTTTTATATACACAAAGAGAAGGAGGAAAAATAATAAGCATTCATTAAGCACCAGTTACTATATGCCAGGCATTGTGCTAAGTGCTTTGCAAACATTTTATTGATCAAAGTCATCCATTTGCATTCAAAACTGAAAAACACAGCACAGAATGCAGTTTAGAATGTCCCTTACCTTCTATTCACCAGAAAAGCTCCCTAGAGTACTTAGAAAAAAGTTGGACAGAAAATGGTATATTTGAGCATAACATATGCTTATTAAACATGATAATTTATAAAAAAATATACAAAACTTATTTATAAGCCTTTAGTGCTTATTAGCACATCACATATATCCATCTGCAACAGACTTAAATTTCCTTAAAGTTGATTCTTTGGAAATAGATTCTATTTTTTTTTTTAATTTAAAAAGTGGATTTTATTACCGAGGGACTGTCGGGGTACATGCCCAAATCAGACAATGATTTGGCACAGACATTGTGCTGGTTTTATAGAGGTTCGATAGCCAGGTTATGTAAGCTGAAATTACAGTGATGTAAGTTGAAACTACAGTGATTGGTCAGTGAACATTTGAATTTCCCTCCAGTGAGAAACCCTAGGCTGGGACTCTGGCCCACTGATCAATCGAGGGAAAGTGAAAGCAAGGGGTGGGGGCCCTGCCTGTTTACAGATCAATTAAGGGAGAAGAATGTGGAGTTGCCTGCTTTACAAATCAATGAAGGAAAGGGCAAAGTGGAGTAGTGTCCAACATTCCCTACTCTTCCCTGTAGGTACGTCAAACCTTTGACATGGCTGGGCTCACATCTAGGGGTCACATCTAGATTACCCAGTTCTGTTCCTAAAGGATGGTGGGAGGGGTCCCTGATAATTAACATTAATGGAGTTAACACTGGATTTGACAAATTGTAGAAAGCAATTAATGAGATAGGGTCTTACAATTAGGGCTATGATCAGGAGGAGGAGAGGCTAATACTAATACCAAGGCTGATATCAATTTAGTGAGTTGGGGGATGTTCCAGGGGAACAGGGACTGATACTCATTCTCAGAATTTTTCCACCTCCCTCTGTCTATTAGCAATATTCTGGCTTACCAACTTCAGACTCTCCCTCACCACTCCAGAGTTGTTTGCATAGAAGCAACAAGCCTCACCAAGGACTGCACACAGGCCTTTGTTTAAGAAGGTCAAGGCCTCTGGGTTCTGAAGACCCACCTCTGCCAGAGAGTCCACCTGTCTTTCCAGGGCTGAGATGGACTCTCTTTGTGGGAGAGGTCAATATTTACCTGTGTACTTAAGGCCTGATAGTTGGCCTCCCCCTTAATCAAGGCTGCCATCCCAGTGGAATAGATTCTCTCTTTAATGTGAGTACTTGTTTCATTATTGAGTCCCTCTGAATGAACCCCACTTTGCAACCCTGAGAAATACCATCAGCAACTCCTATTCAACAGATGACAAACTGTAATCAAAGCAACAAATACAATGGAAAACAAGATGGAAGCACTTGCTCTAAGTAGCACTTAATGCCAGAGAGCAGCTCATCTGAAACAGTGACACCAGAATTTAAAAATAAAACTGTAAAAGCTCTCAATGGGTTAATGCAGCTATAAAATAACAATTCACAAAAATCCACTGGCACAAAAAAAGGTGAAGAACAACAAATGTCAACACAAAGCAAAATAAACACTTAAAAGTGTATCCTTCATCCTTTATCACCCCTTATACCAGAGATAGTCACATTCTAAGGTGAACAATGTGGTACCAGGACCTAGTTTTATTCACTTTCCTTGCAATCCATTTTAAAGGCCCAGGGCCTCCAAGTTTATATTTAAGGGCTATCAACATATAAAACAGAAACCAAAGAAACTATGAAATCTATAAAAATAACTACCTCCTTTCTCTGTGATGCTATTACTTAGCAATGAATCAATGAAATAGTTTACATAAAATTGTCTTAAAAATTATTATAATTCAATTGAATTTAGTCATTTAAGTAAATCTTTTAAACAGTTGGACAAAGGTAAGTAATTCTACACTCAACAAGTTTTCAATTTAATTCTGTACAATTCAATAAGCATTTATTAAGCTTCTGTTATGCTAGAAACAGGGGATATGGAAAGAAAATCAAATAATCCTTGCCCTCAGAGAGCTTATATTTTATTTAATGAATTGAAGGGGCAACATAAGTCAACACAAAAAGATTCCGAAAGTAAAACATAAAGCAACTGTGGGGGAGAGGGTATATTCTTTGACATATTTCTGGAGGGATCAGGAAAGGTCCTTCATAGAAGATGGCATGTGAGTTGTTCTGTGTTCAGAGAGATAAAACCTTGGGCAGTGGGATTTGAAAGAGACCAAATATGAGGGAAAAGAATATTTAATTTCCAATATTTTTGTCATTCAGACACTCTACTTTTATTCTCCCCGTATTTGGAAATAGTAAATATTTGTTGTTATTAAATATATGGAAATGTGCATCCATGAAGTGGAAGCCTTTAAGCCCAGGGTCTTGAACAATTAATTTTATGCCAAGTGAGTAAATTAAGCCTCAGATCCTACATGACAATAACATCTGTGATATAAAGAATGATGTGTGCTCAGTTCAGCCTTCATAGTAGTGAAATTTGCCAGACAAATTTGGGTCACATTTGCTGGTGGCAAGTATTTGATCAAGGATGTTCACCAGAGCAATTTGTGATCATGACTATGAGAATTTCCAATTAGTTTCTGTGACTGAAAAAATAATAATTGAACGATGCTGTCAAGCTGGCATTCCTGGACAGGAGGGGTCATTAGTAATACATTTGATCATCCAAACATGATTGCTTTTGCCAGCATGTGGTGTTAGATATTAGAAAGAAGGCACAGACAAGTAATTCTTCATTGGACTCCCATTATTTTCAGTAAGAAAATAAAAAGTGTTATTATTATTTTTATTAGAATTATTTTTATTATAATAACAATACCTCATCTCCTTATCTTTTTAAATGGGGTTTAAAGAGAAATGGTCATAGGACCAGTCATTAAATGATTATAACTATTATTGGAGAGAAAGAATTATTTTTCTACTAATAACAGATTATTAAATTAGATTTTTTTCTATTTTTTTTCTATTTCCTCATTCAGGGATCAGCCCTTGTAGGTCAGTCAATCTCTGAAGGACATCATAGATAAGAGTACCTATATATATCCTCTGGGATATCAACCTTCATGATCTTGGGTGGGACCCCACCCAATCAGAAAACCTTACAAATGGAATTTAATCTAGGCAAATTCTTGCCTTTAGGAATAAGCCTGTGCCCCTCCAGACCCTCCATTAGAATTTAGGGTGACCCAGTTTATGAAAGAGAAAAGCAACCAAAGTGATCTGGATAGAGATGAATCCCTTTTACCAGACTGCTGGAGGCAGCTGAGTCTCACAATCAAGTTACTTCTGAACAGAAGGAGCTGAAGACTTTTAACCTGCCTCCTCATTAATATGCCTATCCCCTCATTAATTATTAACCAATCAGGGTTGATTTGTACCTGTCAGTGGTACCTCCTTTTCAAAAGCTCTTTAACCATTCAGGCATTTCCATGTTTTATCTGTGCTTACTAACAGAGATCACTGCCCATCAATTTATTGATTATTTGCTGGGCTAATTAATACATTGGTAATTAATTAACTAGAAAGTCTGGCTTTCAGGATTTTCATTCATCACATATCATCATTGTCATCATGATCCATTTCCATAAGGTCTAGATAGAAATGCTTTTTGGATAAGATGTTAACCTGCTATTATTATCTTATACCTGATATAGTGTGGATTTATTTTATGAGTGAATAAAATAAGTGATTTTTATATTTAACAAAAACATTATATAATATTACATAAAATATTATATAATATTTAGCTTATATCAAAGATTAAGGTGGTTAAATACTTTATTAATAATTTGTATGCCATTGTGGTATTTTTGAGGAAATAATTATGTATTTGATCCAGACCTGTTACTTTTTCAGAGACCCTGAAGTCTGAGTCATCTCCCATGATATAACCATTCTGTCATTCTTTTTTGTAATGTTACATAGGGTCTCTGTTTTGTGTTTGATCCATTTTGGGCATTCTTTTTATTAAGTTTATTCTGACCATGTCAACAACCAGAAATTTTTCACATCCTCCTCCTCCTCTATGGTATTTTCTTTAATTGACACTGAATTATTTTGTTATATGTACAGCTTTCATTATTTGATTCTACATAAACACATCTCTTTTTCAAAGTCATTAAAGTTATTGATATATTTTTTTTATATCTAGTTCCTTATAAGGAAATATTTTTGGGTTAAGTGTAGCTTTCAATACCTTCATATTCTTCAGCTTTTCTCTCTTCAGATTTAAGTAATACCTCCATTTTTATTCAATTAATCTATCTTGGTTTAGAAATGAAGTTATTTCTTATTATTGCCCTGAATTAATTGGCAATGTTGAAGATATAAATGTCAAAAAAGCAGTGTGAAGTCTTCACTTAAATGGTAAGAAGCTTCCAATTTTGTTAAATTAATCATATCTTAAATCATTTCTATGTCTCTTCTTTTTTTATCTGCAATAGTGGTCAATGCCAAATGCAGCAAATTATTTCCAGAAGGTGAGGAAATAGCATTTCTGATTAGGTCCAGTTTATCATGCCTTCCTATGGCACAAGAACACAAAGGAATGCTGTTGCTCCTCTGTTGTATGTGTCAGTCTGAGTATCATTCTATTTTTGTGTTCATCGTCATTATTATTTTTGTCATTATTATTATTTCTAACACCAATTTTTTTATCCATGTCATGAGGTTGTCGTAATGACAAAGTATGAGAACATCAGCCAAGATGATTATTAACCGCAGGGACTTTAGGTGCCATGAAACCACCTTCCAACCCTAGTAGAGAAGGCCTAAATAGAACTTTGAAATATAAATCAATCAAGCCCTAATGACACCATTGATTGGATTAGCACTCTGCCCAGGGTGATTGATGTAATTGATTTGATAAATAGCATAGATTTGTAGTTCAGCTGTCTTAGTGATAATAAGTTTGGCAAAATAAAGGACACAATAAGTAAGTTAACAACAATAAAAACAATTATGCTATAGAGATTGAGAAGTAAAGAAAATTTTTTAAAAGAGACTTTTCGAAACCCTTCCCAAAGAAGTTAGATATAGAAGATTTCTGGTCATCTATACATTCAAAAGAAGAACACTATGAAGGAAATCTAAACTTGATCAAATATGAAAGATATTTAATAATATCTTTAATAAAACGAAGGACAGAATGCTTACATCATGAGAAAAGACTGAAACTGTAACTTCTTAGCAACAATGAAAAGTGGTATATCCAGATAAAAATCTGTATTTTTTTACTCTAACTCTTCAAATTGGTGAATGAATTCCTAGGAAAGCAATTTACCAACTTCTTGATGGACACTACTAAAGTCATCATTTTTTAAAGGAAGTATCATAAATGTACTACCTGAAGTTGAGAATCCCAAGAACTCTACAAAAAATACATTTCCAATTATATTTATACGTATTAGATACATAAAATCTATAAAACTAATAAAAAAGTATATTGCCAGAGGAGCAAAAATGGGTGCAAAAACACCAGAGGTATAATAAAAAACTAATTATCAGCCCATTTCATTTCTGTACCACAATTTATTCAGCCATTCTTCTATCAATGGACATCTACTTTATTTCCAGTGCTTTACTACCCTAAGAATAGCTAATATGAATATTTTATTGTATGAGGGACATTTTTATCTTTGACCTACTTGGGATATATGCCTATGAGTAGCCTATCTGGGTAAATAGGTATGCACATCTTTATCACATTTTGTCTTCCCTGTATATTGAGATAACATAATTGAATTTGGCTTCCAACTTGGAATCATACATTCATGATTGTACCAGATGTTGTAGTACTATGCACCAAGGCATCTGTCATCTAATAATGCTAAAGCTTTTCTATAATGTGAGATGGATAGATCTCAACTGAATGTCCTGAAGAATTCCTAATCCCAACATATCCAGAACTGATTGTCTTTATTATTATTAACTTACCTTTTCTCCCAAACCTTCCCCTGCTCCTAACTTTTCTATTACTGTCAAGAGCTCCACCATCCTCCTAGTCTCCCAACCTGACAGTTTAGGTGTCATCTGATTCCTCACTCTCCTATTTCCCATTTCCAACCAGTTTCCACATCCTGTGGTTTCTACCTTTATAACATTGCTCATTGACCTCTCTTTTCTGCTCTGATTCTGCCAGTGTCTTGGTATAAACCATGATATCACACCTAGACTATGACAATAGCCATCTACCTTACATGTCTGCTCCACTCCATCCTCCCCTCAGCTATCAAAGTGATCTTCCTAAAGCACAGATATGACCATATAACACTCATTCAGTAAATTCAATAGTAGCTCCCTATTACCTCACCTTCAGAATCAAATGTAAAATCCTTTGTTTGGCTTTTAAAGTTCTTCATAACTTGGTCCCCTCCTACCTTTCCAATTTTCTCATAGATTACTGCCCCCAACATACTTTCCAATCTAGGAACCCTGGGCTCCTTATTCCTCAATCAATGCATCTCACTGGCTGTCTCTCATGCCAGGAATTCTCTCCTTCCTCATCTATATCTCCTGGATTGCCTGACTACTTTCAGGTCTTAGCTAAAATCCCATCTTCTGCAAGAAGCCTTCCCTAATTCTGCCAAAAACTAGTGTCTTCCCTCTATTGATCATCTCCAATTTATCTCCAATACCTCTTATTGGTGCATTATTTTTCATATGTTATGTCCCCAATTTAGACTGTAAGTATCTTGAGAGCAAGGGTGGTCTTTTGCCTCTCTTTGTATTATTCCCAGAGTTTAGCAGAGTACCTGGTACATAGTGAGAGCTTAATAAATGCTTGGGCTGATTTGAATCAACATAAAAAAGCAAACTTACAACATCAGAAAAAAAAAATACCCCAAGTTGTAGTATAAAGTGGCTTTTTAACATTATTTATGCCTTCACCAAGTTTTTAGTGCTGAGTATGAAATTTAAATTAACTTACTGGCAACTTAGGGTCATCTAGGGAGGGACATTTTCAAAGTTCTTCAAGAGTCTTAGTCATTAAAAGAGGAAGGTTAGTGAAGTATCTTATGGCATGTGGTTGGGATGGGAGTTCATTTCCATTCAAGACTCTCCATCTTGTTTGATTGTTGAGAGAAAAATAGTTTGTTTACGTAAGTATCTCAGGAATTAGTCAGATTGACATCAAACCCTTCAATGTGTCTTTAAGGTTGTGCTCAGATTCTTAAACAGGAATCTAGGGGCTTATTTTTTAATAATGATTTTAATGTACTTGATTTACTTCATAATGCAAAATATTTATTTTAAGCTATTAAAAACCCGTTATTTTGAAGGATTTTGTAGGTTTTATCAGCTTGCCAAAGGACTCTATGATCCCCCAAACAGGTTAAGAACCCCTTCCTTAAAGAATAATTTTAAACACAGGACATTAAATTCATGAATTCCTAAAAAGACTATGGTTCCCAAGAGTGGGGAACCTGCAGCCTCAACGCCACATGTGACCCTCTCAGTCTGCAAGTGTGGCCCTTTGACTGAATCCAAATTCATTGAACAAATCTTCTTAATAAAAGGATTTATTCTATAAAACTTGGACTCAGTCAAAAAGCCACACCCAAGAAGGACCTAGAAGGCAACATGTGGCCTCAAGGCTTCAGGTTCCCCACCCCTGGTTTAACCCAAAGGAATCAATCTTTAATTATATAATTTCAAGTACTGTGGCAGGCCTTGGAGCAATTAGATTGGGATGAAGAAACTCTTCTCAGTACTCTTCAGTTTGCCTAGCTGAGTAGGCAGTCTCCTCATTTCTATGGGGAAAGGGAAGCAAATAAATTAAAGAGATGTTTCTTCTTTTTTTTTTTTTTTTGGAGGGCAATTGGTGTTAAGTGACTTGCCCAAGGTCACACGGCTAATTTATGTGTTAAGTGTCTGAGGTCAGATTTGAACTCAGGTCCTCCTGACTCCAGGGCTGGTGCTCTATTCACTGTGCCACCTAGCCACCCCAAATAACTGAGTATTCTTTTTTTTTTTTTTTGGAGGGCAGTTGGGGTTAAATGACTTGCCCAAAGTTATATGGCTAGTAAGCGTGTCAAGTGTCTGAGGCCGGATTTAAACTCAGGTGCTCCTGACTCCAGGGCAGGTACTCTATTCACTGCACCACCTATCACCCCTGAAATGTTTCTTCTTACCATGTCAAAACCAATACTTAGATTAAGATGTTGATCTCAGAATAGTCATTCAAAACTGACCTAAGCTCTAGTCTAGAAGCATGATGATTAATGGAATAAGTACTAGCCTGCCAGCCAGAAGACAGGAGACTATTTTCCAGTTCTGCCTCTACGTTTCTGACCTTGGACAAGTTACTCCTCTCCTCTGTACCTGTTTCCTCATCTGCCAAACCAAGGAACTGAACTAGACAATCTCTAAAGTCTTTCCAGTTTTCATATTCTTCCCATGGTCAGATCCTTCCAGCTACTTTTCCTTATTACTGGCTTGTTTCTGTGGGTCTAGAATGAGTAGAAATCAATTGCAATGTTCCTACTTAATTTTCAACATGCTAAAGAGTAGATTCAAGGCTTCAAACCTACTTGGAAATAAATTCTAAGGTTAGTGGGTGCCTCAGTCAGGACAGTGTTGTGGAAAATAACTGGTTTGCAGCTTTCTTATATGGAGTAGAACTGACTAAAGCAAGTGTTTTTAATAAATGAAAAATTATTTCTGCCATTTCCTTTGGAGAAGAGACTTCCATTAGGAATGCTTCCACTTTGTGTCTTCTCAGTATCTTAATTGAGCCTTTGAACTACTTTAAAAGCTCAGAATACATGTGGTACCCAATAAGATTATATACATACATATATGTATGTATATATATATATATATCTTTTAAAAATGAATCTCCATTTGAATGCATTTTCTGATTTCCCACCTGCACCTGCAAAGAAAAAAAAATATTCTTTTTGAATAGAAAAGAGAATACATTTGCAAGTTTAATTCCCCCTGGGAGAGGTGGGTTTTTCTGAGCAACTTTGATATGTTTTCTTTTTGGTGTTCTTGCAACTTATGATTTAATTTTTATTCACATTTTACATGAATATTTGCATGATAAAAGAGAAGCCACCTCTCTTTTCCTCAAAAAATGTCACCTCCTGATAGTCTGAATTGCTAAAAAAAAAAAAAGATTCAGAGAATAAAATAGGAATGAAAAATTTTAAATCTCATTTTTGATGCATTTACATAATACTCTAATAGTCACCATTCATTAACTGGTGGAGAAAGCTTACTGTCTTCCTTATGCAAGGTTAGTGAGGAATATTACTTTGCTTTTTTCTCATAGCAGCTTTCTAACTTCATCCCATGCTTTTTTCATGGACTCACCTCAATAAATGGAATTTTTGACCTCCAGTGGTAGAGATATCAGTTGTATTTTCTCCTGATGGAAAGAAGCATTAAAACTGATTAACATCCTTACCAAAAGCTTCTTTCAACACATCCTAGAGAGCGGCCACTTGGTGTAGAGGTCAGAGTGTTAGACCCTCAGTCAGCGAACCTGGGCTTAAATCTCAGGTGCTTCAGCACTTTTTGGTCATAGTCAAGTTACTTAAGCACTTAAAACTTCATTTTACCTCTATGTAAAGTAGGAGTAATGATACTGGCACTTTCCAGTTGGTAGTGTTGTTTAATGGGTTGAAAATGAACATCACAAAAAAAGGCAATGGAGAGGCACAAGGTGCATTGATCAGGCTAATATATAGAACAAATAAGGAATTTAAGAGAGCAAAATTAAAGGATGTCAAGAAAATGAATACTGGAACAAGAAGATGGGTTGATCACGTGATAAGGAAAAAGAATAAAAGGTGTGTTGTTGCAAGTGTCGCACAGGGAGAGCAAGGAAGACTCTCAGCATGTTGAGTTGATCCCTTGTAGTAAACTCATTAAAGGCTATGTACAAGAATTGCACAGGATGCACAGGCATGAATGGGTCACTATCTATATCAATGGAGGTGATAACCAAACTGAGATATATTGAAGTTGTTTGAGTAATGACTACACTGCCCAGTCTGAACTCCACAGAGAGAATTTGATTATTTAATAGGTTCCAATTTCATGGAATCAAGTAGTTGCACACAAATTTAGGCAGTAAAATGCACTTGTACTTACAGCAGTCTGGAAAAGTAGATTCAGATTCTTAAGCTGTATACATTCTCTTGGCTTGTGCAATTTCACCTGACATAATTTTATGATACAAACATCAATAAAGTATAGAAAGCAGACCATATGGTAGCTGACTGCCACCTGATGTTTATGAACACTGGCCTCATTACTTTTTGGTTTCACTTTCAATGTTTATTTATGTTAAAGAATTTTATTTGGTACAGAATAGATTCTTTTATTTTTGAACTGGTGCACCAAGAGTATGACATTTTCTTCCCTAAAGCTTCCTAATCCTGTCCACTCTTCTATTGTTAAAAAAATCCTTTCTTTTCATAGCTCTCTGTGCATTCTTGCTTTACCATACCCCTCCCCTTTTAAAGCAAGAAATAGAGATCTCTCTACTTGTTGGTTTTTTGTGTTTGCCTCATGTTAGTCTATCACATGTACCTATAAATAAGGAAAATGCTTCAGAGACAGAGAAAGAGAACACTGCAAGATAATATATCCATACATTATAATTTAATTTAACAGTTGCTTATGACATAGCTGCTATGTACCTATTGTGATTATAACATGAAGTTGGGTGGGCAGCCCATTGGGATAGTTCTATACATATTTCCTGGATAAGGACTAGAAATGGGCAGTGAGTTGGACTCAAAATTGAACAGCAGAGTAGAATGGATTGCATTTGGGAAATTACACGGTGCTTTTGATGATCCTGAGTTGCTTCCTGACACAAAAACCCATTAGTACCAATATCTATCCAGTGATGCAATATGGTTTTGAATTATGGAACATGACAATCTCAGAAGAATAAAATTTCAGGTTATTCAAAGGGTAGAGAAGAGATGCACAGTGACCATAAGTAGGTCACAGCACATTATTAACAATGATTTTTGTGTAGGAAGTAACATAAAAGATATCATGCAGGAAATATATGATCAGAAAAAGAAATGGGCTAGGTATATAGGGAAAGCAAGGAATAGAAGATGGGAATAATGTGCATGCTGACTACATTGGTATCTACAGGATGCTAAATGACATATAAGAAGATCTCTACCATATTAGGTACTTTTAAGAGGATTTATGGAAAGACATGAATAAGAATCACAAAGAAGAGACAGTGTGGTTGAATTCTGATCTATACTGGGCTTTTAAAAATATACTTTATTTTAACATTCAGTTTTTTTTTATTTTTTTGAATAGGGGAAGCAAGGCAATTGGGGTTAAGTGACTTGGCCAAGGTCACACAGCTAGTAAGTGTGTCAAATGTCTGAGACCAGATTTGAACGCAGGTCCTCCTGACTCCAGGGTTGGTGTTGTATTCATTGCACCATCTAGCTGCCCCCTTTTTTAAAAAAATTGAGTTCCCAATTCTTTCCTTCCCTTCATCCTGTCTCCCATTCATTGAGAAGGTAAGTGATGATACAAATTATACATGCAAAGTCATGCAAAACATATTTCCATGTTGGCCATGGCGGGGGGGGGGGCGGTAACAAGAAAAATAAAGTGAGAAAAGTATGCTTCAATCTGCACTCAGAGTTCATCAGTTGCCTCTGTGGATACTGATAGCATTTTCATTGTGTGTTCTTTGGATTTATCTTGGATCATTGAATTAATTAGAGCAGCTAAGTATTTCACAAATGGTGGGAACACCCACATTGCTCTGATCATAGCTCAGCTGAAATATTACAGTCTGTGTGCTGAGTTCCAGCTCAAGGTAAATAAGACATAGACCATGACCTCAAGGAGCTTCCACTCCATTAAACAAGAGAAGACATACAGAGCCACAACTATCATACAAAGTAGAATGTAAATACTTCAGAGAAGTACCAAGTGCTATTAGAGGTATTCTAGGAGAAAAAAATCAGTGGAATTAAAATGAATAGTTATGAAAAACTGTTTTCTTCATGATTCCCATTACTGAAGCATTTCTTGGGGGGAGGGGAAACATTTCCAGGAATATGATTCAGTTTATGAATAACCTGGATTTTTTTCTATTTTCTATTGCATTGCTCCTTTTGTGCATTACATAAACCATAATTCAAATACTTCAACTTTTGTGATATTTAAAATATGTGCCATGATGTGGAATATTACCTTTCAAGAATCCTATCTTAGCATGTCAGAAGCTTAGCATTGCTTATCAACTATTTGGCACAGTTTTGTAAATATTTTATAAATGTACCATGAGACTTCTTAGGATGTCAGTACCCATTCAAAAAAAGGAAACAATGTATTATTTTCTGGATTTAATAATATTCATTTTGATAGTCTGCATAGTCAGTATTTCATATTTTCAAATTATATCCACATGAAGCTATGTTATGTATAATCATATAAAAAGGAGGTTGAGAAGCCTAGAAACTATGATACAATTAGTGCCTTTTTCAGATTGTTGGGAGTTCAGGGGATGGGTAGAATTAGGGCATGTTTCAAAGGTGGTAGAAGGCAACCCTTGTAGAAGTCTTGTAGAAAACCAGGAATTATAAAAGGTAGCAGTGAGAAGGGGAAGTATTTCAGGAACAGGAGACAAAGGAATGGAGATAGATCATGGAGTGTCTCATGTACAGAGTAGTAAATGGGCTGGTAGCAATTAACCTGAAGAATAAATAGTGGTGACAGAAAAAAATATAGGTGAAAATACCATGGACAGAGAAATAACAAGATCTGGCAATTTACTGGTTAAGTAGAGTGAAACTGAGGAGTACCAGCTTTGGAAAACTGAGTAAAGAAGACTTTCTTAATGGATATAGGGAAATTTGGAAGAGGGGTGAGTTTAGGAAAAAGATAATATGTTCTAGTTTGCATGTATTTGGCTCAAGAGAGAAGCTAAGGCTGGATATACAGATCTAGGAGTTACTGTCATAGAGAAATCATTGAATCCATGAGACCTAAAGAGGTCAAAAAATGAGACAGTATAGCAATTAAAAAATAAAAGAGCCTTGAACATAACCTTGGAATACACACACACACACACACACACACACACGTCTTGGTGGGGAGTGGGGAGGAGTTATCAGGCATGATATGGACATCATCAAAAGGACAAACATGGACAGACATCAAAACAGACCAAGAAAGAGGTACTCAAACAGGTAGAAGAAGAAAAATAGAAAGAGAAAGATCACGAAAATCCAGATAGGAGAGAGTATCCAGGAGGAGGTGGAGGGGGGTCAACAGTATTGGGTTCTACAGAGAGACGAAGAGAGATAAAGTGAAAAGGACTTCAAATTTGACAATGAAGAGATCATTGGCAACTTCAGAGAGAGCCATTTTGGTTGAATGTTGAAGGCAGAAGCCAATTTGCAGAGGGTTAGAAAAGAGATAAGCGGAAATGAAAGTACCTATGGCAGTCCACTCTTTCAAGGGAATTTGACTAGAAAATAGAGGAGAAATTTTGCATGATAGCTAGTAGGGATGGTGTTTTTTTAAGGATAAGAGAGGCTTAGGCTTGTTTGTAGAAAGCAGGGAAGGAAGTAATAAATAGAGATTGAAAGTTAGAGAAAGGTGCATTCTAATGGAGAAGATTGGAGGGGATAGGATCAAGGGTGCATGTAGAAGAATTAACTTTAACAAAGAAAAAGTCTACATAATTATCAGAGACTGGAGTAATGTAGAATAAAATGGGGCATGGTATCAGGGGTTATAAGATGTGGAGGAAGAGAGAAGAATGAAGTCATGGTGAATGGCAATGATTTTATGGGCAGAATAAATAGTGAAGACTTATGCTGAAAGAGTAGGTAGAAGGAGTGCTTCAGAGGAAGGTAGAAATAAAAGAAAGTTTGGAACAACTGCTGTGGAGGATGGGATAGAGAATCAGTTAGTGAAGAGCAACTAAATGACATGGTCAGACATGCTTTTGGAAAGCCAATTTGATGGTTTTGTGGAGGATGGGATAGACGGAGGAGGGGAGGGAGAAATGGAGGCAGGGGAATCACTCAAGAGTTTATGACAATAAATTCTAGGCAAGAGGTGATAGAGGTCTGAATTAAGGTGGTGTCCATGTGGGTGAAGAGGAAAGAATGGACGTCAGAGATGTGGAAGCAGAATTGACAATTCTAGTGGTAATTGGTCATTATTATTGGTAAAATAAAACATTATTGTTGGCAAAATTGAAATACATTTCTCACAGTATCCAAAGAATCCTGATTATATTTGCTGATGTTTTATGAAAACTTCAGATCCACTAGATAAAAATGAGGTAGGGTCTCAGCAGGGCTGTGCTCCTAGAATTTTATGCTGGAGTCACTTCTTCCTTACCTGGGATCATGGGATATTTTACAAGGGGAAGAAACATTGACATTACTGTGAACAAACAAACAAAAGGGTTTTTTTTAAGTGATTGGTTTAATGTGAATATATGTTTTACTGAAAATCATAGGGATTTAAAGTAATCATTTATTTAGTCAATCAATCAATCCTTTCTATATGGCTTGTGCTAGTCAAAGAGATGTATAATGTGTGTCCTCACTTGTTCTGGACAAGTTTGAATTGATGGTGCTTAGGGCACAATTCAAGAAACATCCATCATCATTGTTATCTGTCTTTTTGTGGGACATAGGAGATGGTGTTTATCATTGGTGAACAGAATCAGCAAGTGTTCATAGGCCTAATTTATGGCACTTGTGGCACATTGTATGTAAATGAGGCTACATCCAGCTATTTTGATGGTGCATTATATTTCTTGAATAAATGACTATATCACAGCCACGAAGATATCTAGCCATATACTGAATCTTTAAAGTAAATACAAAATCCACTAGCTGCAGTCCCCCTTCCATTCCATGATTTATCATCAGTGAAACTTGGGCTTTGAAAGTGTTGGTTTTGAGGTAATTTATTTGTTTTCTAGCCTACCCTATTCATTTATTTGGTTAGTGATTTTAATTCTCCCTGTGAAGCTATTGGCTGGTGACCTGTTCACAGTACACCTTAAGAAGTGAAGGATCACTGACTCATTTCTCTTCTTCATGCTACAGGCTATGCTGTAATTCTAACCTGTCCTTGTTTGGTAGACCCATATTTCCAAGTGTCAAAATACTCTGCATATTTATGGAAGTGTGGGTGTCTAAAATGCAGGGCTTCTCAAGCTCCTAAATGCCAAGTAATTAGGAGGTAAAGAGAGTAATGAAAAAATGAGACTGAATTCATTGGGGTATTCTACAGCATTCTCCTTCCTCTATATGCAACTGCTCTACATTAGAAATACTCCATTAGAATCAGAAATATCGGGGGCGGAGCCAAGATGGCGGAGTAGAAACAGCTCGTCCAAGCCTCTCTGCCCCCAGATTCTCCACAAACTATGTAAAAAAGGACTCTGAAAAACTTCTGGAGCCCCAGCACCCACAGAACTACACAGAGAAGCTAACCTCCCGCTGAGGACAGCCCAGCACCCTGCAGGAAGGAACAGCGCAGCGGTCTGGGAGCCGGCAGCGGCAGAGCCCAGAGCGCAGAGCGCAGGAGCTGAGCCGAGCCGAGCCCAGGTCCACGTGAGCCGAGGTTTTAGCCCCAGGGCGGCAGGGCCAGCAGCCGGCTGGAGGAACCCCAGAACACCAGGAACTGTGGCGACCCCAGAATTATCAACATAGACTTGCCTAGGACAAAGTAAGAGGTTAGTGTCCTATGGACTTTGGGACCTGTATTTGGGGAATGCGTCAGCTCCCTCCCCTGGGGGCTAGAAGCCGCTGAGGAGACACGCCATTTTGTAGTTTTCATAGGCATTTCCGGCTCCCAGCCTACAAATCGTGGGGAGATCCAGCGATCAGTCTTGGGGGGTAATCGCTCTTGCTTTAACCTCCCTGGATCTGGATTGTGATCTAGGGTGGAAGTTGTGGGTGGGTTTACAGCTTGCCAGAAACGGAAGTTGCCCCCACACGTTTGGGACGAAAATTCCTCTATCTGGCCTTAAAGCCATAGTGTGGCAACAAGCCCAAACGTCAAGCAATTAAGTGGCAACATGCCAAGGCAAAGGAAACAGAAAAATGCAACCCTAGACTCCTATTTTGGGGGCATAGAGCGGGAAAAGGACTGTGAGGTCAGAAGTCCTGCTCCAAAAGCCCCAGGGGAAAACATGAGCGGGTTGCAGGCCATAGAGGACCTTAAGAAGGACTTTAAAAATCAAATAAGAGAAGTGGAGGAAAAATTAGAAAGAGAAATGAGAAGATGCAGGAAAAGTATGAAATGAGGGTCAACAGCCTGACTGAGGAAAACAACACCTTAAAAAAATAGACTAGCTCAAATGGCAAAGGAGGCCCAAAAGGGCAATGAGGAGAAGAATGCCTTAAAAAGTCGAATTTGCCAGATGGAAAAAGAATCTCAAAAGTTCACTGAGGAGATTCATTCCTTCAGAGTTAGACTGGAGCAAATGGAAGCTAATGACTTTATGAGAAATCAAGATGCTGTTAAGCAGATCCAAACAAATGAAAGATTAGAAGGCAATGTGAAATATCTCATGGGAAAAACCACTGACCTGGAAAATAGATCCAGGAGAGACAATTTAAAAATTATTGGACTACCTGAAAGCCATGATCAAGGAAAGAACCTAGAAATCACCCTTCAAGAAATTCTCAAGGAAAACTGCCCTGATGTTTTAGATCCAGAGGGCAAAATAGAGGTTGAAAGAATCCACCGATCACCTCCTGAAAAAGATCCCAAAAAGAAAACTCCCAGAAATATTATAGCCAGGTTCCAGAATCCCCAGATCAAGGAGAAAATACTACAAGCAGCCAGGAAGAAACAATTTCAATATTGTGGAAACACAATCAGAATAGCCCAGGACCTGGCAGCTTCTACACTGAGGGATCTAAGGGCATGGAATATGATATTCCAGAGGGCAAAAGAGCTGGGAATGAACCCAAGGGTCACCTACCCAGCAAAACTGAGTATTTTGTTTCAGGGGAAAATATGGTCATTCAGTGGAATAGAGGACTTTCAAGCATTCTTGAGGAAAAAACCAGAGTTGAATAGAAAATTTGACATCCAGACACAAGAAGGAAGAGATGCCTGAGAAGGTAATCAGGGAAAAGAAATCAAAAGGAACTTATCAAAGTTGAACTATTTACATTCCTATATGGAAAAGCAATAACTGTGACTGATGATATCTTTCTCACTATGAAAATAATGGAAGAAGGGGGTGTGGTCATATGAATACATATGTGAATGTGTGTGTATATGGTTACAGTTATATATGGATAGAGGGCATAGGTTGAATTTGTTGGGAAGGGAGAATACTCAAGGGATGAAATTATGAGGTGAGAGAGGAAAGTGGCAAGAGGAGATGGGGAGAGACATGGTAGGGTAAACTATCTCATGTAGGGAAGTGGGTGCAAAGGAGGGGGAGAATAAGGAAGGCTAAAAAGGCAAAACCACATTCACATTGAATTTGGTTCAGGGAGAAAATGACATACATACTAAATGGGATATCTCAACCTGCAGCAGGATAGGGGGAAGGGGGATGAGAGGAGGGATGATGGATGGGAGGGCATCCTTGGGGGTGAGGGGAGGTTGGAAGTACCCACTATAGAAGAGGGACAGGATCATGTAGGGAATGGACCAGGTGGGGGGTGGGATGAGTGGGAGGGAATTATAAGCAGCCTTGTACAATATATCTACCATGATAATGTTTTGCATAGCTAGACATGTACAACATATACTGAATTACTTATATCCTAAGAAGGAATGGGTGACAAGGGAGGAAGGAAATGGATCTGAAATTCGAGGTCGTAACATTAAATGTTTCAAATATATATAAATACTATTATTAATACTCTTTTGCTTATAATTGGGAGATAAGATGTGCAGGCATTGGGACACAAAGATTCATCTTCCTCTAATGGAAAGTCGATGGGGGTATGGGAGAAGGTATGGGAGAGAGCAGATTGGAGGAAGCGATATCTTGTGGGACTGCTATTCTGGGAGGTTGGGTAGGGGAATAATGGGGGGAAAATGATTGTAACTCAAAACCTGGCGGAAATGAATGATGTAAAACAGAAGTTAATAAAGTATTTGTTTAAAAAAAAAAAGAATCAGAAATATCTTTAACAAAGTTTGTAAAATTGTGCCAGTGAGAAAGCAGAAGTTGCAAAATTAGATCTAATGTAAAGAAATAATCCCCAACATTTAGAACTACTCAGAAGGAAAATAGAGTGCCTAAACTTTAAGCAGAGGCTAGATGATGACATGTTAGGTGTGTCATAGTGGCCTCTTTTTCAGGTATGTGTTAGACTGGTGGTTGTTGTCCTTCCTTCTTGAAGAGGACAAAAATGTCATTTCTATGTTAGAGTCAAGTTTCAGTGTGTCCAATTATGAATGATCAGACCAATACAAACTCTGAATGTTCTACTAGAAGTCAGGCACAAACAATCCATGTGAATATTTGGGGCGGATTCTCTAAATTTGCCTATTTTGTGTTTCTTTTGAGCTATTTCAATTCTGCTTTGTTCATTGTAATGATAAGGGAATTTGAAGATCTTCCCTTCCCCTTAATAGGCTTCACTTGGAACCCAAAAAGAGAAGCTTGGTTAGGGGAGGCTTGTTTTTCCAGGAAGGCCAACACCTTTTGTTACTTTGTAATTAAGCAGTGGGTCATGAAGGTTGTAATGTCTTCTGATCATAGAAAAGGATAGATAGATAGATAGATAGATAGATAGATAGATAGATAGATAGATAGATAGATAGATAGATAGATAGATAGATATAGATTTAGATAGATAGATAGATAGATACTCTAAGGTGAAGTTTTGCTTTGGGGCTCCCTTATGGGAAGAGTTGTGTAATTTGGCCAGATGAGACTCAGTTGGTTCTTCTCCCTCTGGTAACTAACTATGTATATATGGCATGGTCAGATAGCTAGAAACCCTGTCTGTTGTGTTATTTTCTTTGTCTGTATTTTTGTCTGCTTGTAACTTCTGTTTGTATTTTCTCTGAAGTTCAGGGTGATGACTTTCTCCCCTGAACTAAGTGATTAAAGTAAGATTGTTAACTCATTTTAAATTGCTTTCTTTTAGAAAAGCATATCAAAGAACCTATGCTAACAACCATTCTGGGTATGCTAGGGTCCTTGCTGTTACACTCATAGAGCATGGCATCTTCTCTGACTAAATGAGCCCTGAAATCCTTTCCAAATCTGACTTTCTATGGTTCTGTGATTTCAAGAAAGCTCTCATGGTACCATTCTTCTGTGCTGACCTGTCTGTAAAGTTCAGGTATAATCAGCCCATCCATGGGTACCAGAGGTGTGCCAAGTGTGCCAACATTGGTCCTACTCCTTTCCCACAACAATTCACAAATCCCAGACTCTGACTAGCTAAGGGTTGGGTTTTGGCTTGTGTAGTCTCATGCTTTAATGAATAAATTATCTAATTAACTTTTATCAATACTGATATTAATAGGGGTAACTGCTATTGAATATTCATAATAACAGTGACTTGAGTGTTGGAGGTTGTGTTTTTAATAGATAATTGTGGGATAGAGACCTCCAGATTTGTTTCATTCTGACCTTAAGAACCAAATAAAATGAACATGTACATAGTACATTAAAGAGGAATATAAATGAAACTGCAGAAGTCTACTATTTCCTTTCTTTTGATTTTTTAATAAGTTCAACATACAGCTTCCAAAGCTGACATCCATGTCTGGGATTCTTTCTGGATTTCCTTCTGTGCTTTAAAAATGTCTCAATGATTTCTTGTTCTTTTTTTTTTAACTTTCTTTTTTGTTGTTGTTGTTTGCCTTATTCTTATCTTTCCCTAATCCCCCTCTAATTTTTTTTTAAAGAAAGAAAAACCCTTGTAATAAATATGAATAATCAAGCAAAACAGATTCCCACATTAGCCATGTGAAAAAATTCTGTCTTTTTCTCCATCTAGAACACATAACTGCTGTATGAAAAGTTGGACATCATGCTTCATAATCAATTTTCTAAAATCATAGTGGGTCATTGTAATTATCAGAGTTCTAAGTCTTTCAAATTTGTTTTTCTTTACAATGCTGTTATTGTATAAGTGATTTTTCTAATTCTCTCATTTCACTTTGAATCAGTTCAGAAAAGTCTTCCAAAGTTTCTCTGAAATCGAATGGAGAGATTCCAGGATAATCCATTGGACCAAAGGGAAAAAAGTGGACAGCTTGGTGTCATTGATTTTAACATTTAATAATTGATACTTTCTGCTAAAGAGTTAAGGATACATTTGATCATTCAGTAGGCAAATTCCATCTGGTTGAACTACTGAAGTTGAATATTTTCACACTTATCTGAAATGAATCAGCTGGTAAGGTAGTAATATGTTTGGAAGGCTGCTAATCTGGATAAGAAATGGGAGCACAATATGAGTTTTAAACTTGGTCCCATTGCTGATTTTGTAGGTGACATTTGGAAAATGACAATTTTTTTCTCTTTCTTTATTTTTAGTTTTTAACATTCACTTTTATAAGATATTTAGTTCTGAATGTTTCCCCTCCCCCCCATCACCACTTCCCAACAAAACATGCAATGTGATATAGGCTCTACATGTACAATCGCTTTAAACACGTTTCCACATTAGTCATGTTGTGAAAGAATCAGACCAGAAGGGAACAAGCACGAGAAGGAGCAAGAAGAGAGAAGATGGCATGCTTCCATCTGCATTCAGACTCCGTAGCTCTTCCTCTGGATGTGGGTAGCTTTTTCCAGCGCGAGGCTTTTTAAATAGTCTTAGATCCTTGCATTGCTCAGAAGAGCTAAGTCTCACAAAGTCAGTCATCATACAGCTTTGCTGTTACTGTGTACAATGATCCCCTTGTTCTGTTCCCTTCACTTCATGTAAGAATGACGGATTCCTTTAGCTGCATTTGATATTTCAGAAAATGAAAATCATGGCTCTTCTTGGTCTGTAGCTCATAGGAATGCTGTAAACTAATACAGAACAAGGATCTGGAACGTTGCGTGCAGTTAAGTTTGAAGATGGTACAAGCATATAATCTCTGATCTCTTCTTAAGAAAATAGAAGATAGGGGTGGCTAGGTGGCGCAGTGAATAGAGTGCCGGCCCTGGAGTCAGAAGGACCTGAGTTGGGAGCCAGCCTCTGACAATCCACACAAACAAAAACCTAGCCGTGTAACCTTGGGCAAGTTCCTTAACCCCAATTGCCCTAAAGGGGCGGCTAGGTGGCACAGTGAGTAAGAGCGCTGGCCTCGGAGTTGGGATGACCTGAGATCAGATCCGGCCTCAGAAAATGAGCACCCACAGCATAAATAATGACTAGCCGTGTAACCTTGAGCAAGTTACTTAACCCCAATTGCTTTAAAAAGAAAAAAGAAAATAGAAGATACTCATTATTAAGGGTGTAGTGGTAAATGTTTAACAACCAGATCTCTGAAAAAAATGTATGTGCAACATACTTTTAAGTTCAATCTTCATTATTAACAGTTTTCATTACTGTCTTAAGTGTAGATAATCAACCAATCAATAAATCATGCTCTGATTGATGTTTACCAATATCTAAATTGTAAATGCATATTCTCAAATTTTAACAATCAGCTCTCATGAGAGAGTTTGAGTTATCTCCGTGCATCCCTTAACAATTATACTTGATTTATTCAAGTCAAAAAGTGGTTTTGGAAAGTACAGAGAACAAGTGGGATGCTCATATGTTGAGCATGGCATAGAAGAGACTCTGGTTAGACACAGTTTATATTATATGACCTCTGAGGTCCCTTCTGATGCTGAGCATCACTGACTTTCCTGCATGACTGTAAGAAAACATATATACTCCTGGAAACTCTAAAATCATATGATTAAGAGTTGAAAGGAAGTCAAAGATCATCAATATCATAGATATTGAACTAAAAGGGACCCACCTCACAGGTCATCAAATTCAACCCCTCAATTTTACAGGTGCAGAAAATGAGAACCAGAAAAATGAAGTGACTTACCTAGGGCCCCACAGGTAACATCAGAAGCAGATCCTCTGCTTCCAGAGACAGTGTTTCCTCATTGTTCTATATTGCCTCCCTTCTAGGGATGAAATGACTTCTTCAAGCCATGATTTGAACCCAGATGCTATGACTCTAGATTCAGCACTCAATTGCGGGCACCATCCTTCCACTTTAAATGAAACCTAAGGGGAGAGTGTCCAAAGTCAGCTCCAATTCCATTGGGTCTATATTTAAAAATTTGGTGGATCTCCTTTTATTATTTAGCAAATGGAATTTAAACTCTAGATACCAGGATTCAAAGTACTTTCACAATCTGGTTCCAACCTACCTTTGCATTATTAGGTCATAGAACTTTCTTTTGCATACCTTGTGATTCAATGAAACTGGACCATTGCTACTCCCTTCTTGTTCTATGATTTCCTGTCTCTTTTCCTTAGTTAATATTGTCTCCTATAACTAAATTACCTTTTATCCCAATGTTCTGTCTATTGAAGACTTCCCTTCCCTCAAGACCCAATTAAGGTATTTGTTTCATGAATGTCTTCCTTAACCCTTGTCATCCCATGATTCAAAAATGAACAATTGATCCATGGGGATCCCCTCTATATTCTTCACAAGCACACTCTGGCTCCAAGCTTACCCACCATAGGGAAGGCACCCCATCAACCTTCTCCATGAAAAGGAGGGTCTTAGGCCTATTCTAACTTATAAGGGGTGGAGGGTAGGGTGAGTTATGTGATACAGATAGTGTAAATGCCTTCTTCCTCTACCAACAATGTAGTGCATTGATTAATCCATTGACTAAGCCCATTAATACTAATATATTAGACAAGTTTTGAAGAATTGGGCCTGAAATTAAACAGGAGGAGGGTGGTATGTTGGATTGCATTTGGAACATTGTGAAAGGGTTTCAACAATACCCTACAAAACATTCCCTGACTTTCCCCTAATATTCTTATAGTGATACAAAAAAATAGCTCTTGGCCATGTAACACCGCAGTCTCTGAAGAATCAGCATTGCACATAACTCTAAGGATAATGGAGAGATTCATCCTAGACACAAATACGCTATAGTCAATTATCAGTGATGGCTTACATGTAGCAAGTGGTATAAAGGATATCATCTAGGGTGTCTATGATTGAAAAAAAGAGATGAGAGATAAGCATGTAGTGAGAGCCAAGAATAAGATATGGCCAGACCAAATGTTTCATGGCAATCAATGCATGTCAAAAGACTTAGAGGAAAAGTGCATAGATGCTCCTTTGGATGTTTATTTCTAAGAGGATGTGAGGGAATCATAAAATAAGATGGCTTGAATGGATTGATATTTGCACAATTGAAGGAAGAACCTAGGATATCAGCAAGAATATAGATCCATGAAAGTATGAATATATTAAAGCCATATTTTTGGGACATATTTAGTCTGCAGAGTGCTTCTACATCTATTATCTTTTTTGATCATAACAATCCAGTGAAATGTTATACATACTTTGTAGATAAGGAAACTAAAGTTTTGAGAATGATGGGCCTGGGCCACATGGCTGAGAAATAGAGGAAATGGTAATACAACCTTGGAACTCTGATTCTTATTCTTCTACTATTTCAATGACCTCATCAACCCTGCTCCCTAGATGATATGCAATACATATGATTGTATATTCTCACATATTGTTTATATGTATGCACATATATATGTATAATATATATATAACATAAGCATTATATTTATAATAAGCATCATATAGTAAATATTATGTTACTTATGCATACACAAAAGAGCTATAGTGTAATGGGGAAGAGAAGAGAATGAGCATTTATATTGCTCTTACTATGTGCCAGGCACTGTGTTAAGCAATATTATCATAGTTTACCAATATTGTCTCATTTGAACTTCATGACAACCTGTGAGGTAAATGCTGTTATTATCCTCATTTTGTAGTTGAGGAAACTGAGGCAAACAGAGGTATAATGACTTGCCCAGAATCACATAATTAGTAAGTCTGGGGCCAAATTTGAACTCAGGTCTTCTTGATTCCTGGCACAACACTTTACTGGCCAGCTGCTTATTGTGATGGAAATGTGTTTATATCTTGTTCCTAAGGGCTAGATTCAGTATGCATTCCAATTCTGTTTGGATGGAAACAAGACACAACACTCGCTCATGAACTCTTGCCAAAAAACTGGAGACAGTCATCTGTGCTTTAGATGGTTGCTGTACACATACACACACACACTCACATATGCACACACACACACACACACACACACACACACACCTGCACTTTTGTAGTATAACTGATCAAGGAAACTTCTGGAAAATAAACTATATATACATATATATGTATATATATATAATACATATTAACATATAACATATATATTCTGGAATATAAACTAATATAAACTAATTCATAATTGAGTCATCACTAAACTATATTCAACATACTTCATTCCATAGCATTTAAATAAAACTGCATTTAGGGTGGCTAGGTGGCGCAGTGAGTAGAGAGTCAGCCCTGGAGTCAGAAGGACCTAAGTTCGGATCCGGCCTCAGACACAATGCACACACAAATAAAAACTTAGCTGTGTGGCCTTGGGCAAGTTACTTAACCCCAATTATCCTCCAAAAAATAAAAAATAAAATAAAAAATAAAACTGCATTTATAGCACACCATTCTAATATTGTCAAATGCTATGGGGTTTTCAGCTATTTGTCAAAAGAAAGAACAATACACTTGGGATAGTTGTGATTGTACCCTTTCTACTGGTTCCTACTAAAATTTAGGATTTCAATAATTCTATCATTTTTTAAGACATGGTAATTAGGAACACTTAAAAAAAAATGTTTCCTGAATTTTATCTCAATGCAATCCTGTCTGAGATGATGATCAGTCAGTAGGCATTTTGATGATACTTTCTTTTTATTACTTTCTTGTGCTACCATTCTCTTTCCTAAAGACCTATTTGTGCTGCAATTTAAGAATTTTTCTCTTGAATGAGATTGTAGGGAATGTGAGATTACACTAGTCTAACCACATACACATCTACATGGCCTTAGAAAGGGGCTGGAGAAAGAGACTACATTTTCCAGAGAGAACCAGAGAGACTTCACATTCTATTCACAGTCTCCTTCCATTTGGCTGGATGGAACAACTGTCATTTCGTATCTATCCATCTGGTGCAGCCGCATGGTGAGAACTCTATTGTGATGGATGGAACTGTCAGAAACCCTACTGAGTATTTAGATGTTTCGCCAATGTGTTAAATTTACAAACAGCTGCACTCCACGAAAGTAGGCTTGTTCTTTTTTCCACACGTTTGGACGTTTTTTAGGTTAAGGCAGCAAGCTATCAGAAAAAAATGTCTATCCCTTGACAGCAGGCAATGAGATACTTTACTTGCCCACCCCCCGCCCTTGATATAGCCTAAATACAACTAAAAGCAAATTACCCAAAACTTCTGTTCACAGTTTTCAACTTAAAAAAAACTTAGTTAAATTCATTCAAGAATAACAGTAATGAACATTTATGTGGCTATATAAATATATGCATACATATATACGTGTGTAAGTATATGACTATACACACATATACATATATTTTTGTATATATACACACATTTATAAATATATTATGCATATATTTATTTTTGTTGTTGAGTCATTTCATGACTCATTTGGGGGTTTTCTTGGCAAAGATAGTGGAGTGGTTTGCCATTTCCTTCTCCAGCTCATTTTACAGAAGAGGAACTGAGGCAAACAGGGTAAAATGACTTACCCAGGGTCATAGAGATAATGTCTAAGGTCAGATTTGAACTCAGGTTCTCCTGATGCCAGTGCTGACCTACAGCTATCCTGTATGGTAATTATTTTAATTAGTGCTAGTCACATTTTACAGACAAACTAAGAATCAGACAGGGTAAGGGACTTGTCCATAGTCATACAACCAGTATGTTAGGGACAAGACATGAACTCAAGTTTCTCTTGATTCTGAGTCCAATTTTCTCTTCTTTCCACTTTCCCATGAGGCCTCAAGAAATAAACAAAAATGCATACAAAAAAGCATTCAAAATACTCTTAGGAACCAGCTTCCACATTCTAAGTCAATAATGTCAAACCAAAGTAGAAACTGGGCCACTAAAGCATACATGACGATTCCTCTAGGCCACATGTTGACTTAGAAAATCACATGTTAACATTATCTATATTCTATTAAATTTTAATTTATTTCTCAATTAATTTATAATCTGGTTCTGTCCCTCAGAAATGCAGCCAACATTGGGGCAGCTTAGGTGGCACAGTGAATATAGCACTGGCCCTAGAGTCAGGAGGACCTGAGTTCAAATCCAGCCTCAGACACTTAACACTTACTAGCCATGTGACCTTGGGCAAGTCACTTAACGCCAATTGCCCTGCCTTCCCCCCTCCAAAAGAGCAAAAAAAAAAGGAAAAGAAATATTGCCAGCCTTGACACCTCTCTACTAAACCTTAATATGTTGGAATGATATATTGATATTATTAATTAAAATACTTGAGGGCAAAATTTTCTTAATTAAAATAATTTCCCTCCTTTTTTCCTCATCCTGATATTTCTGAAGAGCATTAACAGAGTTATTTACTGATTACCTCCTCTAAAATTTAATCATGGTGAGGTAAGACTAGCTTCTTCAAAGGTTATTCCATGTTACAAAATTATGATGACTAAACTTAACCTCAAGACAAGAGAAAAAACTTTCCTCTGCATCTTTGCAGGAGTGGGGGACCATAGATTTGAAATACTGCATGCAATAGAATTTTTTGATACATAGGTTTGTTTTGCATAAATTTTTGTTCATTTTTTCATCTTCTTATATGTTTTTTATAAAGACCAGCTCTTAGGGGCAGAGGGCTAGAGATGAGGAGAATTCAGTAGAAAATATAGATGATGTAAGACAAGCAATCAACTAACAGTTATTATGCGTTGCCTCTTTGGTGGCCTTGTGTTAAGCATTAAAGAAACAAATAGAAGCCAAAAGAAAGTGACTCCCTTTCTCAAGATGGACAGTAAGGAGTAGCAGCCATTAAAGTACCAAGCCTGGAGTCAGGAAGACTCATCTTCCTGAGTTCAAATAGTTCTAACTGGGGCAGCTAACTGGCATAGGGGATAGAGTGCCAGGCCTGTAGACAGGAAGATGAATCTTCCTGAATTCAAATCTGGCCTCCGATCCTTAATAGCTATGTGACCCCGAGCAAGTCACTTAACCCTGTTTGCCTCAGTTTCCATATCTGTGAAATAAACTGGAGAAGGAAGTGAAAAACCACTCGATTATCTTTGCCAAGAGAAACCCAAGTATGGTTAAAAAGAGACACAACTGATATGACTGAATAATAGTAACATAATTCTAACTGGGGCAGCTAATTGACACAGTGGACAGAGAACCAGGTCTGTAGTCAGAAAGATGAATCCTCCTGAATTTAAATCTATCCTCAGATGCTTATTAGCTATGTAAACTTGAGCAAGTCACCTGTTTGCCTCAGTTTCCTCATCTGTAAAATGATCTAGATAAGGAAATGGAAAACCATTATAGTATCTTTGCCAAGAAAACCCTAAATAGGGTCACAAAAAGTTGGACGAAACTGGAAATGACTTAAAAACAGCACCACCCTCAAGGTCCTTATGTTCCAGTGAAGAAAACAATACCTAAAAGAGAAATGAAAAGTATATGAGGAGGAGATAGTAGATGAATCTATTGGGGCATGGTGGTGACTATAATCTAGGGTAGAAGCACAGCTGGGAGGGGATTGAAACATAATGAGCCTAGGCCCATCCCTGTAAAGGACACTCCCAGAGGAACTCACCAATCGGAGAACAGTATGATGCACTGATGTCTCAGGATAAGAAAGTACCACATACTGAGGGAAGTTCCAGGGGGAGATGGCGGCTGAATCACGGTGGTTAAGGTCTGGAGAGAAGCACAGGAAGGGGAAAAAACCCCCAAAAGATATCAATAAAAATTTATTTTTGTTGAAAATCAAAGGCTATAAGAGTGGAAGTCAAGTTCTGATAGACCCGAGGGAATTGAAAAGGCTTATGAATACAGGCCAATAATTGCCTTTGGTCTGTTGTCAGAAGGTGAACCATGCTAGTTTGGTTCTGTGAGATTCATCACGAGATTAGATACCCAATGGGGGATGTTTCTTTTTTCACTTGCAAAATCTGTCTACTATTAAGCTATGTAGTATTGAGAGCTGTTTCAGGCTAAGGGCACCCTCATCAGATCAAATCAAAGATCTTTGTAGTAATACATTTTAACAAATTTATATTCATGCACTCATCACTTTGACTTTATGCTTCCATCTGAGAGTTATTTCAATCCCCACGTTCAGTCTTTTTTTCAGCTCCTAAAGTCTCCTCTTTGGGTTTTTGCTCATAATTTCATCAGGTCATCTTCAGATTGCAGGATTTGGTGCTGAAAGGACCTTAAAGAGCTGATCTAGAGCTCTGGCACCTCATTTTATGGAGACAGGAATTGAATTAAATCCTGGGAAGTAAATTGGAATAACCCAGGTTACACAGGGAGCAGAGTTTGGATTTGACTCCAAAGTCTTCTTACTCCAAATCTAGCATTCGATCTTTCTATTACTCAAGAAATGAGATCGGGGCAGCTAGGTGCCGCAGTGAGTAGAGCGTCAGCCCTGGAGTCAGAAGGACCTGAGTTCAGAGTTCTGGCCTCAGACACTTAACACACACAAACAAAAACCTAGCCGTGTGACTTTGGGCAAGTTACTTAACCCCAATTGCCCTCCAAAAAAAAAAAGAAATGAGATCACATATCTTTTTGGCTGTGAACAGATCAGTCATTTCCTCACTCTTCACTCAGAATTGTCACCTATACTTTCTTCTAGTGATAGTTTGTTTTTTTCTTTCTAGAAGAACATTGGGAAGTCATTCAATAGACACTTATTAAGCACCTGGTACATGTTAGGCACTGTGCTAAACATGAATTTCATAATTACACAGAACATTATCAGGCAGAACATTTGAGTTATCCAGTCATGAAAAGAAGAGACCCACTGTGCTGTTTCTTTGGACGCCTAGTGAAAGTTTGAAGTGCTATTATAAAAAATATTTATTTGTGGCTCTTTGGACATAGTTCTGAATTTTGTTTAAAGCAATAGAACTTAAGGAAATCTGTTTTTTGCTTTGTCTGATGCTCAAAGATTCTTTTCTGGTGATTAATTATAAGAATGAGGTGAGAAGTCCCACTCTAAATATGCTTGAATGTAAAAGCACTATTCAAAAAGCTCCAGTGGTTCCTTATAATTATAGGATCAGTTATAAAATCTCCAATATGACATTTAAAGTTCTTCAAATATTCCAGGGTCATAGATATGCAAGATATGTCTATGTATTAGTTATGTCGTAGGCTTCACACAATGGAAACTTGGAAGCTTCAGCATCTAGAGAAAAAGGGGTTACCTAGGATGAACACCAACCTAGAGAGCAGGCCACATCTTTTCCCAAGTCTCTCAGTAAGAGACTTTTTGAAAGAAAGAAACTAATATTGTACTCATACATTTCATTTCTATGAAAGTCTTTCAAGGCAAAGAGCTTTCTGTTCTTTCTGGTGCTCTTGACAACAGTCAAGGATTAACTTTCTATAAAACTACAATTGAGTCTGAAGACTTTACTCATATGATGGATATTGACAAGTAGAAATATAAAACGTGCCATTGTATAGAAAACTATGAGACTGTTCTAAGATTCATTAGAGTTTTTTTCTTAGAAATAGAGTATGCTTTTGGAGAGGAGTGGACATAGAATTATAAAACCAAAAAGCTATTTCAGTGAAGAATCTTTTGTATTATTGTCTGTCAATCTTGATACTTAAAATTGAAAAGGATAAGTATCACATTCATGATAATGTGGAATTAAATACAGCAAAACCCATTCATTAGTTTGCTGAGGTCAGTGAATAGAATCGCCACATCATGGATTAGGAGTGACCCACCTTTGGTATCTCTTCAGAGCCCTAGCCATCTACCACCTGCTGCCTAGTGGGCATTTCTAAATGGATATCCTATAAGCTTTTCAAGCTCAACCTATCCAAAACAGAACCCATCATCTTCCTCCCCAAATCCCTTCCTTTTCTGAACTTCTCTCTTATGGTCAATGGCACCATTTCTCTCCTTCCTAAGCACTGAGGTTCACAACCTTAATATCACACTTAACTCTTCACTCTACTTCAAGCATTCAGTGAGTTGAGAAATCTTGTGACCTCTCCTTCTCCTTTGACACTCTCTTATCCCTCTCTCTCTCCACTTACACAACCAGACCCTCATCACCTCTGACCTGGATATTGCAATAGTATTTCAAGGGGTCTCTTGCCTCTCCCCACTCCAGTCTATCCTACATTCAGTTGCCAAAGTGATTTCCCTAAAATAAAGGTCTGACCATCTTATCCACTATTCAAAAAAACAAGTGGTTCCTTATAGTTATAGGATCAATTATTAAATCTCCCATATGACATTAAAAGTTCTTCAAAACTTATCTCCTTCCCACATTTCCAGTGTTCTTATACTTTACTCCCTTACTCCAACTATTTTGATCCAGAAGCTTTTCCTTACATGCTCCATTTCTAATTCTTTGCACTAGTTATCCCCTCTGCCTGCAATGACCCCCCCCTCCTCTTTGCCTTTGTATCCTCAGCAATTCCCATAATGCCTGACTTGTAGTATGTGCTTAAAGAGTTTATTGACTGAGTGACTGATTGTCTTCCTGCTTATTTCAAGACTCAGTTCAAACATGAACTAATTCAGGAAGTCTTTCCTAGTGCTAGAACTCAATTGCTGGAACCTTCAAACTTAGTTATTTTCCATCTTCCATCTATTTATTTAAATATTTACTTTCCCATCAGGATGTAAGCACCTGAGATAGACTTTTTCTATGTCCTCAGCTCTTGACACATCACCTGGCACATTCTCCCCTAATTCAAGCTCCCTCCCCTAGATGGCCCAGATAGATTGAGTTGGCACATATACAGTTTTTTTGACTTGTCAAAAGTGTAATTACTATATTTATTTTCTAAAATAATATGTCATTCCAATGTATGATTTATAAGGATATTCAATTCTAGTACCTCTCCAGGTAAGAAAAAGTCAATGCAAACCAACTCACCTATGATCCCATTCCCTCCACATCCCACCACTATTTAGTCTAAATAGTTACACTTCAGTCCATTGTGCTTCAATCCAAGCATATCTAGTCATATGTATGAAAAAGCTCCAAAGTCAATGATTTGATTTAATAAACATTTATTAGCATGGCCCCTATTAAAATCACACAACTATATTTGAAAGACCTGATGATGTAATGCTTAGAGTGATAAGGAATTGAATTAAAATCCTTTCTCTGACACTAGTTGGATAACCCTGGACAACTCCTTTAACTTCTTTGAAAAAAAGTAGTGATTGTGCTAGAATCACCACAGGTTCCCCACCTGATGAATTCTAAGGTTTCTCCATGTTCTATGTTGTGGTTCTTAGTTCAAGTGTAATATCAGAGTCAGGTTTGGAACAAGTGCTGTTATGAATCGAACAAATTAAAAATGTGGTGCTGGCTGTAGTTTTTCCTGTCAAATTCCCTGACATGGAAGGTTTTATTTTTGTCATTTAAATTATACTCTGTCTTAGTTGTTTAAAACACCATATGTTTCAAATTAATTTCCAGTACATTTTCTTATTTAGAAGTGATATTGTTACTGACTTTTCT
This sequence comes from Gymnobelideus leadbeateri, assembly GCA_011680675.1. Classification (NCBI taxonomy): domain Eukaryota; kingdom Metazoa; phylum Chordata; class Mammalia; order Diprotodontia; family Petauridae; genus Gymnobelideus; species Gymnobelideus leadbeateri. The sequence continues at coordinate 368,056 of WOXC01006634.1, read as the reverse complement.
TTGAAAAACTATATTGAGTCTGTTTTTAAGCCATGGGATATTTATTTTCTTAATGTGCTTAGTCGTTGGTTTTTTTCCTATTAAATTTTAAAGACCCAGATGTCGGTTGCCCAGTCTTTTATACATTTTGACTATAGTTCAACTTCCAATCTTTTAACTTTTGGAAGGGGTGTATGAATTCTTATTCAAATATGAATTGGATCATATATAGAAAGCCAGTGAAGCCCTTTCCACCTCTGACATTCCATGACCCTATAACACTGCATTTTCCTGGGGGAAAATTGAAATCAAGAACAGAAGTATTTGAGGTAGATAATATTATTATCCACATTTTACAAATTAGGAAACTGAGGCAAACAAAGGTTAAGTGACTTGTCCAGGGTCACAAACTAATCAGTGTCTGAAGCTAGGTTTGAATGAGGTATTACTGATTTTAGGTCCACAATTCTATCCACTGTGCAATCTGGCAGCTAGAAAAATGAAACAAAACAGAAAGACGTTTTCAAAAACTTATTACTGAAATACATTCTTAATACAAAATGTTTCACTAGAGAGACTTTTACTTTATTCTAACTATGTCAATCAGTTGTGAGCCTAGGATTGATCCTTTGTGCAATAACTGTGTTTAACTATATTTAATGACTAAAACACCCCCATAATTTCATAATGAAAATCCAGCAGTAACTTTTTTAAAATAATTAATGTGTTCTTCTTGAGTGGCAAATAATTTGGTTGGCTGCCTAGCGCCTTATAAACCCACCTGAGATGAACTATAATTGCCTAGAAATTTGCTGTCTGTTCTGTCTTGTCCTTAAGAATAATAGGGGAGCATATTAGTAATTATAGTGTTAGAACTTCTCTTGTAGTAAGAACCATTAGTTAGTAATTATCTATATCCTCTATCTCTTGAGGTTCATCATCATCAGGAAGTCTTAAAATTTACATGTTACATAGTAATTAATCTTTGAGGGATCTAGGAACTTCCTGCAGATCACTTGGTGATTATATTTGAAGAGTTAATGGCTTTATATTTACATAGAATTTGCCTTGTCATTGCTGAACGGAGCCCCTTGTTTAAAATACGTGGATGGGGGGGAGGCTCAAAATATGTGATACCCCAAAATAATTTGAAATTTTCTTTTCTAGCTGTCAAGTGCCACAACTTTAGAACTAATTAAATAATTGGATGGACAATAGAGTTACTTTTCTATCTTGGTTATATGATCAATTGTCATTATTACCTGCCAAATGAAATCATCCTAGCATATTCTGATCATGACATTGTTTCTTGGTATGTTCAATGTACTCATCAACATGTACTAAAAGACAGTCAATTTCAAGTCACACCATCTTGTCTTTGAGAGATATGAAAATGAATAGGATACAATAGCTAGCTTTCTGGGGTTAACAAACTGTTTTTGGAGAGATACATGATAATAGAGGAAGAAGAAGAAGAAGAAGAAGAAGAAGAAGAAGAAGAAGAGAAGAAGAAGAAGAAGAAGAAGAAGAAGAAGAAGAAGAAGAAGAAGAAGAAGAAGAAGAAGAAGAAGAAGAAGGAGGAGGAGGAGGAGGAGGAGGAGGAGGAGGAGGAGGAGGAGAAGGAGGAGGAGGAGGAGGAGGAGGAGAGGGAGAAGAAGGAGAAGAAGGAGGAGAAGAAGGAGAAGAAGGAGAACAAGAACAACAACAAGAAAAGATTGTGTTGTCTTGCAAGTCAACAATAAGCATTAGCCACTTAATATAAGCCAAGCACAGGAGACGTAGACAAAGTGCTAAGGAAATTCAATGAAGTTAGGGATCCTTTAATGCCTCTTAAAAGAGGTAGCTTTTTAATTGCATCTTGTAGGCAGGCTTTGACAGGCAGACATAATCACAGAGAACAGTCTCAAGTAGTAGGTAAGGAGGGTATTCCAGATAGAGGAAACAACATGACAAAAGAAAAGGATTTTGGAAAACGACAAAGGATATTCAATAAACAGGCAGAAGTCTAGCTTAGTAGTAGTATAGGGTAAACCTAAAGATATTGTGGAAAATGGGACCATAAAAAATGTTGGGGCTAGATTGTAGAAAATCTTGAATGCCAATCTTAGAATTTTTTGCTAATGATTGATACAACTTAATAATCACAATATTCACAGTTTATTCTAGATAAAGGAACAAATGTTATAAGGGTATTATATATATATATATATGTATATATATATATATTCATATTTTTAAAAATTAGCTACTAAAAAGATGGTAGCATGTGGGGAGCCAAGATGGCGGAGTAGAAACAGCTCATCCAAGCCACTCTGCCCCCAGATTCCCCCCAAACTATGTAAAAGGGGACGCTGAACAACTTCTGGAGCCCCAGCACCCACAGAGCGACACAGAGAAGCTAACCTCCCTCTGAGAACAGCCCAGCAGCCCTGCAGGAAGGACCAGTGCAGCGGTCTGGGACCTGGCAGCGCACAGCGGGCAGAGCACGGGAAGCTGAGCTGAGCAGGGCCCAGGTCCACGTGAGCCGAGGTTTTAGCCCCAGGGCGGCAGGGCCACCAGCCGGCTGGAGGAACCCCAGAACACCAGGAGCTGTGGCGATTCCAGAATTATCAACATAGACATGCCTAGGACAAAGTAAGAGGTTAGTGTCCTATGGACTTTGGGTCCGGTATTTAGGGAATGCGTCGGCTCCCTCCCCTGGGGGCTAGAAGCCGCTGAGGAGAAAAGCCATTTTGTGGTTTTCAGAGGCAGCTCCAGCTCCCGGCCTGCAATTTTGTAGGGAGATCCAGCGATCAGTCTTGGGGGGTAATCGCTCTTGCTTTAACCTCCCTGGATCTGGATTGTGATCTAGGGTGGAAGTCGTGGGTGGGTTTACAGCTTGCCAGAAACGGAAGTTGCCCCCCACACGTTCGGGACGAAAATTCCTCTATCTGGCCTTAAAGCCACAGTGTGGCAACAAGCCCAAAAGTCAAGCAATTAAGTGGCAACATGCCAAGGCAAAGGAAACAGAAAAATGCAAACCTAGACTCCTATTTTGGGGGCATAGAGCGGGAAAAGGACTGTGAGGTCAGAAGTCCTGCTCCAAAAGCCCCAGGGGAAAACATGAGCGGGTTGCAGGCCATAGAGGACCTTAAGAAGGACTTTAAAAATCAAATAAGAGAAGTGGAGGAAAAATTGGAAAGAGAAATGAGAAGGATGCAGGAAAAGTATGAAATGAGGGTCAACAGCCTGACTGAGGAAAACAACACCTTAAAAAATAGACTAACTCAAATGGCAAAGGAGGCCCAAAAGGGCAATGAGGAGAAGAATGCCTTAAAAAGTCGAATTTGCCAGATGGAAAAAGAATCTCAAAAGTTCACTGAGGAGATTCATTCCTTCAGAGTTAGACTGGAGCAAATGGAAGCTAATGACTTTATGAGAAATCAAGATGCTGTTAAGCAGATCCAAACTAATGAAAGATTAGAAGGCAATGTGAAATATCTCATGGGAAAAACCACTGACCTGGAAAATAGATCCAGGAGAGACAATTTAAAAATTATTGGACTACCTGAAAGCCATGATCAAAGAAAGAACCTAGAAATCACCCTTCAAGAAATTCTCAAGGAAAATTGCCCTGATGTTTTAGATCCAGAGGGCAAAATAGAGGTTGAAAGAATCCACGATCACCTCCTGAAAAAGATCCCAAAAAGAAAACTCCCAGGAATATTATAGCCAGGTTCCAGAATCCCCAGATCAAGGAGAAAATACTACAAGCAGCCAGGAAGAAACAATTTCAATATTGTGGAAACACAATCAGAATAGCCCAGGACCTGGCAGCTTCTACACTGAGGGATCGAAGGGCATGGAATATGATATTCCAGAGGGCAAAAGAACTGGGAATGAACCCAAGGGTCACCTACCCAGCAAAACTGAGTATTTTGTTTCAGGGGAAAATATGGTCATTCAGTGGAATAGAGGACTTTCAAGCATTCTTGAGGAAAAAACCAGAATTGAATAGAAAATTTGACATCCAGACACAAGAAGGAAGAGATGCCTGAGAAGGTAATCAGGGAAAAGAAATCAAAAGGAACTTATCAAAGTTGAACTATTTACATTCCTATATGGAAAAGCAATAACTGTGACTGATGATATCTTTCTCACTATGAAAATAATGGAAGAAGGGTGTGTGGTCATATGAATACATATGTGAATGTGTGTGTATATGGTTACAGTTATATATGGATAGAGGGCATAGGTTGAATTTGTTGGGAAGGGAGAATACTCAAGGGATGAAAGTATGAGGTGAGAGAGGAAAGTGGCAAGAGGAGATGGGGAGAAACTATCCCATCTAGAAGAAGCAAGGGGAAGCGGTTGCAAAGAAGGGGGAGAATAAGGAAGGCTAAAAAGGCAAAACCACATTCACATTGAATTTGATTCAGGGAGAAAATGACATACATACTAAATGGGATATCTCAACCTGCAGCAGGATAGGGGGAAGGGGGATGAGAGGATGGATGATGGATGGGAGGGCATCCTTGGGGGGAGGGGAGGTTGGAAGTACCCACTATAGAAGAGGGACAGGATCATGTAGGGAATGGACCAGGTGGGGGGTGGGATGAGTGGGAGGGAATTTTAAGCAGCCTTGTACAATATATCTACTATGATAATGTTTTGTATAGCTAGACATGTACAACATATACTGAATTACTTATCTCCCAAGAGGGAATGGGTGACAAGGGAGGAAGGAAATGGATCTGAAATTCGAGGTCGTAACATTAAATGTTTCAAATATATATAAATACTATTATTAATACTCTTTTGCTTGTAATAGGGAGATAAGATGTGCAGGCATTGGGACACAAAGATTCACCTTCCTCTAATGGAAAAGTCGATGGGGGTATGGGAGAAGGTATGGGAGAGAGTAGATTGAAGGAAGCGATATCTTGTGGGACTACTATTCTGGGAGGTTGGGTAGGGGAATAATGGGGGGAAAATGATTGTAACTCAAAATCTGGTGGAAATGAATGATGTAAAACAGAAGTTAATAAAGCATTTGTTTAAAAAGATGTTAGCAGTGCCTGTTAAGCTCTTATTAATCAACCAAAATGTAGTTAGTATTTTTTCCTCTCATAATAGCCTGTTATCAAGAATTCAAACATAGTTGATCTCAGTTGATTTGTCTAAAACAATGAAAATAACTAGACAGTCCAGTTATTTCAGCCATCTTAACAATTAAATCAGTTCAACTGTGTAGAAATTCAGCCAAAGGCTCCGCAATTATCAGAAAAATCAACCTCGCCAGTCAGAGTTCTGAGTTCAGATAGAGTTGATGTAAATAGTACGGTATTTGTGGAGCTCTCATCACCACAATGTGCCACTTCTTTGATCAGTATTTTATACTCAGTATCTAGCAACATTTCCTTTTGGGGGGGGTCAGAAAACTGAGGCATGGAAAAGAAATTTATGATGAGTTTCACACCAACTGGTATCTTTGTATCATCCATGTCATGGGACAGCTTTGGGCTTTAGGCAAGGCAAGGGCAAACCAGGCATAAGACTGCGGGAGTTAAAGCAAAGCCTGACAGATCAAACACACGTACTTCTCCTATATTGGGACCACCCCATTTATAAAGGGCAATAGCTAAGCCACAAACATGGTTCTTCTGGTAAAAGCAAGTGATACTATTTCTTTGTGATTACTCAGAACAAAACTTTCTGTTCATTGCCTCACTCCTCTGCATATGTTGTATTCCCCTATTAGGATGTAAGTTCCTTGAGAAAAGAGAATACCTTGCTTTTATAATCATACACCCCCTGGCACATAATAAGTGCTTACTCAATACTTGTTCATTCATTCTTTCATTCCATGAAACGACCCTGATCAACATAGCTAGAAGCAATTACCTCTGAACTTACATAGCCACTTTTTATTCTTCTCATATGGAAAATACAGTGTTGTTTTTGCTTGTTTTTGTTATTTAATATAGTGATTATTTATATGTGTCATCTTCCTCCCTAACTAGATTATAAATTCCTTCAATCCAGGGACTCAGTCTCTGATACTTACTACCTATGTGACCTTGGCAAATCACTTAAAGTCACTGAGTCAGTTTAATGAACTTTATAAAATTTGGAAATTGGACTAGTGGCTTCTGAGGTTACTTTCATGTCTAGATCTATGATTGCATGATCATATGATTCCATTTATTTTTATGTCTTCTCAGACAACAGCACTGCTGTCCACAAAGGCAAACACATTTTTTGCTGAACAAACTATCTATACTAGAGAGGTATAATGTTTATAAAGTTCAGTTGTCTGATTAGCCCAGCTCAGTGGAGTAAAGTTAATGAACAAATTATGCTGTTAGAATACATCCTTATGGAAGTCTGAATTAAATGGTTTTCTATAAAAATGACAGCTCATATGTCCAAATCATGTTTCTAATAATCCAAGTGATTATTTCTTTGCCATTTTTAATCCTTGTCTGTTAAAAAATACATATACAAGTACATTCTAAATTCCTTACTCTTATATAGGAGAATAGAATTTAAGGAGAACAGCAGTTTGGAAATGACTGAGTGCCCTGTAACCAATAATTCTAACTAAATTCAAAGCCTGAAAAAAAAAAGTTCTGTAAGATCTATTGCTCTCTTAATGTTTTAAGGGTAATGGAGGACATCTAGCCTGCCCTTCATTCTTGGGTGAAATATCTCACATAGTTACAAGAAGGCTCAATCTAGAATGGAGGTAGGCATTCAGATGTTTTGTTGAAAAAATTATTTGAACATGGCAAGAGATGGTCATGAATTCAGCATCAGTGCATCCATTTTATCCTGGGCCCTCAAGCCATGTTTCTATTTCTCATAGGTAAGTAAAAGTATAACTTCTGATTTACTGTATATAAAATGAGTATCTATGACAAATAACCTTAGTGGTGAAGGATGTTCTATGGTTTGAAAATGTTAAAAATCTAACATGTAAAACTTTCATACCAGGTATTTTGTAAGAGGTCAAGGAAAGAAACATACTTTTGCTTTTCTGTTAAAACACAAACACACACATACACACACATACAACTGCTTTTCTCCATGGTGTTTTATAGTATGTTGTACATTTCTGAAAACTCGTGTATTTTCTAAGAACTGAGAACAAAACACTTTTAATACACAGGCATGAAATATTTGTAGACAGGAAGGTGGTGTTTATTTTTATATATCCAGGTGTGTATAATATTCTACCAAAATAGAGAAAAGAAAAGATGAGAAAAATAAAATAGTAAATATAGTTCATGTACTAGACTTGTTCTCCCAAAATACTACTTGTGCTAGGTAGCTGGACCCCCCAGCATGGTTACTATTTGTCTACTCAGTCAGTAAGTATTTATTAAAAACCTACCATGTGTCAGTAACTATACTGAGTGTTAAGGACACCAAAAAAAAAAAAAAAGATGGTCTCTACTGTCAAGGAGTTCACAATCTTAGGGGGAAGATAACATTCGAAAAGCTCTGTACATATAAATTATATACAAGATAAACTGGAAAAAATCAACAAGGGAAAGGCATTAGAATTAAGATGGATTGGGGCGGCTAGGTGTTGCAATGAGTAGAGTGTCCTAGAGTCAGAAGGACCTGAGTTCGGATCCGTCCTCAGACACTTAAAGCACACACAAATAAAAACCTCGCCATGTGACCTTGGGCAAGTTACTTAACCCCAACTGCCCTCCAAAAAAAGCAAAAAAAAAAAAAAGAATTAAGATGGATTAGGAAGGTTTTTTTTTTTTTTTAATAATAGTATTTATATATATTTGAAACATTTAATGTTAAGACCTCGAATTTCAGATCCATTTCCTTCCTCCCTTGTCACCCATTCCCTCTGGGGAGATAAGTAATTCAGTATATGTTGTACATGTCTAGCTATGCAAAACATTATCATGGTAGATATATTGTACAAGGCTGCTTATAATTCCCTCCCACTCATCCCACCCCCCACCTGGTCCATTCCCTACATGATCCTGTCCCTCTTCTATAGTGGGAACTTCCAACCTCCCCTCACCCCAAGGATGCCCTCCCATCCATCATCCCTCCTCTCATCCCCCTTCCCCCTATCCTGCTGCAGGTTGAGATATCCCATTTAGTATGTATGTCATTCTCTCCCTGAACCAAATTCAATGAGAATGTGGTTTTGCCTTTTTTTTCCCTTCCTATTCTCCCCCTCCCTTGCAACCACTTCCCCTTGCTTCTTCTACATGAGATAGTTTACCCTACCCTGTCTCTCCCCATCTCCTCTTGCCACTTTCCTCTCTCACCTCATAATTTCATCCCTTGAGTATTCTCCCTTCCCAACAAATTCAACCTATGCCCTCTATCCATATATAACTGTAAGCATATACACACACATTCACATATGTATTCATATGACCACACACCCTTCTTCCATTATTTTCATAGTGAGAAAGATATCATTAGTCACAGTTATTGCTTTTCCATATAGGAATGTAAATAGTTCAACTTTGATAAGTTCCTTTTGATTTCTTCAAGGCATCTCTTGCTTCTTGTGTCTGGATGTCAAATTTTCTATTCAGCTCTGGTTTTTTGCTTAAGAATGCTTGAAAGGGGGGGCGGAGCCAAGATGGCGGAGTAGAAACAGCTCGTCCAAGCCTCTCTGCCCCCAGATTCTCCACAAACTATGTAAAAAAGGACTCTGAAAAACTTCTGGAGCCCCAACACCCACAGAACAACACAGAGAAGCTAACCTCCTGCTGAGGACAGCCCAGCACCCTGCAGGAAGGACCAGCACAGTGGTCTGGGACCAGGCAGCATGCAGAGCGCAGAGAGCAGGAGCCGAGCCGAGCCCAGGTCCACGTGAGCCGAGGTTTTAGCCCCAGGGCGGCAGGGCCAGCAGCCGGCTGGAGGAACCCCAGAACACCAGGAGCTGTGGCGACTCCAGAATTATCAACATAGACATGCCTAGGACAAAGTAAGAGGTTAGTGTCCTATGGACTTTGGGACCTGTATTTGGGGAATGCGTCAGCTCCCTCCCCTGGGGGCTAGAAGCCTCTGAGGAGACACGCCATTTTGTAGTTTTCAGAGGCAACTCTGGCTCCCAGCCTACAAATCGTGGGGAGATCCAGCGATCAGTCTTGGGGGGTAATCGCTCTTGCTTTAACCTCCCTGGATTGTGATCTAGGGTGGAAGTTGTGGGTGGGTTTACAGCTTGCCAGAAGGGAAGTTGCCCCCCACACGTTCGGGACGAAAATTCCTCTATCTGGCCTTAAGCGTAGTGTGGCAACAAGCCCAAAAGTCAAGCAATTAAGTGGCAACATGCCAAGGCAAAGGAAACAGAAAAATGCAACCCTAGACTCCTATTTTGGGGGCATAGAGCGGGAAAAGGACTGTGAGGTCAGAAGTCCTGCTCCAAAAGCCCCAGGGGAAAACATGAGCAGGTTGCAGGCCATAGAGGACCTTAAGAAGGACTTTAAAAATCAAATAAGAGAAGTGGAGGAAAAATTGGAAAGAGAAATGAGAAGGATGCAGGAAAAGTATGAAATGAGGGTCAACAGCCTGACTGAGGAAAACAACACCTTAAAAAATAGACTAACTCAAATGGCAAAGGAGGCCCAAAAGGGCAATGAGGAGAAGAATGCCTTAAAAAGTCGAATTTGCCAGATGGAAAAAGAATCTCAAAAGTTCACTGAGGAGATTCATTCCTTCAGAGTTAGACTGGAGCAAATGGAAGCTAATGACTTTATGAGAAATCAAGATGCTGTTAAGCAGATCCAAACAAATGAAAGATTAGAAGGCAATGTGAAATATCTCATGGGAAAAACCACTGACCTGGAAAATAGATCCAGGAGAGACAATTTAAAAATTATTGGACTACCTGAAAGCCATGATCAAAGAAAGAACCTAGAAATCACCCTTCAAGAAATCCTCAAGGAAAACTGCCCTGATGTTTTAGATCCAGAGGGCAAAATAGAGGTTGAAAGAATCCACCGATCGCCTCCTGAAAAAGATCCCAAAAAGAAAACTCCCAGGAATATTATAGTCAGTTTCCAGAATCCCCAGATCAAGGAGAAAATACTACAAGCGGCCAGGAAGAAACAATTTCAATATTGTGGAAACACAATCAGAATAGCCCAGGACCTGGCAGCTTCTGCACTGAGGGATTGAAGGGCATGGAATATGATATTCCAGAGGGCAAAAGAACTGGGAATGAACCCAAGGGTCACCTACCCAGCAAAACTGAGTATTTTGTTTCAGGGGAAAATATGGTCATTCAGTGGAATAGAGGACTTTCAAGCATTCTTGAGGAAAAAACCAGTTGAATAGAAAATTTGACATCCAGACGCAAGAAGTAAGAGATGCCTGAGAAGGTAATCAGGGAAAAGAAATCAAAAGGAACTTATCAAAGTTGAACTATTTACATTCCTATATGGAAAAGCAATAACTGTGACTGATGATATCTTTCTCACTATGAAAATAATGGAAGGTGTGTGGTCATATGAATACATATGTGAATGTGTGTGTATATGGTTACAGTTATATATGGATAGAGGGCATAGGTTGATTTTGTTGGGAAGGGAGAGTACTCAAGGGATGAAATTATGAGGTGAGAGAGGAAAGTGGCAAGAGGAGATGGGGAGAGACATGGTAGGGTAAACTATCTCATGTAGGGGAAGTGGGTGCAAAGGAGGGGGAGAATAAGGAAGGCTAAAAAGGCAAAACCACATTCACATTGAATTTGGTTCAGGGAGAAAATGACATACATACTAAATGGGATATCTCAACCTGCAGCAGGATAGGGGGAAGGGGGATGAGAGGAGGGATGATGGATGGGAGGGCATCCTTGGGGTGAGGGGAGGTTGGAAGTACCCACTATAGAAGAGGGACAGGATCATGTAGGGAATGGACCAGGTGGGGGGTGGGATGAGTGGGAGGGAATTATAAGCAGCCTTGTACAATATATCTACTATGATAATGTTTTGCATAGCTAGACATGTACAACATATACTGAATTACTTATCCCCCAGAGGGAATGGGTGACAAGGAAGGAAATGGATCTGAAATTCGAGGTCGTAACATTAAATGTTTCAAAATATATAAATACTATTATTAATACTCTTTTGCTTGTAATAGGGAGATAAGATGTGCAGGCATTGGGACACAAAGATTCACCTTCCTCTAATGGAAAAGTCGATGGGGGTATGGGAGAAGGTATGGGAGAGAGCAGATTGGAGGAAGCGATATCTTGTGGGACTACTATTCTGGGAGGTTGGGTAGGGGAATAATGGGGGGAAAATGATTGTAACTCAAAATCTGGCGGAAATGAATGATGTAAAACAGAAGTTAATAAAGTATTTGTTTAAAAAAAAAAGAATGCTTGAAAGTCCTCTATTCCACTGTATGACCATATTTCCCCTGAAACAAAATACTCGGTTTTGCTGGGTAGGTGACCCTTGGGTTCATTCTCAGTTCTTTTGCCCTCTGGAATATCATATTCCATGCCCTTCAATCCCTCAGTGTAGAAGCTGCCAGGTCCTGTGCTATTCTGATTGTGTTTCCATAATATTGAAATTGTTTCTTCCTGGCTGCTTGTAGTATTTTCTCCTTGATCTGGGGATTCTGGAACCTGGCTATAATATTCCTGGGAGTTTTCTTTTTGGGATCTTTTTCAGGAGGTGATCTGTGGATTCTTTCAACCTCTATTTTGCCCTCTGGATCTAAAACATCAGGGCAGTTTTCCTTGAGAATTTCTTGAAGGGTGATTTCTAGGTTCTTTCTTTGATCATGGCTTTCAGGTAGTCCAATAATTTTTAAATTGTCTCTCCTGGATCTATTTTCCAGGTCAGTGGTTTTTCCCATGAGATATTTCACATTGCCTTCTAGTCTTTCATTAGTTTAGATCTGCTTAACAGTATCTTGATTTCTCATAAAGTCATTAGCTTCCATTTGCTCCAGTCTAGCTCTGAAGGAATGAATCTCCTCAGTGATCTTTTGAGATTCTTTTTCCATCTGGCAAATTCAACTTTTTAAGGCATTCTTCTCCTCATTGCCCTTTTGGGCCTCCTTTGCCATTTGAGTTAGTCTATTTTTTAAGGTGTTGTTTTCCTCAGTCAGGCTGTTGACCCTCATTTCATACTTTTCCTGCATCCTTCTCATTTCTCTTTCCAATTTTTCCTCCACTTCTCTTATTTGATTTTTAAAGTCCTTCTTAAGGTCCTCTATGGCCTGCAACTTGCTCATGTTTTCCCCTGGGGCTTTTGGAGCAGGACTTCTGACCTCACAGTCCTTTTCCCGCTCTATGCCCCCAAAATAGGAGTCTAGGGTTGCATTTTTCTGTTTCCTTTGCCTTGGCATGTTGCCACTTAATTACTTGACTTTTGGGCTTTTTGCCACACTATGGCTTTAAGGCCAGATAGAGGAATTTTCGTCCCTAATGTGTGGGGGGCAACTTCCCTTTCTGGCAAGCTGTAAACCCACCCACGACTTCCACCCTAGATCACAATCCAGGGAGGTTAAAGCAAGAGCGATTACCCCCCAAGACTGATCGCTGGATCTCCCTACAATTCGTAGGCCAGGAGCTGGATCTGCCTCTGAAAACTACAAAACAGCGTGTATCCTCAGAGGCTTCTAGCCCCTAGGGGAGGGAGCCGATGCATTCCCCAAGTACTGGTCCCAAAGTCCATAGGACACTAACCTCTTACTTTGTCCTAGGCATGTTTATGTTGATAATTCTGGAGTCCCCACAGCTGCTGGTGTTCTGGGGTTCCTCCAGCCAGCTGGTGGCCCTGCCGCCCTGGGGCTAAAACCTCGGCTCACGCAGACCTGGGCTCCGCTGGGCTCCACTCCCTGCGCTCTGCCTGCTGTGCGCTGCCAGATCCCAGACCGCTGCACTGGTCCTTCCTGAAGAGCTGCTGGGCTGTCCTCAGCGGGAGGTTAGCTTCTCTGTGTCATTCTGTGGGTGCTGGGGCTCCAGAAGTTGTTCTGCGTCCCCTTTTACATAGTTTGGGGGGAATCACAAAAGGTTTTTTGTAGAAGGTGAGTTTTTAACCAGATTTGTAGCAAACCCTAAAGTGTATAGAAGGTGTGCTTCTCTAATGCTATAGCTCACAAACCCCAGAGTATACTTCCACCATTGATTATTACTTGACATCAATTAGTCAGGCAGACATATTTAGCTTTTAGAAAGGAGTATTAACTAAAATGATATAGTAAGTAGAATTGGTGCAAAATATCCCCAATATGCCTGACACATTCTACTACTAGTAGTATGCACAGAGCCCAGGGGAAATTGCGTTAAAGCTTAGGGTACATGTGGTGGCAAAGAAGAAAGTCACAGTACATGGAATTTTTTTTGCTGGAATTTTCGAGAGGTTTTCATGAATGGTTTAGCTTTTGTTATGGAATCCTTGTAGAGTTTCAGATCTACCTTTCTTCATCATGTACAATCTGTCCTCAATTCCTGATTCAGATAGTGCCATCAACCACTGTTTTCCTGGGAATGTTGCTAGGATACTGATGAAAAATTCAAATTCTCTGGCACTGCAAAGTCCTCTTCCAGTCAAGGGAGGGCAAGGCAACTAAGGCACTTTCTTGCTCACACAAATGTCTTCTTCTCAATACCTTGGCTGGAGACTTGTACCATTGAGCGCTAGAAGCTGGAATTTGGAACTGATTTGATATTTTATAAAAAATGACTCACAAGGCCTTCCCAAGTTTCCTCAACCAATCTGAACACACTTCTTTGCAATAGCACTCCAGTTCATTCAGAGACTTTCAAAGGTACCTAAACTGATCAAAGATTATTTTAACCACTCAGTCAAATGCCTATGGTTGATTTATTGATTTAATAGGAGTCTTTTAAGCCTTGTTCAGACAAAGTTCATATGTCTTGTTTGATTCAATTGCAAAATCCAGTCTTTGTTTACTTGCTGAGTTATGAGTATGGGATACCCCTCTTACATAGAGATATGTTGGCTTATGAATATATTTTGTACAAAAAAAAGTGTGACGATGTATTTTGTATAAAAACAAGTGGCAACAATTTAAGCAAAGCATAAATGGGGGGAAACCTATCTAATTTACAATAAGGAAAGTACAGCTTTTTAAAAATATATTTATTATGATCTTGACAAAAAACTATCTTGTCATAGTAGAAAAAGATCCAAGAAGACCTAGGTCTGAATCCCACCTTTGGCTCATAATACCCTGAGCAAATAATTTAACTTCTCAGTGCTGTCAAGGCAAATCTTTAAGACTGTAAGTTACAGAGAGGGTGTCAACCTGCACTCATTAAGGAATTTTCTCACATGGGAGGTCCCTACACTAGTGAAATCACTAGTCCAGTCCTTATCCCTATACCTATCCCTATAAATCTGACAAAGTGAGCATTTAAATTTTTTTAATTAAAGGATTATATAGGAAATTGCAAACTTTTATTTCTTTTCTTAGTTTATATTACATTTAACATTGTAGTAACAAACTTGCTTGTCTGTGTCTCCTCTGTGTCTGTGTCTTCCAAATTCCTTCAACTCCCTTCTGCATGCATATATATATATTAAATATATATAATATATTTAATATATATATAATTTTTTTTTTGCTTTTTGGAGGGCAATTGGGGTAAGTGACTTGCCCAAGGTCACACAGCTAGTTTTTGTGTCAAGTGTCTGAGGCTGAATTTGAACTCAGGTCCTCCTGACTCCAGGGCCAGTGCTCTATTTACTGTGCCATCTAGCTGCCCCTCTTCTGTATATTTTTAAAGTATTTCACTGATACTCCTTCTATTTAGTTCAGGTTCATCACTACCAAATAAATTTCCCTAACAACTAACCCCTTCTTAATAGGAGCCATGTCTTGCAACATGGTTACAAGATTTTACCAATCATATAATAATCTTGACTTAATGGTGTCTTTGGTTGTCATGCTTCTTTGTTATAAAAAAAAATCACAAACTTGCAGAATTTTACATTTGAAAGGTATTGTTATTCTACTGTTAAAGAGCTTTCATTACAATGAACTCAGTATTCACTGAAGCAACCCATTCCATTTTGTATAACTTGAGTTCCTAAGATGCGTTTGTTTTGTTTTTAACATGGAGCTGAAATATATCTCCATGTACTTTGTACCCTTTCATCTTAATTCTCATCTCAAAGAACAACAAGTATAACTGAGCCTTCCTTCCACATGGCAGTCTTTCATATAAAGGAAATCCATCCACCACAGGGAAGTTTCCATATCATTGTGTGATAGGATTTATAGGGTGCCTTTCAAAAATGAGGTAGATTAGTCAGTCAGGCAACATTTACTAAGCACTTGCTATGTGCCAGATGCTATCTAGGCACTCTATTTCCCAGGATTGTTGTGAGAATTAAATAAGATAATACTTCTAAAGCATTTGGTATACCTTAAAGTGCTGTATAAATGTGAGCTATTTTCAGCAGCAGGAATAGCAATACAGAGAAGAGAGAAAATAGCTCTTGCCCTCAAGAAACCCACATTCCAATGGGAGAGATGACATATAAATAACTAGGTATATACAAGTTATACAAAGAAGGTTGTAAAGGGAAAGGCACCAGCATCTGGGAGGAAAAGGGAAGAAGTTCTACAGAAGGTAGGGTTACAGCTGAGTCTTAAAGAAGGCTAGGGAAACTGAGAGGTGGAGCTCATAAAACTATTAAAGCAAGGAGCCCTACAGGTCTATAGAAAAGCCACTCCCACCACAGAGAAATGGGAGATGTTGTGTTATGTTTGAGAAATTTCAGGCAGACTCTCAAAGACCCTCCAGTATAAATATAACTCTTCCTTTCACATGACAACCTTTCAAATTATGGAAAGCCCTGCTGGGAAGAGCCAAGATGGCGGATCCAAGGCTCTCTTCCCCCAGATCACCAACAAGCTATGTAAAAGGGGACTCTGAACAACTTCTGGAGCCCCAGCACCCACAGAACGACACAGAGAAGCTAACCCCCCACTGAGGACAGCCCAGCAGCCCTGCAGGAAGGACCAGTGCAGTGCTCTAGGAGCCGGCAGCACAGCACAGTGTGGGGAGAGTTGAGCCCAGGACACTGTGAGCCACAGTATTAGCCCCAGGGCGGCGGGGCCAGCAGTCGGCTGGAGGGACCCCAGAACACCAGCAGCTGTGGAGATTCCAGAATTGTCAACACAGACATGCCTAGGACAAAGTGAGAGGTTAGTGCCCTATGGACTTTGGGACCAGTATTTGGGGAATGCGTCGGCTTCCTCCTCTGGGGGCTAGAAGCCGCTGAGGAGACATGCCATTTTGTAGTTTTCAGTGGTGGCTCCAGCTCCTGGCCTGCGAATTGTAGGGAGATCCAGTCTTGGGGGGGTAATTGCTCTTGCTTTAACCTCCCTGGATCTGGATTGTGGTCTAGGGTGGAGGTCGTGGGGTGAGTATCCAGTTTGCCAGAAACAGAAGTTGTGAAGACCCCACACGTTCAGGACAGAAGCTCTCCTGTCTGGTGGCAGAGTCCTACTGTGGCAACAAGCCCAAAAGTCAAGTAATTAAGTGACAACATGCTAAGGGAAAAGAAACAAAATAAACAGAAAAATGAAACATTAGACTCCTATTTTGGGGGCAAAGAGGATCGAAGCATGGAGCGGGAAGAGGACTGTGAGGTCAGAAATCCTGCTCCAAAAGCCCCAAAGGAAAATATGAGTGGGTTACAGGCCATAGAGGACCTAAAGAAGGACTTTAAAGATCAAATAAGAGAAGTGGAGAAAAAAATTGGGAAGAGAAATGAGAAGGATGCAGGAAAAGTATGAAATGAAGGTCAACAGCCTGACTGAGGAAAACAACACCTTAAAAATAGACTAACTCAAATGGCAAAGGAGGCCCAAAAGAGCAATGAGGAGAAGAATGCCTTAAAAAGTCAAATTTGCCAGATGGAAAAAGAATCTCAAACGATCACTGAGGAGATTCATTCCTTCAGAGTTAAACTGGAGCAAATGGAAGCTAATGTCTTTATGAGAAATCAAGATGTTGTTAAGCAGATCCAAACAAATAAAAGAATAGAAGGCAATGTGAAATATCTCATGGGAAAAACCACTGACCTGGAAAATAGATCCAGGAGAGATAATTTAAAAATTATTGGACTACCTGAAAGCCATGATCAAAGAAAGAACCTAGAAATCACCCTTCAAGAAATTTTCAAGGAAAATTGCCCTGATGTTTTAGACCCAGAGGGCAAAATAGAGGTTGAAAGAATCCACCGATGGCCTCCTGAAAAAGACCCCCCAAAAGAAAACTCCCAGGAATATTATAGCCAGGTTCCAGAATCCCTAGATGAAGGAGAAAATAATACAAGCAGCCAGGAAGAAACAATTTCAATATTGTGGAAACACAATCAGAATAGCACAGGACTGGCAGCTTCTACACTGAGGGATCCAATGGCATGGAATATGATATTCCAGAGGGCAAAAAAGCTGGGACCGAACCCAAGGGTCACCTACCCAGCAAAACTGAGTATTTTGTTTCAGGGGAAAATATGGTCATTCAGTGGAATAGAGGACTTTCAAGCATTCTTAAGGAAAAAACCAGAGCTGAATAGAAAATTTGACATCCAGACACAAGAAGCAAGAGATGCCTGAGAAGGTAATCAGAGAAAAGAAATCAAAAGGAACTTATCAAATTTGACCTATTTACATTCCTACATGGAAAAACAATAACTGTGACTAATGATATCTTTCTCACTATGAAAATAATGGAAGAAGGGTGTATGTTCATTTGAATACGTATGCGAATGTGTGTATATATGTTTACAGTTATACATGGAGAGAGGGCATAGGTTGAATTTGTTGGGAAGGGATGATACTTAAGGGGTGAAATTATGAGGTGAGAGAGGAAAGTGGCAAGAGGAGATGAGGAGAGACAGGGTAGGGTAAACTATCTCATGTAGAAGAAGCAAGGGGAAGTGGCTGCAGGGGAGGGAAAGGATAGGAAGGGAAAAAGGCAAAACCACATTCTCATTGAATTTGGTTCAGGGAGAGAATGACATACATACTAAATGAGATATCTCAACCTGCAGCAGAATAGGGGGAAGGGGGATGAGCGGAGGGATGATGGATGGGAGGGCATCCTTCGGGGGAGGGGAGGTTGGAAGTACCCACTATAAAAGAGGGACAGGATCAAGTAGGGAATGGACCAGGTGGGGGGTGGGATGAGTGGGAGGGAATTATAAGCAGCCTTGTACAATATATCTACTCTGATAATGTTTTGCATAGCTAGACATGTACAACATATACTGAATTACTTATCTTCCCAGAGGGAATGGGTGACAAGGGTGGAAGGGAATGGATCTGAAATCCGAGGTCTTAAAATTAAATGTTTCAAATATATTCAAATACTATTACTAATACTCTTTGGCATATGTGCAGGCATTGGGGCACAGAGATTCACCTTGCTCTAATGGAAAAGTCGAAGGGGGTATGGGAGAAGATATGGGAGAGGGCAGGATGGAGGAAGTAATATCTTGTGGGACTGCTATTCTGGGATGGTGGGTAGGGAAAAAATGGGGAAAAAATTGTAACTCAAAATACGGCAGAAATGAATGATGTAAAACAGAAGTTAAAAAAGCATTTGTTTAAAAAAAAAGAATGTAAGCTCCTTGAGAGCAGACACTCCATTCACTCTGCTTGTATTTATATCTCCATGGTTTAGCTTGTTACCTGTCCTATACAAAGTGCTCAACAAATGCTTATCAATTGACAAAAAAAATTATGGGAAGCCCTGGCTCACATCCACTCAAGAGCAGGCTGGGATGGCATTTATGAGACAGCTTTCAGAAAAAATGGAGGTGACTTGTCTTTTGAATTATCCTAACTACTTTTCTTCATTTCTGATGTTGAAGGGTAAACCAACTATTTCCTCTCTAGTGAGAACCAGCATTTAAAGAAGGCCCTCAAACTGAGACTCCATCTGAATAACTCAGAATTTCCTGTCATTGAGAGAAGAGCAATGGTAATAGGAAGTTGCTTTTATCTCATTGAAGTCTTGTTAACAGGCGAGACTTATTCAAGTTACTATGGATTTTAAGTACATTTAATAGTAAGATCCTAAGTTTATGACCAATTTTAAATTTGCTTAAATATGACTTTTTTTTAAAAAATCTATTAACATGTCAGAGTTTGGGTCACTGAAAGAAGAAGTGGATGGTATCTAAGCCTGGGCAGGTCTGTAGTATAGTATAGAGTATATAATGAAGTATAATGTAAAGCAACATTTGCTTTATCAATAAAGATGATAGATAAAGAGAGTGCTACAGACATAGATTACCTATACCTCGGCCTAGTCTTGTAGAAAAGACAGAGAGATGTTAGCCAGTTGATAATACAATTATATTGATGCAGAACTGGAAAAATGGCCAGACT
The DNA here is from genome assembly GCA_011680675.1 of Gymnobelideus leadbeateri. Classification (NCBI taxonomy): domain Eukaryota; kingdom Metazoa; phylum Chordata; class Mammalia; order Diprotodontia; family Petauridae; genus Gymnobelideus; species Gymnobelideus leadbeateri. The sequence goes on along the minus strand of WOXC01006634.1, from coordinate 348,709 downwards.
CAGAGTATAGTCATTAATCATTTGATAAAAGTGGAATGCCACAAGTATGTATACTTGACAATGTCCTATTTAGGACATGTATTAATAATTTAGACAAGCATAGATGGCACTTTTTTTTTTACAAATTTAAATATAGTATATAGTTAATGCACTGGAAGAGAGTCAGGATTCTTTGGACAAAAGTATCCATACTTCCCCCTTTTTTTCTAATTATTTCCCCATATACCTACATTTCATATGAGTAATATTTCTCCAGAAAGCTAGACACTGTCCTTAGCCCAATTCTCTCATTTTATAGATTGTGAAAGTAAAGCCCAGAACATCATTACTGTATATCTCTATATTGCTCATTTATATACTTTTTAAAATGGAATACATTTAATAGACAGTATGATTCAGAAAAAAAAAAAACTTGATGTAAACCTAAGCAATTAAGTTATAACATATGCTAGAAATATCATCCATCTCCCCAAGCTTCCTGTAGAATGACTGTAATTTTAATTCTGTTGAAGAAAATTCCACCTAAAAGACTTCTTTTTACTCTTTTCTGGGACAAGGGAGCAGGGCTTGGATGAAAGGGACAAAGAGAAAAAAAAGAATAATTTATTTTAAAGAAAAAAATCTGTTCATGCCTTCTAATATTTAAGCAATTTCTAAAAAAAAAGATGACTGGTTTTAAATCATGCTAACAATGGAGAAAATCAAAATTTCTTTTCAATTAGAATATATTTTAAAAATAACTCTATTGTTCTTACTCCTGAGGGAGCAATTGGGGAAATCAAATTTATAGAATCACTATATTTGAAGATAGATATACCAGAGGTCACCTAGTTCACATGCTAATCAAAGAAAAATTCCTGCGATACTAGTCAAGGCAAAAATTGTCTACCTTTACATGAAGACCCTCCACGGAGAGAAAACTATTACCTACTAAGACAAGTCTGTTTTACCTTTGCAAGACTTCATTTGTTACAAAATTCTTCCTTGTATTACATCAAAATATGTCTTTCTTCTATTTCTAACCATTGCTCTTAGTCTTGCCAACTGTGGTGAAGGAGAAGCTCTAGTTGATATAACATCCCTTCAAATGCTTGAAGTGCCCATCTTATACACCTTTTCCTTACTCCATGAATACTCAGGCCTTCTCTTCTCCAAGTTAACTGTCCTCTAGTGCTTCCCAGACCCTCATATGGCATAACTTCCAATGCTTTATTCATCCCCCAGCTTGTCAATGTCTTTCCTAAAGTATGACGCCTATTACTAAATATGATATTTAGGTGCAGTCTGATCAGAGCAAAAAATAATGGAACTCTCATTTTGGTTATATAATTGTTTTGGCCCACATAATTATGATCTCCCCATAATGACTCTTTGAGACCCCATTTGGGGTTTTCTTGGCAAAGATACTAGTAGTTTGCCATTTTCTTCTCCAGCTCATTTTACAGATGAGGAAACTGGCAAAGAGGGTTAAGTAACATGTCCAGGGTCACAGGTAATAAGCATCTGAGGCCAGATTTGAACTCAGGAAGATGATATTGCTGGCTATCTCCCATTTCTGACATGCTCTACCTTCTCATGAATAACTCTTGGAATTTCTGCTTTATTTCCAGACTCAACACAAGAACCACCTTCTGCAAGAGGTCTTTCCAAATTCCCCCTAGTACTAGTGTCTTTCAAAGCCACATGTATCTGCATTGTGGTGTCTTATGGTTGTAGAATATGATGTCATATGGTATCTCTTGTGGTAGAATATAAACTCATTAGGGACAAGATGTCATTAAGGACATTTTTCTTTTGGTGTTTCTAGTGCTTAGCACTATGGCAGGCAATACTGTGGTGGATATTTCACAAACACCTATTATTCGAGAGATTAATTTTTGACTGCTGTGCCTCATTCTTGATATATATTAAGCTTGCAATTCACCCAAACCCCATTCTTCTAAACATGTCTTCCTAGTTCCTTACCTCAGATTGCTTTGGTTACTACCAAAGTACATGAGAGCACGGGTTTTCTAGATTCCATGTTTCATGATAACAAGTCTTTATAAACATTTACTAGATGCCAAGGGCTGTATTAAGTACTAGAGATAGAAAGAAAAGCAAATAAATACCTTGGCCTAGAAAGCATGTAATAAAAACCTCTCCGAAACTCTCCCCTCAAAAAGAATCTGCACTAGAGACAAGGTCTAGTGCTTCTGAAGGTTTTTATGTCTTCTCAGTTTTTTGTCCTCTGAGGGTTAAGGGGAGAATTGGGCTCATTAAGTGTGATACTCAGATGGAAGAGCCTCTTTAGTCTCACTTACTTCACTATTTGATTATAAAATGTCTTATTAGAAAAGTGCTGGATCCATCTCTAGGCACTGACTTGAGGAGGCACCCTATGCTTTATTCAATTTCATTAACTTTCCATTTCTCGCAATTAAGGAAAATGAATATAATAAGCAGTAATTCTTTTGTCCAAAACCCATTGCCACGGTTCATTCTCTTTTGTAAATGAATCAATAATAGTCATTCTTCTCCTGAACATATCACTGAGATTTCTCTTGTGTTCTTTTTTTTTCCTTCTTTACAGAGTAGGTTGGGGAACATTAGTTTGTTTGTTTTTCTTCATCTTTTCACTTAACGTGGAAGATTTTATTTTATTTTTCCCCTAAGCTTCATTGGTATTTATGGTCACAGTGGCATTCCAACCACCTCCTCAGAAGTTTTAATTGAAATTTTAATGGAATCTCTATAAAAGATATTGGCAGAGCTATGGTTTAGGATATGATAGGTTAGAATGGTTTAGGACTTCTACCTAGTGGTAGGTGTGGAAATTCTGAGTAATAAAAAGAATTTTAATTGCTAAAATGACAAATCCTAACAATGTTACCAGTAAATTATTTGAATAATATCCTAAATTATCACTTAGGCTTTTTAGGATGTTTTTCCCACTCTTTTATTCTTTCCCCGTCATCACTTTTAGAGCAACACAGAGTTGTCATAGCCCCCATCTTAAAACTCATGTAACTCATACTTAGACTAATAACAGCTTACATTATTCCCCTCCTACATCACTTCATTGTTGTGGTAGAGAGTCTTGCCATGTAACTATGAGCTATGCCATGAAGAATTATCCAGGATAGACTGGTCATAGTGGAGAGTTCTGAGAAAGGGTAATCCACTGGAGAAGGAAATTGCACATCACTCTATTATCTTTGCAAGGAAAACCCCATGGACACTATTAAAATTATAAAAGATATAACACCAGAAGATGAAGATGAGTCACTCACATTGAAAGATGTCCTACATGTTATTGCAAAAGAACCAAGGGTAACTATAAGAAGCTCTAGAAAGAATGAAGCAGCTGAGCCAGAGTCAAAAGGAAGCTCAGTTGCAGGTATGTCTGGTGACAAAAGGAAAGTCCAATGCTGTAAAAATCACCATTGTATAAGAACCTGGAATGTAAGATCTGTGAGCTAAGGAAAGCTGCATGTGGTCAAACAGGAGATAGAAAGATTCAACATCAACATGTTGAGTATCAGAGAACTTAAATGGATAGGATGGGGTAGATTTAATTCAGATGATCATTACATATACTATTATGGGCAAGAATCCCTTAGAAGAAATGGAGCAACCCTCATAATCTATAAAAGGGTAAGAAAAGTAATACTGGTGTATAATCTCAAAAAAAGACAGAATGATACCTGTTTGAATCCAAGGCAAACTGTTCAACATCAAAATAATACAATGCTGTGCTCTAACCACTGATGCCAAAGAGGCTAAAGTTGATAAGTTCTATGAAAACGTACATCTTCTAGAAATAACACCCCCCAAAATCACTTTCATTTAGCATAGGAAATTATAATGCAAAAGTAAGAAATGGAAAGATAATTAGAATAACAGGAAAGTTTCACCTCAGAGTACAAAACAAAGCAAGGAAGACACTAATAAAGTTTTGTCAAGAAAACTTTCTGTTAATAGCAAATACTTTTTGAATAAGCTCAAAAGTTGAATCTACACATGGACATTACCTGATAGTAAATATTGAAATCAGTTTGTTTACATAGAGCCAGATGTCCTGGAGATTGAAGTCAAGTAGGCCTTAGGAAATACTGTTAACAATAAGATTAGTGGAATGATGAAATTCCAGCTGAGCTATTTAGAATCCTAAAAGATGGTGCTGTTAGATTGCTATACTCAATATACCAACAAATTTGGAAAACTCAACAGTGGCCACTGGATAGGAAAAAATCAATTGGTGTCTCCATTCTAAAAAAAAGACAGTGCCAAAGGATGTTTAAATTACCAAACAACTGCACTCATTTCACACACTGGCAAGGCTCTGTTTTCTTCTGCAAGATATGCTTTAACAATAAATAAGTTAAACAAGAATTACCAGAAAAAGTGCAGGTTGGTTTTTGAAGAGGCAGAGAAGCTAGAGACCAGATTACCAACATTCCCTGGATTTATGAAGAAAGTAAGGGAGTTCAAGGAAAAAAATCTACTTCTGCTTCATTGATTACACTAAAGTCTTTGTGCAGATCACAACAAAACATGGAAAGTCCCCAAAGAGATGGGAATAATTGTCTCCTGAGGAACCTGTATGTGGGCCAAGAAGCAATAGTCAGAACCAAACATGGAACAACTGGTTTAAGTTTGGAAAAAGAAGGGTAGCTAGGTGGTGCAGTAAGAGCACCAGCCCCAGAGTCAGGAGGACCCGGGATGGGTTCCGGCCTCAGAAAATGAGCCCCCACACATAAATAATGACTGACCGTATAACCTTGAACAAGTTACTTAACCCCAATTTCTTTAAAAAAATTTTTATTTTTAAAAAGATTGGAAAAAGAGTACAACTCTATATATTGTTAGTTCATTTATTTAACTTATATGCAAAATACATCATGTGAAATTGCAGGTTGTGTGAATTACAAGCTGGAATTGAGGTTGCCAGGAGGAATATCAGCAATCCCGGAGAGCAGAAGATACCACTCTGCTGGCTGACAGCACAGAACAATTGTGTAGTCCCTGGTGCAGGTAGAAGAGGAGAGTGGGAAAGCTGACTTGCAGCCTTATATATGAAGCTAAGATCTTGGCAACTGGCCCCATAGCTTGGCCAATAGAGGAAGAAGAAATGGAAACCGTGTCCGATGTTATCTTCAGAGGTTCAAAGATCACTGTAGATGTGACTGCTCCTTGGAAGGAAAGCTACAGAAAACCTGGGCAGCATACCAAAAAGCAGAAGCAGCACCTTGCTGACAAAGGTCCTTTCCATCAAAGGTGTGTTTTTTCCCAGTGGTGCGGCTCAGAGTTGGACTATGAGGAAAGCTGAGCACTGCAGAATCAACACTTTTGAATTGTGGGGCTGGAGAAGACTCTCGAGTCTCTTGGACAACACGAGATCAAATCAGTCAATACTTAAAGCAGCCAATTCAGATTATTCACTGGAAGGTCAAATACTGAAGGTCAAGCTTAAATATTTCGGCCAAATAGCAAGAAGACAGGACTAATTGGAAAAGACTCTGATATCGTCAAAGACTGAAGGAAAAAGGAAAGGGGGACAGCAGAAGATGAGATAGATAATGTCATGGAATCAATGAACATGAGCTTGGACAGACTTTGGGAGATAGTGGAGGATAGAGGGGCCTGACATGCTATAGTCTATGGGGTAACAAAGGGTCAGACATGAGTGAACAACAACAAAAGCTGACATTATCATATAGTACTCTAAACTTTGCAAAGTATTTCTCCACTAGAACTCTGAGTTAGGTAGTAAAAGTATCATCTCTATCTTACAGAAGAGAAAACTAAGATTTAGGGAGGTTAAGTTAAGATCTGCGTAAGCAGATCTCAAACACAAGTCATTTGTCATGTGTGTCCAGTCCACACATCTTTGATGCTATTCCCTATACCTGGAATTCTTATCTCTGTCTCCTGGCTTCCTTTAAATCCCAGCTAACATCTTATTTTCTGTAAGAGGCTTTTCCTAGTCCCCATTAATGTTAGTACCTTTCTTCTATGATTATCTCCAATTCTCCTGCATATATCATCACATGTGTAAATATTTGTTTCCATGTTTTCTCCACCATTAGACTGAGTTGCTTGAGAGTAGGGACTGTCTTCTGATTTTTATTTTTCCTCCATACTTAAAAATGCAAAGCACATAGCAAATGCTTAAAAAAATGTTTGTTGATGGACTTAAAAATACTTCCAAAAGAGCTATCTCATCATATGTATCTCTGGGAGAACATCCCTGCTGGGGATCCACTGGCCTATATCTGCCTACAGTGAAGTGAGGAGAGACTTGAGAATTGGTCTGGAGCTGACTAAATTTCCAAGAAGGCAGTTCTGATAAAATCTGGCCCCAGACCAAGGTCTTAGTGTTTAATTACCATCTCTGTGCTAATGGTGCTCAAATCTATCTATCCTAGTCCAGTCTCTATGCTGGCATCCCATCATGCATCTCCAACTGCCTTTTAGACATCTTAAACTCAATACATCCAAAATAGAACTCATTATTGTTTCCCCTGGTCCTCCCTGACTCATTTATTATTTCTAAAGAGGGTAAAACCCAACACCATTGTCCCTGTCCCTCAGGTTCCCAGCCTAAGAATCATTGCCAATTCCTCACTATCTCTCACTCTTCATATCCAGTCTGTTGTAACACCCCTCTTATACAACCCCTTCTCTCCTCTGACATGTCCATCACGCTCATGAAGGCGAAGACCTCACACCTAGACTTTTGTATTAGCCTATTAGTGCATCTGCCTGACTCAAGTCTTTCCCCACTCCAATCCATACTCCTTATTTTCCTAAAGCATAGGTCCAGTATGGCAACTGGGGGGCTAAGTGGATACAGCACTGACTCTGGAGTCAGGGAGATCTGCCTCAGACACTTATTAGCTGTGTGACCCTGGGCAAGTCACTTAATCTCTGTTTTCCTTAATCCACTAGAGAAGTAAATAGCAAGCCATGCCATTATCTTTGCTAAGGAAACCCCAGAGACAATATGATCCATGGGTCATGAAGAATTAGACACAACTGAATGACTGTGCAACAGCATCTCACACTCCTTTTCACTTCCTCTCCCTGTTCCACTCCGTAAATTTCAGCGGCTCTCTGTTGCCCCCAGGATTAAATGCAAAATGCTCTGTTTGGTATTCAAAGCCCTTTGTAACCTACTTCCCCTCCAACCTTCCATTCTTCTTATGTCTTTCTTCCCACCATGCTCCTTGATCCAATGGCACTGATCTCTTGGCTCTTCCACAAACAAGATACTCCATCTCTCAGTTCCATGCATGACTGGAACACTTTCCCTTCTACACTCCAAATACAAATCTCCCTGGCTTCCTCTAATTCCCACGAAACTTCTACAGTAAACTTTGCCCCTTTCCCCTTAATTCTAGTGCCTTCTGTATGTTATTTCCTGTTTATCCAGTACATAGCTTACTTTGCACATATTTGTTTGCAAATTGCTTTCCCCATTAGATTGTAAGCTCCTTGAGGACAGGAGCTGTCTTTTCCATCTTTTAGTATTCCTAGCACTTAGTTTCAGTACCTAACACATAGTAAGGGATTAATAAATCTAGACTGATTGATAGATCTTGGAGCACAACTGTATCTAATGGGAGAGGGAGCTATAACAATAATCATAGCTAGCACTTACACTTGTAAATCTTAAGGCTTGCAAAGCACTTTCCAAATGTTAACTCTTGAGCTTCACAACAACCCTGAAAGAAAGGTATTATTGCTGTCCCCATTTTACAGATGAGGAGCCTGAGATAGGCTAAAAGACTTGCCCATGGTTACAAAGCTAAGTAAATATCTGAGGAGGAATCTGAACTCAGGTCTTCCCAGTTGCAGGTCCAGCACTCTGTCCGCTATGCCACATAGCTGCCTCATTACTGAGGAGGAGATGCCCACGTGCATTTCCACTCAGTCTGAACATCTGCAAAAATTTTAAGGTACATCATTTTATCAATATGGGCCTTCCTCCACTAAGGCAGATAAGATCTCCTCCATGCCTTAGTAGGTGGTCTTAATGAGTAAGATCAATATATTTGGAGAAAAGGACATTAGAGATCATCTCATACTAGTTCCCTAAGACCCAGAAAAGGGAAGTAGCTTTCCCAAAGTCTCTCACATACCTAGAGTTTAGCCCAGCCCAGATTTGATCCCAGATCTCCTGACTTAAAAACTCAAAGCTTTATGCAAGCCATGACCAAAAATAAATTACTTATCTGATGCACATCTTTCTGTTCATGAACCTCTCCCAAATTAATTAGACCGGTCTTTGGAAAACAGACATCATCTGTCACCAGACCTGTATTCAAAACACTTCCAGTTTGCTAAAATTTGTTAAAGATTACCCTCTTCAGACAGAAGGCTTCAGATTCAGAATTTTGTTTGAAGTTTTTCTGTATTTCTAAATCATTGATCATGACCTTCTAGGCTAGGGCCTAGCACTGTTCCTCAACAATAGCAGATGCTTAAAATATCCTTGTTGAGTTGAATTGACTAAGAATGGAACTTGATCTGCATCCTCCCAGAAGTCAGAGAAAAGAAACAGTGACACTTGGAGAGTGGACAGAAGTTAAATCTAGAAAGATTTTGGTCTAAAAGAAGAGGTGGTTTTCTAACAATTAGGTCCTTTCAACAATAGTTTGGGAGGCCTTGTGATATGGTAAATTCCCTGTCCCTAGAAGTCTTTAAATAAAGACTAAATCAGTTACTAGATGATAAGGATGATGGCCTCTAAGAACCCTTTCCAAATCTAAGTTTTATGATTAATTTTTATAAAATATATAATAGTCCATAGCATATAACTGTATAACTTGTCAACAGTCAGTATTATATAGCTCTCCCCCCATATCCCACCCCAAGACATGACTGGATAGGTTTTTCCTTCACTATCAAATCTCAGGGGGCACCTAGGTAGCAAAGTGGATAGAGCACCAGACCTGGAGTCAGAAAGACTCCTCCAACCTCAGTCACTTACTACCTGTGTGACCCTGGACAAGTCACTTAGCCCTGTTTGCCTCAGTTTCCTAATCTGTAAAATGAGCTGGAGAAGGAAATGGAGAGCTGGTTCAGTATCTTTGTCAAGAAAATCTCAAAGGGGGTCAAAAAGAGTCAGGCATGACTGGAAAACAACTCAACAACACAAATCAAATCCCAAGTCAATTTTGCAAGTTGAACTAAGTAATCATGCTTTATACATTATGCAGCCCCTCTATCAAATAGCTATGCATCCTGTCCCCTTATCTTTACTCTGTCAGCTACCACTCTATTTGGAGTTTTTATTTCTTCTCACCTGGACTAGTACAACAGCCCCTTAATGACTTTTCCTGTCTCAAATTTCCACGCTCTCCAATCCATCTACCACAATACAGTCAAAATGATATTTCTAAAGCCCAGGTCAGACCAAGTCACTTCCCTGCCCATAAAATATGACAATGGTTCCTTGTCCCCTCTAAGTTAAAATATTAACTTCTGTTTGGTGTTTAAAACCTTTTATAATCTCCAATTTGACATTCACTCCATAGTCTAGTCAAACTGACTTTCTTATAGCTCCTCACATGTGACATCCCACCTTCTATCCTTGTGCCTTTGTCTAGGCTAAACTCTGTTTGAAATGGACTGTTTTACTCATCTCCACTGCTTAGAATCCCTGGTTTCCTTCAATGCTCAGCTCAGCCTCCTCCTCCTCCTACATGAGGCTTTCTCTCAGCTTCGAATTCCTTCCCCTAAAACTTTCCTTGTATTTATTTTACATAAATTTGCTTATACTTAGATGTGTCCATATCATCTCCCTCAATAGAATTTAAAATCCTTGAATGGCAGGGACTGTTTCATTTTTGTCATTGCAACCCAGTGCCTAGTACAATGTCTGGTACGTGGTGGGATTTGAACCATGCTTCCAGGAATAAGGAGATGCTAGTCCTGCTACACTCTGCTACTATCATACCTCATCTGAAGTACTGAGTCCAGTTCTGGGCTCCATTTTAAGGAATACATTGATAAACTGAAGAATGTCCAGAGGACACTAAGTATGACTGCAAAAGACTTTGGGTCATTGTCATATAAGGTTCATTTGGAAGAACTAGATAAATTTAGATAAATGACTGTTAAACTATGGGTTGGAGGGTAAAATCTGGGCCATGATCTGTTTTTGTATGAACCCTGAACTAAAAACTGTTTTTTAACATTTTTAAAGACAATATAACTTTATTTTTAAAATGTAAAAAAAAAAAAAACATTCTTAGTTCCCTGGTAGTATAAAAATGGACTGGCTGAATTTGTTCCCAGGCCATAGATTGTCAGTCCTGGTTTACACTATAGAAAAGAAGGCCTGGGTGGGACATGCTAGCTTTGATCAAGTAATAGAAGAGTCATCATGTGGAAAAGAGGCTAGATTTGTTCTATTCAGCTCTTGGAGGCAAAAGCAGAAGCAATGGGTAGAAGTTGAAATGAGACAAATTTAGGCTTGATGTGAGGAAAAAACTTCTTAATTTCAGTCTTGTCTGACTCTTCATAGCCCCATAGCCCCACTTGGAATTTTCTTGGCAAAGTTCCTGCAGTGGTTTGCCATGTCCTTTTACAGTTCATTTTACAAAAAAAGAAACTGAGACAAACAGGATTAAGTGACTTGTCCAGGGTCACACAGCTAGGAAGTGCCTGAGTCCAGATTTAAACTCAAAAAGATGAGTCTTTATGACTCTGGGCTGGGTGCTTCACCCACTGCTCCCTTAATTGCCCCTTGTAACAAGAGCTGTCTCAAAGTTAAATGGGCCTCCTATAGAAGTGGCTTGCTACCCACCTCTTCATTGTCTTCATGCAGAAGTTGGGTGGCCACCTGTCTGGCATGTCCCCATGAAGATTCTTTCCATCTAATTTGTGGAAAGGGATCATTTGGTCTCTTCCAACTCTCAAATTCTATGAGGCTGAATGAAGAAATAGTAGATTACAGTTTCTTATTTCAAACTCAATCTGAGAGCATTTCTTCATGGAGTGGAGGCAAGCAATATGGACCAATCTTACTTATTATCTTTCTACTTCTCCCATTCCCCGTACCCTTACCCACTGTCTTTCTTTTTGCCAATCATATGTAGTTGAATTCACATGAATTAAATTCATCTATGCTGTAACTATTATGGCAATTCCATCTATTATGGGAGGCATTTAATAAATATTCATGGCATTAAGTCAAATGGAATAATTTTATGTATAGTCAGGTGTATGTTAGACTAGATAACATCTAAGAACTGTGAAGTCTATGTTTCTTCTGCCATGGCACAGACCACTTCTCCTCCCCATACCAGTAAAATATGCTAGTCAAATATTTCACAGAAATGTTTCAGCTCTTCTTATTTATGTTATCAAAGACTGTGTTTCTTCCATTTATTTCCGGTGTCCTTTAAATATGTTTGTACAATTTAGAAAGGGTTTTTTATTTGTTTGTTTGTTGCTTACTAATTTTTTTCTCTAATCTCATTTCAACATGATCAAAATTTTGAAGAATACCTTACTAGATGCATAAATTATGATATGCAAATGGAGTACAGAACTGATCAATCAGTACACATGAATTAATAGATTCTAGAGTGGACTAAGGAGAGAATTGGCCAATGAACTGAGGTTAAAATTGAAAAGAATTATATTTTAGATATTGTGCAGATATTGATATAGATATAGATAGATATTGACCCTGACCTTTATCCTAAAATAAAGGCCCATTTTTTAAAACTCTAACATTTTTCATATTTAAGACAGAAATTATTTAAGATATGACTGAAGATCATTTAACATATAGCTGGAAATCATAGGACACAAAAGTATCCAAATAATTAAAAGTTGCAGGTTACCCCAAGAGTTATGGAAACAGTCAAGGCATGAGTAACATGGGCATGAGTGTTACCTAGAATGTTGCTGACAGAGAATGGTGTAGAAAAAGCATGATGCAATCAAAAGGTATCATCAAAGACATAGAAAATACTCAGATTCAAGGAATCCAAGGACTAGAGAGGCAGCCAAAGCCCTCAGTGTAACTGTAATGCTAATTAATTAGTAGCATTCCAACCATTAGCAGAAAACTTTCCTAATTAAAAATGGTCACCAGATGTTTGTGATCTTCCATTCACTGTCCTTCCCAAGAGTCCCCTTTCACCTGGTTCAGAGAAGCAAGTTTGGAGATAACTAGCTCAGCCAAGGCAGCCAAATGCTTCCAAATAACCCCACAATATTACAGGATTGGGAGCTTTTATGGCAAGGTGTGATGTTATAAATGATCAAGAGACATAATTTCTGGGTAATTAGTAATTTTATTAATAATGCTAGTACTTTAACAAAAAAAGTCAATGGAACTTTCAAATGCCAAAGACCCTCATGTCAGCGGGCTCAAGGCTTATATGACCTTGGAAAAGTGAGTATTCCAGAGGGTGGTAATCAACTCTGATTGGTTAACAAGTAATGAGAGAGAATGAATACTATAATGAGAGGGTGGACCTATTCTAACAAACTTTGATTATATCATGTACTTCTAAATTACTCCTTGCTTGGGCAATCTAATCAAAGAATTTATACCCACTGAAACCTGAATAGAACACAAAAGGACTAAATTCCTTGTAAGGTTGGGTGAGGTTTGATTGAGATTGAGGAGAATTAATTCAATCTCATTATCAATAATATCCTTCAAAAGATGGAAATTTTAAATGTGAACTATAGGAAAAAAGGAAACTCTGAATTTCCCCAAACCATTGGTTATTAATAATCATTTCTCTCAAAGACTCATTTTAAATGTAAAAAATTTGAGTGATGGGGCGGCTAAGTGGCGCAGTGAGTAGAGCGTCGGCCCTGGAGTCAGAAGGACCTGAGTTCGGATGCGGCCTCAGACACTTAAGGCACACACAAACAAAAACCTAGCCGTGTGACCTTGGGCAAGTTACTTTAACCCCAACTGCCCTCCAAAAGGCAAAAAAAAAAAAAAAATTGAGTGAAGTGATAAAACCCATTACAGAAGATAGAATTCCTTTGGAATCAAGGTCTGCCCTCCTGGAGAGACATCTGTCACTAAGTATCTTTATTTGACCTCCTACTCCTATTGGCAAAAGGACCCTGCTCTAACCTGCCTGAATACAATTGGTTTAAAAGAACAGGAGATGGGCCATTCATATAGCAAGATCAAGGGATACCAACAGATGAATCACATATTCTGTATTCTGAGCCAGGAGCCAGGCATAGTTTACATGCCCGCACGCGCGCGCATGCGCGCACACACACATACACACACACACACACACACACACACACACACACACACACAAACTTACATAGATACTGCTCCTCTCTGCCTCTGCATTCACTAGGGTAGTAATGCTTTTTCAGAAAAGATTTCCTGCAAGACAACTTTCCCCATCTTCAGGAACAATGATACCCCATGTCCATTCTTCATGCCTCAAGTGACAATACTAACCAAATTGTGAGGAAATCCTCTTGAAAGGAAACTAATACAATGTACTTAAGTAAATATTGCTCCTACTCTAACTTCATTGGTACCCATGCAATACTTCCATGGAGAATTTATAAAAGACCATAGTCTGATACAGTATATGATACAGAGGTGAGGATGGATTATTATCTAATATTTAAGGGAGTGACCACATTGAGGATAACACAGATCCACTGAAATGTGGAAAGATCTAGAAGGCAACTGGTAAGAATATCAGATTTGGAATCAGGAAGATCTGAGTTAAAATCCAGGCTTAGACATTTACTGACTATGTGACCCTAGGCAGGTCTGCCTCAATTTCCTCTTCTATACAAATACATCTCTAAATAACATGTACCTTAAAGGGTTGTTAGGATCAAATGTGACAATATTTGTAAAAATTTTTGCAAACCTTAAAGCACTATAAAAATGCTACCTCCCAGGGTGTCTGGGAAGATAAAATGAGATAATATTTGTAAAGTGCTTTGCAAACCTTAAAGATCTATACCAAAGGCTAACTATTAACGGAAGCTATTATTGAAGTTCAGTTCTTTCCCCAGAGTAATTCATTTTATGTGCTGGTCGATATATCCTTGAGGAACTCAGTTTAAAATCCTCCTAAAATAAAGAGCACTCTTGTTCCCAAAATATCTCTTTTACTTTGTGAAGTGAATTGCCTTTTAGCTCAGTAAACTGCTAATCTTGTCAAGAAATGTAAAATGTCCCCTCTAATTTGTTGTTCAGTCACTTCTGACTCTTTGTGACCCCATTTGGTGTTCCCTTGGTAAAGACACTTGAGTAGTTTGCCATTGCCTTCTCCAGCTCATTTTGCAGATGAGGAAACTAAGGCAAAGAAGGTTAAATGACTTGCCCACAGTCACACAGCTAGTAAATGAGGCTAGGTTTGAACTCAGGAAGTGTCTTCCTGATTCCATGATTGGCACTCTAAGCACTATGGCACCACCTAGCATCAATATTCTCTTTCCTACCACTCAGCTATCCAAATGTTCTCTTAAGATATGCCTATCTCTGGTGAAATGAGTACCCTCAGTGGAAAAGCTATTTTTGTTCTTTGAATCTTGAGGGCCTAGGATAGTGTATTGCATATATTAGGCACTTAATAAAGGTTCTTTGTTGTGGTAATTGTTGTTAATGCAGCTTTTCTTTTCCTGGGACTGACAAAACACCAATTTGGTTTTTTTGATCATAATAGTCATGGCTAGTAACGGCTAGCATTTTTAAGGTTGGCAAAGTGCTTTAACATATGACATCTCATTTGGTCTCATAGGAAACCAGGAGGCCTGAGTTCTAGTCCCTGTCCTATCACTAGCTATTCATGTGACTTTGGCAATCATATCTTGCTTTCCTCATCTGAAAACTGAGGTAGTTTGACTAATCTTTAAGCCTTCTTCCAGCTCTGAAAGTCTACTATCTGTTATCTCTGACTACCTAAGTCCCAGGTATTTTTTACCCTGAGATAAGTCACTTATAACTCCTGCGTTGCATGGGTCAGAACTGTTATTATATGTGTTGAATCCAAATGCATGAGATATTGACTCAGATACTTCAACAAACTCTTGCATTTTTAGCAAAGGAATGTACACAGTGCAGATCATACTAACTGGAGGAAAAAAAGCTCAGGGAATTACATCCCCTAAAGAAAATAATAATACACTTTGTACTTGCTCTCTGGGATGGTTCCAGATATCTCTCATTAGCATTTGACACTTTGGCTATAACACCAAAATGGAAGAAGAGAGGCTCAGGAGGATATTAGATGGGAGCAAACACACAAAGCTGCTAAGCCATGCTGGGGATGCACTTCTTTCCCTCTGTGGCCCTTAGACCCCTCTATCTCAGCTTTCCCTGACTCAAGGAATTGCTTGATGGTGAATTCCAGAGTCCCAGTCATGGCATTCCACCAGCTGAGCATATGTGCCAACTAGTGTACCTCCTGACTGCAAACATTTGCCAGAAGCTAAATTGGCAGGGGACAGAGGGTAACACAGACAGATCCTTCTCATAGAAAGAAGAGAAAATGCCGTCCACCCACTGTGAATCAGTGTACTTGTTCTCACTGCCTTCCTTGTACGGCTCATTCTCTGAAGTGCGAGCTATTATGCTTGGGCAGATGTACAATCTGGGACATTCTCCAAATTCATCATTAAAAAACATGAAGTGTTCAGCATTCAATACTCCGCAGGAGTTCCCTCCCTCCTCTCTCCCCCCTCATCATTGGCTGCATGGAAGATGCACCCAGTTGGCCAAAAGCAAGGCAGGTAGGAATGTAAGCATTTGGGTGGAAGCATTTCCATCCAGTCTCTCCATTTCCAGTGCTGTTAAGATTTTCCCAGACAGCTGTGCACATTTCACACTAGCAAAATGTTCCCATTGATGTGACAGCAGCCTGAGTTTGTCTGAATAAGCCACATTCTGGGATAATGTGAAAAGTTGTGGGCTGTGCTGCTCAGCATGAGGAAGCCCATGATGCAAGAGCAATTGCTACTTTTATTGTTCCTCACACAGGTGGATGGCGACATTGTGATTGTTAACTGTTTCACCAATCTCCGTTGTGCCACCTGATAATGATAGAAGCCACAGATCTTATTGTGAAGAGGAGATTGTTTCCTTGATGTAAAGCTCCCAAAGTAACAACTGCCAGCATCTTTATCATCTGCAATGCTGGAGTGTGTTATCTAGCTTACAAAGAGCCTTTCAAAAATGCCACTTATTTTAGAGTTGGTGGATAGTTTGAGAATATATGCCACATGTTTTATGCTCAAATGATGGTAGAGTTTCAAGTAGATTTTCAAATTTTTCTTATGAAGAGTGATAAAACTCAGTACTAATACTGTTTCTTTTTTTTTATAAACTATTATCCCACTCTCACTACTGAAAACATAAGAATAGAAATAGGTGTCATTACAGAGCTTGAGACTATAGGGCCATTTGAGGTATTTTACACACTGAGACTTCTCAAAATGGCCTTGAACAGAGAGTGTGTTACATGAGGATATCCTCTGACTCTAATTTGATTGTCTCAAAAGGATGACTTATAGAAAACCTGAAATGGGAGATAGAGGAGGAGGTGAATGTTTGTAGTGCTGGCTATTTTAGAGAGAAGGGAGGACATTGTCAATGTGGTAAGTCCATCAGTCCTTGAGTAAATTTTATAATTACCAGAGTCAGGGAGATTAAAAGAATAATTCATAGAAGAATTATAAATTCAAGAAGTGTAAATTTTAGAGGAAATTTTTAAAAATCCAAATAAGAAACATCTATATGTGGTTATGTGCTTGTGTGTTTCACATACATGTGTATTTGAATATATGCCGTTGAGAACAGATCACTCAAAAGAATCACCTGTTTTTTTTTTTTTTTAAGGTTTGGGAGGCACCCACTCTTTGATAAGCATTAAATGAATTCTTCTTTTGTGAACCCAGGGTTTATTGATCTCTGTGGTTTGCCCTAGTTTAGTAGGTGATTCCTTCAAAAAAAGGTGTTCTCTCCTTTCCATTACAATGAAGGAAGTTACTTAATGGGTTCCCAAAAAACTATTCAGGTGAAAACGAGATTCTTAGGGAAGTGGAGACAGGAGGTAAAAGATTAAAACAAACTGTTAGCCCCTACCTGTAGACATAAAGAGTAAGATTCAGAGCAACCTGAATGGTTCAGAATATAAATAATAGTCATAGCTTTATGTGTCACTGAATATTTAGCCCACCAAAGGAGAATGCCAATATTTGCTCCAAATTCATTTTAATTTTTTTAATACTGCAGAAATGCCATATAATGTGAGAAACCTTCAAAGTGATGCTGTAGCTGTATTGTTGGACTTGGAGTCAGGAAAAGCTGGGTTCAGATCTTGCCTCTGACACTAACTGTGTGACCCTGGGCAAATCACTTAATCTCTCTCAGTCTCAGTTTTCTTATCTGTAAAATAGGAATAATTATAGCATATATCTCAAAGGATTGTTGTAAGGATGAAATGGGACAAAATGTAAAGTGCTTTGCAAACCTTGAAGCCCTATATAAATGCCAACTTATTATTATTGTGATTATTTCCTTTTTCCATAATCAATAATGACCTGGTCCTCAGTCAGCACATGCTCTTCCTCTAAACTATTAACACACATCAACTTCTTCAGTAATTACCAGCCTGATAATTTGTATCCTCACTAGAAACTATGGATTCTTTGGGGCATGAGAATTCCCCAATCTTCTACAACCACCATCATCTATGAGTGTACCTGGGTAATGGTTGTATTTCCTTCCCCTGATTCTTGGTTTCTTTTATTGGCTACATTTGGCATTTATTCCACTGGAGATGCCTCCTGAAAGTCTCAACCCACTATAGAATTTGTAGGAGTTTCAGATTCTACTCTTTCTATAAAAATCATCTTTGTCTAAAATATTTTCACCTAACCTTAACAGGTTTTGAGTCTGGGCTCTACAATATTGTAAACTCATGGGGCAGATTTTTCAGAATCAGGGTTAACACCTTGTCAGAAATGCAAGCAAGTTGTCATTGAAAGGTCTCATCATCACAGATTTAAATCTTACCAGAATTCTCATCCCTTGTCAAATGGGGTTTGAAACAGATGTTGCCACAAAGAGATATTTCAGGGAAGAGATCTATGTTAACAGATTCTCCAATAGCTGCCTCCCAATTGTTTGGCATACCAAGGAGGAGATGCTGAAACAACCCCACATCAGGGGAGGGTAACTTCCAGGAACCTTAGACTATATTCTTCCTTACCTATGGTGGTCCACTTTGTATCATAGTCTTACTCTGGGTACAAGTTACTCCATACCTTCTCTGACTCATCAATCACCAGGGCATCTGGGCCAGGGACCACTACCTAGAAGTTTTAACACTTTCATTTCCAGAATTTATATCTCTTTGCCTAGAAAACTGCAAGTGGGGTCATAGAGAGTTGGACATGACTGAAACAACACCACCACCACTTTTGATTTCATCATAATTTGGTGCTTTTACTAATTAATAAATGTATCTATCATATTTTCAGTTATTTTCAACTAGACATCAACTATATTGAAGTCAGCAAATATTCACTGAGTCTTTACTGAGTGGAGAGTATGGTATTGGATACCAGAGAAAAATTAAAGTTTAAAGAAATCATGATCTCTCTCTATGAACTTCACAGTATGAGATATAAGATAAAACATAGATAAGTATAATGCATAATGTTGCATGATCATTGTAAAACAAATACATAATAAAAGGAGGCCGAGAAAAGGATCTTTCGTGTCTAGGTACAGTACATAAAGCAACATTTGAGATGGGATTTAAAAGAATGGGTTGGGATAGAAGGAGGTAAAGAATGGAAGATTTTTTAGGTGCCAGGAGCTACATGGACAAAAACTTCAAGAAATAAAAATGAAGAATGTGTTCAAGGGACAGAACAGCCCAGTTTGGCTGCAGTATGGAATATATGGAATGCATAGAAACCTGAAAAGGAACAGTATAACTCACTGGATGTTAGGAGGGGAAAATTGAACTTTATTGGCTAAGCAATAGGGAACCAAAGAAGAATTCAGAGCAGGAATGACATAACCAAATCTAGTCATGCAGAATGTTAGTCTGAAATTGCTATGAAAGAGGAATTGGAAAGTGGAGTTGAGAAGAGACAAGAGCCTATTTAAACAAAATTCCTGTCCCATAATTTGTGCTTCTTTTATATCCTCTAAATCATATGATACAGTACAACATAGTAAATACTCAAGAGATATTCGTTGATTGGCAGATTCTGTGCAGTGGAAGTCGGCCTAACATGTATGTGTCATATGTGGCAAAATGAAAACACATTTGAACATTAGGTAAATAAGATAATTAGACAGAGACAGAGAGATAGCACAGTTATTAAGTGCTTAATATATTCCAGACACTGTGGTAAGCACTGAGAATAAAAATACAAGTAACATAGTATTATTAATACAAGTAATATACTATTGCCTTCAAGGAGCTTACATTCACGTGTTAAAAGATAACATATAAAAAGGAGATGGAAGGGAGAGGTGAGATGTCCATGAAGTGTTGTGGAGGCCTGGTTCTGGGCAAGATAGGGTTAAAGCTCAACCATCAGAACCCAGGATGGTTCTGGAGCATGGAATTCAATGTTCCTGAAAAGAGCAGATTGGATGATGGCCAGAGTGGAGATAGTATGGCATGGACATAGCTGAAAAAAATACTAAAAAATTCATCAATGATACTTATGCTTTATATGTACTATAATTTGCATAAAAGGGGAAGAAGGGTACAGGAGTATGGTGCATTGAGTGGGCAATGTACAGAGCCAGAAACATAATAATGATGTCCATGGGAGGATAGGTGACTGGAGAGGGAACATGGAATGAATGGGTCTGACATGGAGAGCTATGAAGGAGGAAGAGGTGGTCCAGGTAAGGGATATTTGGCTTAGATAGCCTATGACTTTACATTTACCAAAAGTGTTGCTTTCTTTACATTTCTGAATGCATTCGTAATTTTGTGTGGGCATTGTTTTGTAATGTATTTATTTATGTTTCTCAGTGAGCTCACCAAGAGATTACTAGATATAAACCTAACCAGAAAGTAAATGTTCAATTGGGAATTTGACCTATTTGTAGTTTATGATCCAGACCACAAAAGAGAATTTCAGTGATGACTAGAATACTGCTTACTGAGTTCCTCTCATAGAAGTGATGGAATATGCATTGATGAGGTTCTCTCATACATTATTATGATAGCAAAGGAGAGGTCTCAAAAGGGAGTCTCTGACCCATGAAGAAGAAGAAGAAGAAGAGTAGTATGGCAGAGAAGCCCCTGGTCCTGCCTGGTGGTCAAGGCAGGCTCTGCTTTCTAGGGCTTTTCATGTCCTACTTAAATCAACAAAACCATTACTTCTATGAAGTAGATGCTGCTTTATATACCAATGGTTCAGAGTCATAGGCCGGCTGAGATATATAATTATCATTTCCCTCCTCCTTCATACCTAAATATGTCAGTCCCATTCATCCTATGTCCCCATCCCACTTTAGTATAACTTTCCCTACTGTCATCATACATCCCCATCAATTAATAACAAAATGCTCTTCATATTAGACATGTGGGCCTTCCCTCAGGAATTAATTATATGTGTGTGTGTTTGTATATTTACACACATACACACATCTATACAATATACATACATATGTTGTATGTATATATGTGAAACAGGTCCTGCCCTCAAGCATGTGTATATGTGTGAGGAAAGGCCTGCTTTATTTTTGTCTTTTTATGTCTTAGGACCTAGCACATGGCATGAGCAGGTGGTCAATAAATGATTATTTCTGGAATATGTCTCTAATCACAGTACATGATATCATGCATTCTATGAACACCAAATATTTCTTGTTTGATGATAACCTGTGAATGTGTTCATAGATATAAGTTCTTTGATAGTATATTTTTTTTAGCCCAGTGCTTTTTCAAGTGATCTATCACAGCAAAGTTGAAAGATCAGGAGGCTCAATTTCAGTCCCCATGGTCATTGTCCTGGAGAGTAGCTCTCAGTTATTCTTACTTAACCTTATTAACTTATAACTAAGATCCCAAGAGTTCTTATCTGCTCTTCTGCTATCCACATGCCACCCTGTTGACTCTAATGAGTTTAATGAGTTAAGTTATTCTTACCTTAGCCTAGCCACCTTCTGAGAGGAAGCAAGATCAAAGTGATGGAAGAAACCCAAGGCTCCCAGAAAATGAATCACTGTTGGTAACCAGATTTAGAGGGGGAGTACTTTAATTATAATTGTTACCTATCTCTGCCCTTGATCTGATTGAATGGTTTAGGAAAATGATTCTCCAGAAAGTGTCTATATTTTAAGTGACTATCATTGTGTTTGAGGAATAAAAACTCCTAATTGAACTTTCATATAAAGCTGTTATACTTGCATAATTTATCATTATGCAAATGCCAAGTAGTTTTATTGTGTCAAAATGTTTAATTTAGTAGCTGCAGGTTGCGTTCCTGTTATTTCTGTTCTGTGTTCACTCTACTTATGAAATGTAATTGAGGATCACAGTGACCACCAAACTTGGGAAAGGGCCTGGAAAGACGTGGGTGGCAGGTGCCATGTAAAAAAATCAAAGCATGTGACTTTGTGTAGAGGACAGCCTTAATTGTATAAAGGAAATTTATGTAGAAATATCTTTAAAAACCCAATTAAGTGTTTTGTTTACCCAATTAACTTGTTGATGCTTCAAAGGAACAAGCATTCTGCTTTCACTCTGTTTTTAGTACTTGAATGATGATTTGAAGAGTGGTAAAATTCTCCTTTTTATGAAACATAAAAGAGTTTAGAACAAGATTATGTCTGCCAAAGGAGCCAATGTGATATTTTATGTACCCTTGTCATCCATTCATTATTTTATGGACCTTAGAAGCTCTGGGGGGCCGCTATAAAGTTCTATAATGTTCCTGCACATCATGTTCACATTTGGATTCTTTATTTAGGTGTAAAAACTTCATGTAGTCAAATTGCTTTTCTGTAGTCACCTGAGTGATTGTTGAAAAGTAAATGGTTACAGCTAAGGTCAGATTTACCTTCAATAAACACTTCATAATATTGTTTGAAAGGCAGCATGGCAAAGTGTTTGGAGAACTAGGCTCAAAGTCAGGAAACTCCAGAACTCCAGACTTGCATGGGGTCTCCCTTCTGTCACATGATGGCTCTGTGACCCTATGCAAGTCCTAACCTTTCTGTGCCCTCAGGTAACTCTCTAAGACTATATGAAGCTGGGCACTAGGGGTTGGGGAGCATTGGTGGAAAGAGTTCTCTCCCTCTGAAGAAATCACAGAGTTGTTGGTGAAGAAATCAAAATAGCTTGCTATGGGGTTTTTCATTGTTCTAAAAGCTTTTGAGTCCAAACCTTTACCCCTCAGTTTGATAAAATGGCTAGCTGTAATGTAACGGGTGATTGGATGGAATCATCTGGGCATTTTAGAACATGGCACCATACCAACTGAGCCCCAGTTTGGAACAGAGTCTAGTGCTTCACCTCTTTAATGTCTATTCAAGGCCAGATTGCAAAGATGCCCAGTGTGTAACTGATGATATAATATGACCCCATGTACTTTTGTCATGCTTTGTAACTCTCGATTAGAAATTCTCGAATGTAGTCATTAGAAGTTTTATGAACTGAAGAAATACAGGGGGTCCTTCAGTTGGACAGAATACTGAGAAACACTGAGGGCAGTTAAAATAGATTAAGTAAGTCAAAGTACATATAAAACTGTGACTTTCACAACTCTCCTTAGAGGACAATGCAGTGAAGTCAAAGAAATCATTTTTTGTATTTGGGAGAACCACTCAGCTCCAAGCCTCAATCTACACAACAGCAGGAGAATTTTGGTAGATAAAACATTTGATGGGTTGGATCAGCAGCTCATTAAGATGACCTAGTAGACATCTTTCTGAAGCTTTGCTACTTACATAACTTGAAGACGGTTCAGAGCAATGGTTTCCAAACTTATTGGCCTACTGCCCCCTTATTTTTATTCAACACCCCCCAAATGTATCTAACACTACTACCAACCCTCCCGCCCCCCACATTATTCCAGTGTCTACAGGGGGAACCTATGGTTCAGAGTAAACCATGAAATTAGAACATATAAAACTTGTGTGTTTTAGAAATGGCCCTAAAATGACTTGGGGATGTCTCTTCTTTAATATTTTGACTTGATGTCTGGATGTGTTACCCTTACTGTTAGCTTCTGGTGACTAATGCTCCAATCCCATCTAATGAACTAATATCAATTCACTTTTATAAAGGGATATTTACTTCTAAGAAATGGCAAGAATAGAAATAAAAATATCTCCTCCCAGCACCTCAGGGGTATGTTCTCCTTTCTATCACATTAGTCTTAGACTTAATGCATTTTCCACATAGTATTAGTCTCACCAAGTTCACATGCAAATGTAGCATCACTGCTGAATGAAACCTATCAGCTACTACTATTACTGGATTCAGAAGGTAGCTCCTGCATCTTCAGGGCATTGATACTGGGCTAGCTGCAAAAACTCAGCATGGACTTAACTGTTCATGTCATAGACCTTGACACTCTCTGTGTTTGTGTCTCTGAGTCTGTATCTCCCTCTCCCTCTCCCTCTCCCCTCCCTTCCTCTCCCTCTCCCCTCCCTCTCCTCTCTCTCTCTCTCTCCCCCAACCTTACAAAATCAAAAGCAGAGAACCAGAACCCTTATTCATTGGTTCACATATCAGCCTCATATGTGGAGAGTGTCCAACGGTAGTTCCAGATGTGGAAAAAATCCACAGTTTTTTCCCCTTACAATATTATCTCGCATTAGATGTTATGAGCCAGGAAGGGTTCATGCTAAGATGACAGACAAAATCAAGAGAAGAGGACAAGGTTTTATTAAACTAGTGCTTTTGAATGCACCCCAGCCAGCCAAAAAGTTTCTTATTCAACACATGGTTAAAAGACTGTAACCAACTGGTACCTTATCTACATATGCTCCATAGTCTGTATAAAATATTTCCATCACATATCATCATGCCTCTCCTGAAACACGTCCCCAGCCCCTTTTACCTGGGGCACTCTGTGCATGCTCTTAATGACTGAGTGCAGTGGCCAGTTCACCATTAGCACAATTCTGTTTCCAGTCTGGTTCTAAGAATTTTAAAGGATGAGATAGGCATGACAATGTATATTCCAAAAGTGAAGGTGTTAGTTTGATAGTTTACATAATTATTCAATTTCAGGATAGGAATCCATAAATTGGAAGCCCACAAGCATATAAGGATTGACAGTATGAAAAAGAAATATACTGAAGTATGAAAAGCTTAAAATCAACTTTCAGTCAGATTTTTTTCTAAACTCTAACACTATAAATAAATGTTTGTTTTAAGTACCTCGGAAAATATTTATAGAAGTAATGCCTATCAAAGAATTATCGAATCCTCTGTGGGAAATGAGTTTCCTAAGGAAATATAAAATCCACTTGTGTTTTCAAGGATGTAAGGGACTATAAGCTACTCCTATCTTTGCACTGATTTACATATTGAACCAGGGTTTGGGTGGGGGCCAATAAGACACTTTAACTAACCTTTTAAATTCTGTCTAAAACTTTATATCATCCCTCAAAGATCCATTTGAAAATCTGAACCTAACTCAAGTCTGAACTTGTCTTTTGGAGATGTCAGTTCTTAAGGATCGCATTTAGTACCATCTGGGGTTGATTTTATCATTTGGTTCTAGGGAATTATGTTTCAGTGATTTAATTGTGATGCCCAAGTCAATTGAACAGTGCTCCTGAAGAAAATGTGTATGCCCCACAACACGCAAATGTGAACTTTAATGAAGTCATATTATGATACATGAATAAAAAACAGAAATATGCTACCATTAATCAGAATGTCAGCATTAATGATTGTCTCCATTTGCACCAATATTTCATTCCTTTCATTGTATAGCATCATGAGAACAAGCTCCATTAGGAAAATATATTCCAGAAGAATTCATTATGAAGGGAAAGAGGTATTGTTCCATGAGAGTGTTGCTAAATTTAATTGCTTCTCCACAAGATATGTATACGTGCATACATATATATATATACACACACATGCACACATATATATTCATTAATTTAAATATCTATATGTATATATATGTATAACTATATTCATGCTTGTATATATAACATATATAAATATATAGCAATATTTATGTATGTATGTTTGTTTATAGATGTATATTTATAATATAGATATACATTGTTATATATTTAAATATATATACGTATTATCTAAATTCAGTTACTAAATAATCTAATTGTAATTTACAATGATTTTGGTAATCTTTCACTGGGCACTATCTGAAGCCTATCATCATTTCATAATATCAGTTTTATAGTCTGGATTTTTTAAAACACAAGCCATTCATCCAGAGTCACTAGAATGCTTTAGCTTGGTGGCTCATATAGACACTCTTATTCAGTTTTTTTACCCTTCAATATTACCTAATGGCAAAATTCAGACTAAGAATGCAGTTTTAAGTTGGCATAAAGTTCATCTTTATGGCTCGAATTCAATGACCATGCAAATGACTTTCTGAGTTTGGCTTTGGGCCCTCCACTAAAATGAAGCTGTAAGCTAATGGATAAGCTTTATTAATAACTGACATTTATATAGTTCTTTATAGTTACAAAGCACTTTGCACACATTATTTCACCATGTCCTCACAACAACCTGTGAAGTAGGTAGTATGAGTATTATTATTATCCAAATTTTATAGATATGAGGACTAGAGTAATCAAGTTTGAATGACTGACACAAAGTCATAAAGCTAGCAAGCAACAAGAAGTAGGTCTTAAACCTTAACCTTTTGGATCCAAATTTGGGCTTTTCCAAATGTTCCACCCTAATTCTCTTATTCACAGAAATCAGATGGAATGTCAGGTCCTATTCATCTAGCTTTTTGGAAGCAGCCACTTTCTGTATCACTAGGTAGAGAATCTCATAAGGAATAATTTTCCATGTGTGAGGAGACTTTTGATCCTGTGTGGTTATATTGGTATCCATAGGTAGGATATAGGTTGCTCATTGGTGATCACTCATTATCATTATATGGCCAGACTACCACCTTTGATAGGCAGCCATTTCTCTGGAATTACTATTTGCTTATATTAGCATCTTTGATGAAGTTATTAGAATGGTAAAAAAAAAAACAGGTTTTCACAAATTGTATTTTACCAGAGTATATGTTTACAGTCACACAACTAAATGTAAGGGACAGAGAATGCTAGATATCACTATGCTTACTATTTGTTTATATTAAAAATCATTTGAGGGGGGCAGAGCCAAGATGGTGGAGTAGAAACAGTGAGTCCAAGGCACTCTCTCCCCAGATTATCTCCAAACTATGTAAAAGGGGACTCTGAACAACTTCTGGAGCCCCAGCACCCACAGAATGACACAGAGAAGCTAACCTCCCACTGAGGACAGCCCAGCAGCCCTGCAGGAAGGACCAGTGCAGCACTCTGGGAGCCAGCAGCACAGTGCACAGAAGGCCAGGTCCGTGTGAGTCACGGTTTTAGCCCCAGGGTGGCCAGGCCAGCAGCCGGCTGGAGGGACCCCAGAACACCAGCAGCTGTGGCGATTCCAAAATTATCAATTCAGATATGCCTAGGACAAAGTGAGAGGTTAGTGCCCTATGGACTTTGGGACCAGTATTTGGGGAACGCATTGGCTTCCTCCCCTGGGGGCTAGAAGCCACTGAGGAGACACGCCATTTTGTACTTTTCAGTGGCAGCTCCAGCTCCTCGCCTGTGAACTGTAGGGAGATTCAGTGATCAGTCTTGGGGGTTAATCGCTCTTGCTTTAACCTCCCTGGATCTGGATTGTGATCTGGGGGGGGGGGTCTGGAGTGGGCATACAGCTTGCCAGAAAGCTGTGAAGACCCCAATATTCAGGATGAAAGCTCCCCTGTCTGGTGGCAGAGTCCTGCTGTGGCAACAAGCCCAAAGGTCAAGTAATTAAGTGGCAACATGTCAAGGCAAAGGAAGCAAAATAAACAGAAAAATGAAACATTAGACTCCTATTTGGGGGGCAAAGTGGATCGAAGCAGGAAACAGGAGGAGGACTGTGAGGTCAGAAATCCTGCTCCAAAAGCCCCAAAGGAAAATATGAGTGGGTTACAGGCCATAGAGGACCTTAAGAAGGACTTTAAAAATCAAATAAGAGAAGTGGAGGAAAAATTCGAAAGAGAAATGAGAAGGATGCAGGAAAAGTATGAAATGAGGGTCAACAGCCTGACTGAGGAAAACAACACCTTAAGAAATAGACTGACTCAAATGGCAAAGGAGGCCCAAAAGGGCAATGAGGAGAAGAATGCCTTAAAAAGTCGAATTTGCCAGATGGAAAAAGAATCTAAAAAGCTCACTGAGGAGATTCATTCCTTCACAGTTAGACTGAAGCAAATGGAAGCTAATGACTTTATAAGAAATCAAGATGCTGTTAAGCAGATCCAAACAAAGAAAGAATAGAAGGCAATGTGAAATATCTCATGGGAAAAACCACTGACCTGGAGAATAGATCCAGGAGAGACAATTTAAAAATTATTGGACTACCCAAAAGCCATGATCTAAGAAAGAACCTAGAAATCATCCTTAAAGAAATTCTTAAGGAAAATTGCCCTGATGTTTTAGACCCAGAGGGGGGAATAGAGGTTGAAAGAATCCACCGGTCACCTCCTAAAAAATATCCTAGAAAAAAAAACAACTCCCAGGAATATTATAGCCAGGTTCCAGAATCCCCAGATCAAGGAGAAAATACTCCAAGCAGCCAGGAAGAAACAATTTCAATATTGTGGAAACACAATCAGAATAGCACAGGACC
The DNA here is from genome assembly GCA_011680675.1 of Gymnobelideus leadbeateri. Classification (NCBI taxonomy): domain Eukaryota; kingdom Metazoa; phylum Chordata; class Mammalia; order Diprotodontia; family Petauridae; genus Gymnobelideus; species Gymnobelideus leadbeateri. Next base: position 320,843 of record WOXC01006634.1, on the reverse strand, counting down.
TGGCAGCTTCTACACTGAGGGACTGAAGGTAACGGAATATGATATTCCAGAGGGCAAAAGATCTGGGAATGAACCCAAGGGTCACCTACCCAGTGAAAGTGAGTATTTTGTTTCAGGGGAAAGTATGGTCATTCAGTGGAATAGAGGACTTTCAAGCATTCTTGAGGAAAAAACCAGAGTTGAATAGAACATTTGATATCCAGACACAAGAAGCAAGAGATGCCTGAGAAGGTAATCAGGGAAAAGAAATCAAAAGGAACTTATCAAAGTTGACCTATTTACATTCCTACATGGAAAAACAATAATTGTGACTGATTAAACCTTTCTCACTATGAAAATAATGGAAGAAGGGTGTATGGTCATATGAATACATATGTGAATGTGTGTATATATGTTTACAGTTATACATGGAGAGAGGGCATAGGTTGAATTTGTTGGGAAGGAATGATACTTAAGGGGTGAAATTATGAGGTGAGAGAGGAAAGTGGCAAGAGGAGATGGGGAGAAATAGGGTAGGGTAAACTATCTCATGTAGAAGAAGCAAGGGGAAGTGGCTGCAGGGGAGGGGAAGAATAGGAAGGCAAAAAGGCAAAACCACATTCTCATTGAATTTGGTTCAGGGAGAGAATGACATACATACTAAATGAGATATCTCAACCTGCAGCAGAATAGGGGGGAGGGGGATGAGAGGAGGGATGATGGATGGGAGGGCATTCTTGGGGAGAGGGGAGGGTGGAAGTACCCACTATAGAAGAGGGACAGGATCAAGTAGGGAATGGACCAGGTGGGGGTGGGATGGGTGGGAGAGAATTATAATCAGCCTTGTCCAATATATCTTCTATGGTAATATTTTGCATAGCTATACATGTACAACACATACTGAATTACTTATCTTCCCAGAGGGAATGGGTGGCAAGGGAGGAAGGGAATGGATCTGAAATTCGAGGTCTCAAAATTAAATGTTTCCAATACATATAAATACTATTATCAATACTCTTTTGCATGTAATTGGGAGGTAAGATGTGCAGGCATTGGGGCACAGAGATTCACCTTGCTCTAATGGAGAAGTCGAAGGGGGTATGGGAGAAGATATGGGAGAGAGCAGATTGGAGGAAGTGATATTTTGTGGGACTGCTATTCTGGGAGGTTGGGTAGGGGAAAAATGGGGGAAAAAATTGTAACTCAAAATCTAGCGGTAATGAATGATATAAACCAGAAGTTAATAAAGCATTTGTTTAATTATTTAAAAAAATCATTTGAGAGAGAAAAATGTCACTTAAAGGTTGTCATCCAACAAGTTGTTTTCTATGCATATGTTAAAGTCTTGTAAGATTTCTTGAAAGTTTCAACAATTAATCAAGAAGGATATATGAAGTACATACCATGTGCTAGACACTGCAAAGTCATGGATACAAAGAAAAAAATTTTCCCTGTACTTAAGGTAATTATATTCCATTAAGGGTTATCTTATTATAATTTAGTATCTCTAAAATATCTTTTCAAATGTTTCTCCTGAATGGTTCTACAATGACAACATGATGAAGCCTATTCAGGCTTAATAGGTGGCTTTTTTTACTTCAGTTATTTGGACAAAATGTTGAGCTAAGACATTTTACCACACCAAAACAACTTAAGAGGTTGGAAGGAAAGATCTGTGGTAGTGTAGTCAGTATTGACCGAGAATGCACATGGCAGCAACACCAGCTGTGGGTATTGAGGGTAGTCCCAACAGTTCCAGCAGCAGTAGTTTTGGGAGTTTTTAGCCCAGAGACAGTAAGGAAACTGTACATCTGGTGAGAAGGAAATTATAGGGCACCCCTGTGCCAGCAATGGATTCACAAACAGGTGCTGTTTGGCAACTGCATTGGCCCCATTCAATTCCAAGTCACAGTAACAGGGCAGAAAGGAGTGTTTGTGATCATGAGGGAATGGGGCCTAGTTGAAATTCCAAGGCAAAGAGGAGTGATAGTGCTTGTGACTACAAGAAAGCAAGGGCCTTTCCTTGGGAAGGACCAGAGGAGAAAATAGGAGAGCAGTAAGCATACGTTTCCCCAGATCATATCACCTTGGAAGCACTAAAAACTTATAAAACCCCTGAACTAGCTATGAAAAAAAGCAGAACAAAAAAACCTGGGTAGTCTAGGTGGCATAGTGAATAGAGCACTGGCCCTGGAGTCAGGAAGACCTGAGTTCATATCTGACCTCAAACACTTAATATTTACTAGCTATGTGACCTTGGGCAAGTCACTTAACCCCAACTGTCCTGCCTTCCCCCTCCTCCAAAAAAAAAAAAAGCCTGAAGCCTGGGGCAGTGACTCCAAACATACACTCAGTTGAGCAGAGCCCAACAATAACATAATGTTCAAAATCAAGAGATAGACTAGTAAAATGAGTAAATAACAAAAATGAACCTAACCATAAGAAGCTACAATGGTGAAAGGGAAGATTAAGACACAAACTCAAAAGAAGACAATGACATGAAGACAGATAGAAGCAAAGGCTTTTTAAAAAATGCAAATTGAACAAAAGCCCAAAAAGAATTCCTTAAAAACCTAAAAATATATTTTAAAAATCAAATCAAAATAGTAAAGGAAAAAATGGAGAAATGAAAATTATTAAAAGGAATTATGAAAAGCTTTATAAAAGAGGCACACACAAAATGCTGAAGAAAATAACACCTTAAAAACAGAATTGACTAAATGATAAAAGAGGTATAAAACCACTAATGAAAATAACTCCTTAAAAATTAAAATTGGGCAAGTGAAAGTTAATAACTCCATGACATATTAAGAAACTAAATCAAATCAAAAGAATGAAAAAGGAGGAGAAAGTGTGAAATATTGAATTGGAGAAACAATTGGTCTGGAAAATAGATTGAAAACAGAAAATTAAAGAATTACAGGATTATCTGAAAGCTATGATGAAAATAATAACCTAGACATCATATTTCAAGAATTATAGAGGAAAGCTGTAGCAATATCTTGGAACCAGAGGGTAAATTGGAAATTGAAAGAAGCCACTGATCACTTCCTGAAAGAGATCCCAAAATGAAAACCCAGGAATATTACAGCCAAATTTCCAAGTCTCTGGTCAAGGAGAAAATATTGCAAAGTCAGAAAGAAAACATACAAATATCGTGTAGCTACCGGCAGAATCACACAAGAGTTAGCGGCTACCACATAAAAGAAATGTAGGGCCTGGAATATGATAGGCAAAGGAGCTAAATAATAATCTGCTCAACGAAAGTGAATATAATATTTTAGGGGGAAAAAACAAAAATTTATTTAATGAAATAGAGGACTTTCAAGAATCCTTGATTAAAAGACCAGAACTGAATAGAAAATTTGACATTCAAACAAGACTCAAAAGATAAACATGAAAGAGAAATCATAAGGGATTTAATAAGGTTAAACTATTTGCAATCTTATATGGGCAGATGATTCATGTAACTCTGAAAAATTTTCTCATTATTTACACAGTTAGAAGGAGTCTTCATAGACAGAAGGCATGGATTCAAATCAATTGTGTTGTGAGGACCTCAAAAGAAATGAAGGGGTGAAAAAGAGAAATGCACTGGGAAAAGGGGGAAAGGACAGGAAGAATGGGAGAAATTATCTCACACAAAAAAGAACAAAGGGAAGAGCTTTTACAATGGAGAGGAAAATGGATTGGGGCAGATATTTTTGAACTAAACTCTTTTCTGGAAGAGTATATACATACTCATTTGGGTATAAAAATCTATTTTATCTACCAGGGATATTGCTCACAATCTTCCATCGTCCTTCATAAGATTTTACAAATGATTCAATATTGTTATCTGGTGCTACATACAGTTAATAGTTCTCTCCACTTAGAAAGTAGATAATGCATTCACTGGTTGAGACAGTTTCTAGGCTCCTTTTGTTACCATATTGTGGTGATTATTTCAATGAGTTGATCTTCCTTAGGAAATAATGATAGTTTGTGTATCTGTTAACTTGAAATAATAACAAATACTATTATTGCTAGAATGTATATGGCACCTACTATGTGTCAGATGCAGTGATAAACATTATAAATATATTATTTCCTTTTTCCTCACAATAACCCTGGTATGATATGCTACTTTTATCTCCATTTTACAACTGAGAAAACTGACTCTCCCAAAGCCACATAACCAGAGAGTATCTGAGGCTGGCCTTGAACTCAGGTCTTACTAACTCCCAAACCAGTACTCGATCCATTATGCCAACTAGCTTCCTCTTTCACCTTTTAAGGAGTTACGAGTTTGTTTATATAAGCCAGTTTGGAGCTGGTTAAAGCATGTGTCATATTATCTTTTTATTTTTATTCTTTCCTCCAATTTGACATTGATTTTATTTTTACAATAAGTAGCTCATGGTCAAACCACACACACACACACACACACACACACACACACACGCATGCACGCACACAAGATTTGGAAATGATGCCCAAATCAGTTATTGGTCATTTCCTCTCTGTTTAAATCATATCAATTTCATTTTTTCTCCACTTTCTTCACCATCTACACCTTTGATAAGTGAGCCTTTCCTTATCTTGTTCAGGGTACAAGCATCCTCACCAGCTATATTCACACTAAGCTACTCCAAGTACCTTCCCTCTTGCCTTTTCAATGCCCTTTATGTATTTTCTTCCTACATTAGAATATAAGCTCCCTAAGAATATGGAACATCTTCCATGCTTGTATTTGTATCCCCAGCACTCAGCACAGTTCCTGGAATCAAGTAAGCCCTTAATGGATGCTGTATCTAGCTAGCTAGCTAACTATTTATCTGTATGTCCATCTGCCTATCTTCTTAATGAAAGCATTTTTGGTAAATATATGAAAGTATTTGTGACAGATATATGTCTGCTTTGATCCCTCTTATTTCTCTAGCTTAAAAAAGAAGAAATGTTGTCTTCCATTATTCTCAGCTTTCCTTACAGACTCCATTCAGAGCTTAAGCACTCTTATCAATATTTGTAAAAGGATTATGCCACACTTGTATTCATCCCTTTTGGCTGTCCTCATTTCCATCTTCTGTGCATTTCCTCATCTTTACTTTTTCTCTCCATAGATGACTTCTCTCTCTCTCTCTCTCTCTCTCTCTCTCTCTCTCTCTCTCTCTCTCTCTCTCTCTCCCTCATTCCCTTCTTATTCACCCTTCCTTACCAAGTCTCACCTGTTACTATGTACATCCTTTCAGATAAACTTTTTTTCCCTACTTATTCAAATGGAAAAGTGAAAGAATGGAACCAAATATCCCAAACTACACACATCTTGCCTATAGTGCCTATAGAGGTAGTAGGGAGCCCATGATTTATCAAGATCGAATTTGATGTTTTTCCCCTAAAAAAACTTAATAGATCATTAGAAAAGATATAGAGGGAAGGGAAAAAGGAAAAGGAGAATTGGGAACACAATGAAACTGACAGGTCCATGGTTTATATACATTTGATCAAGTTCCAATACGGTGTGCGGAACCTCACTGCTCATAGCTATGACCAATAAAATGAAGCAGGTTCCTATTTCATCTACAACAAGAAAAAAGAATAAGAATCCTTCCTAAGGCAAACAAGGGAGGCTTGAACAAGATTAGAATCTAAGTTTGGAGTGAGAGCCAGTTGCCATTAATGAGATTTCTTTTTAATAAGACTAGAACTAAAGAGCAATGCCAATGTTCAGCAACTCAGAGATTTCAGTGAATTCAGAGGGTAGAACATTTCCAAAGTGGAGCAAGCTGAGACATTTAATTTTTGTGCTTGGAATTTGAATCCATACAAGTTTATGAGCCAGTAAACAATCTAATATGCCTTATATGTTTCTATTCTTTTTTTTAGAAACCAGTTACTTGTCCGATAAAGTATCCTCTGCAGTGTGCCAGTTAAAATTATGAGCCTGTGACTGTTTTGTCATTAAACAAAAATCTCATCTTAAGAGATTTATACCTGAGTCAGACAAGTTTATTGAAGGGTAAATTTTTATATATCCTGTGACAACAGGCATCCATTCCTTTTTTAAAATGTGTATCAAATATTTTATCTTAATTTTTTAAATCAAATAACATGTTACAGTTTCATCTGATTCAAAAACAGAAACGCAACAAGGATGAAAATAGTTTTAATGATTTGTCAATGATTTGCAAATTATAGTACAAGAGGAATTAACTGACTTCTTAATGAGATTCTTCTGGCTCCTGGGCATTAATTCAGAAGTGTTCTCATTCCCAGCAAATCCAAACCTAAGAGTTTTGCTAGATGTGCAGGGTGTCCCAAAAGTCTTTTATGGAGTTTTAAACTTTAATAGCTCAGATAAGCTTTAATGATTCAACATTGCAGTAAAACTTTTGGGCCACCCTGTGTATGTGTGTAGGCATGTATGTATTGTGTATTTAAAGGTTATAAGGTGACAGCTTTTAAATACTTTTCTTAAAAAAATAGTAATTAGATTAACTTTCAGGAGAGTAACAAAGTACTTTGTTTAACGACATAAATCTGTGAACTATATGTTATCCCATTTAGATACAATTTAGAAAGCACCTCAGTAGACAGGTAGTTCTTTTATTATTTTTTAAAGCATTCCTTCAGTCCATTATTTCTGTCAATGATAAGCTCCACACTAGTATAAAGAATGCAGGAGAGGGGCAGCTAAATGGAACAGTGAATAAAGTACCAACCCTGGAGTCAGGAGGACCTGAGTTCAAATCTGGCCGTGTGACCTTCAGCAAATCACTTAACCCCAATTGCCCTGCCTTCCCCCCTCCAAAAAAGCAAAAAATTAAAATTAAAAAAAATGGAGGAAAGAATTAGAAATGTTGGAATCTTCCCAATAACATTCAACCGACTACTTAAAGGCTGTTTTCTTCCCTAGCAATGTTTTTTCTTGACACTAGAAATAGAAAACCTCAAAGCTCCAGTTTTAAATAAGCCCAGTTAGCTTTATATGTGACTGCCTCTTCTGGAAGCCTAATTGGCTCAGAAGAGTTTCTTGAACTCTTTTTGCTACCCCCTGATGGCAACAGACTCATCCCTATCTTCACTACCCACCACCATTATCCCCAATGCCACTAACCAACTAGGAATACAAGGACAGGACCCATCCCCCTTGTCATAATGCCTAAGACTAACTTAGAAAAATATACCTAAAAGCCAAATTGACAGAGTGCTGCAGAAGGGAAAACCTCTTGATTCTACAAGAGGATTTCTTAACCTGGGGTCCATGAACTTGATATTTGTATGTCAATATATTTTTCCTCCTTTGTGATCCTATGTGTTTTATTTTAATGCTTTAAAAACATTATTCAGAAAAAGGGTACATAGGCTTCACTAGACTAGCCAAAGGGTCCAAGAAATAAAAAAGGATAAAAGCCCCTATTCTTTATTTTTGTTTTGTTTTGTTGGTTTTTGGAGGGCAGTTGGGGTTAAGTAACTTGCCCAAAGTCACATGGCTAGGTTTTTGTTTGTGTGTGTTAAGTGTCTGAGGCTGGATCCAAACTCAGGTCCTTCTGACTCCAGGGCCGGCCCTCTACTCACTGTGCCACCTAGCCACCCCAAAAGCCCCTATTCTATGAAGTTCCACAAGATTGTCTTAATTATAGGGTCACACAGGTTTCTCATTCCAGTGAAATGGGAATTAAGAAGTGGAATAGATCATAGTCATATCACTAGTATTGGGTGGTTCTCCAGTGATACTTGACATAGCCCCATGGCCTCGTGGATAGAGAGACCTATCTAGGCCTCTCTATCCATGACTTACAGCAGATATGGAAGGTATGATAACTGACCCATGTGCCAGGCTGCTTTTATATCCTCTTGATCCTCTGCAGCTATGCAATCTGTGCCGTTCTGGCTCTGTTATAGCTAGCTGATTGGTGGGCTCTGGTCCATTTGCTTTCTGGGATGACTATATACTTTCATTGGTCCATACATCTGGTGTTCTGGAGGAATCTGCTTCTTGGCAGTTGTAGCAAAAGGCTGTTCCATTGGCATTTAGATAAAAGACACTGGGAGAGACACAAATATAGTTTATAAGAGGCATAAAAAGCATCTAGTTCAAATAAAGCAGGAGCAATAAACTCACATTTACTTATGTTTAATATTTGTAAAGCATTTCCTATATATTATCTCATTTAATCCTCAGAACAATCTTGTGAAGTAGGGGCTATTTTAACATATCTTGAAGGAAACTAAGAGTTAAAGAAATTAAAAATGGGGCAGGTAACAATAGATTGAGTGCTTGGCCTAGAGTCAGGAAGATCTGACTATTGTGTAGCTTGGGCAACTCACTTAAGCCCTGTTTGCCTCAGTTTCCTCATTTATAAAATAGGCGTGATAACAGCACCTACCTCGCAGGTTCTTGTGTGAGATAAAAATTGTAAAGCACTTAGCATGGTGCCTGGCACATAGCAAGAACTATATTCATGTGGTACTCAACTATTATTACTCTTAAATAATTTGCTTGTCTAAGGTTCACATAACTAGGAAGTATCAGGAAAATTTTTAATCTAAGACTTCCTGAATCCAAGTGTAGGTCTCTCTATCCATGAGGTCACATAGCTTTTCCTAAATCAATTAAAGATCCCAAAGTTTCAAAATTGATGTCTGTAAGTAAATTCTGGGTAGGCATTTATTGGAAATGTTGCAGAAGAAATTCTCTTTTCGTTAAGGATTGAACAAAATGAACTCCAAATGCAATTCTGTGATGTACGTTAAAAAAACAAAAACATAAAAGCATAGGAGTTCAGATGAGGAAGAACTCAGGGATTTGGTATGGCTTCAAAAGAGGAAATCAACAAGATAAAAAAGACTTTCTTCTAACTCTTTCTTTTGCTCTCTCTGTCTCTTTATCTAAATTGGATCTTCCTATTTCTCCTAGGCTGCAAGTGCAGGGGTCATTCATAGGCCAGGTTCTACTCTGACCAAACCAGGAACTTTGACCTGATTTGTTTATTACCTGGAACAGTTTCCCTTTTCTCAAGCAACATGATTTTCCTCCCACCCTGCCCCACTCCCACATGTTCTCCATATCAATATAAACCTTAGTGCTGAAATCCCATCCACTTTGTATACTGCAGCCCAGAACTCCTGAGCTCAAGAGATCTGTTAGCCTAAAATATATCTTAACAAAGGTTTTTTTTTTCTTTTTGACTCTGACAATCAAGTTGGGTTATTGATTCCAATCTACCATTTGCTACTGACAAAATTTACTTTCAAATCATGCTGAAAAGGCATGTACAGAAATGCAAAGATGACCTTAGAAAGGCCTAAAGTAATTTTAAATGCAACTCAGCAGTAAAATTACTAGCAGTTAAAAAGCCATAAAGTTACTAATTTTTGATACCTATTTTCTTCTTGGCCATGAATTCAGAAAGATCTGTTTTCAAATCTTACCTCTGATACATATTGGCTGTGTGAATCTGCCCGTCACTTAAATTCTCAATTATCTAGACAACACTCCAGGAGTATAAAATATAGAAAAGGTACCAACCTGACTTGGTAAGAAGGAATTTCCTCACCTGTGAGTTCCCTATACCATTGAAATCATGGGTTTCATTTCATCTACTGAAATCTAAAACTACAGGATCTAAACTCTTGACTTTCGAAGGTAGGCAGGTTCATTAACTGACTAAAACCAGGTCTTAAAGGAGAGGAGTGAAGGACAATTGTCTTATGGATAACTCCCCAACCTAGGTTGCCCCAAGTCTTCCTTGAAGACAGTGGTGTTTAATTATTCCCACAGGGAGGTAAACAAAAGCAAATTAACGTGTCTGCTTATCCCTGACCCCGTGCATGTTCTTGCCTATTATGTCATGTCCTAAAGAAGTAAAACAACCAAAGATGGGATTGTTGAGAAGAAAAGAAGAAGAAACAATTCCATAATAAACAAATTGGCTAATTAGGACAGCTTTAGCTCTCCCATCAATCTGCCTATCTAAGAAGAGTGTGTGTCTTCATGATTCCCTGTGGGATCCCTCCAGACAGTGAGTCAAATCCATTAGCCACAAATTGCAGCTTTGAGGGACAGAATTGGGAAACTAGCCAACAAAGCTCATCAGTTCAACTGAAGGTTGAGATGGAAACAATTTTGGAGAAGCCATCTTTCCATCAGAGCAATAGTTTTGACTCAGGGTCAAGTGGTCAGGGAATCCAGGAACCCCAATAACCAGAATCCCTGGGAAGCAGTCTGAAATGAATTCATGGACTCAAGCATTCTCTAAGTCAAGGTGGCAAAGATTTATTGTCATGCTATACAGTGGACAGGAGTTCTTAAAGAACCTGCAATCTTAAAGGGGTACAATTAAAGTTTATATAGGATATTCTATAGTATAACCTGTGCCAATTATGCTAACTAGGTGAGTCAGGGTGGGATTAGGGAGGAGTTAAGGAGTGGTCAGTTCTTAAAGGAACATGCACTTTTAATATCTACTGCGCAGGCATATTGCCCAGAATTCACCAGGAAATAGCTGGGGGTGGGTGTCATGGAAGTGTGTTAACGTCACTAAGTTAGCTAGCGGTCAGGGCTGACCAAGCTGCCACCCATCAATGTCGTGTTTAACAAGATGGATGTTGGGAGTATATGTATATCCCAAGTTAATGAGGGATTCAGGATATATATATATATATATATATATATATATATATATATATATATATATATATATATAATGAGCTAGGGAGCATACATATGACTGAATCTAGGATACATATGATAGGTATGATCCAGTACACAGCTGGGTCAAACTACTAAATTCTTTAGGTGCAGCTGGCCACTGTATCAGGAAGAGAGGTAAATATTTTGTTAGGGCATGCTGCCCTTGAGCTAGAGAGAAACTGCCCGAGACAGTGTTTTGAGGCTAGGGAGAAATGTGATTCTACAAACTGGGCTTCAAGCACAGGCACCCAAGCACCCCATCAACTTCACCACAGAATGTACAAGGTGTCCCAGAAGTATGAGTGCAATTTCAAGCTTTGATAGCTTTCCCTAAGACTTTTGAGACACCCTATAGAAATAGTCGACATTTCATTGGCAATCAAACCATATGGCACCTGTGATCTTTTTGTATTCCCTTAATGGATTTCTGCTTCCCTTATACTCACTAGGACAAGAGATGAGCACTTAGATGGATCAATGATAGGTACACAAAGTTTGAAGCTCCGTGGACAATAAAGTGGTGATGCCCATATCTCACTTGAAAAGTGACCAACTTTATTTAACACATATTAGCAAGCACATTAAAAAAAATGATCAGGATGTAATGTTTCTTAATGGGCCATTATATGCCTTTAATCCAGTGGAGTGAACTCTTAAAAAATACATGAGTTGGTGGCATTCAGACCATTATCAGCCTGCAGCGCTTTTATCCTATTATTAATAGGGAGGCTTTCCTATCTTTGACAACAGAAATTCTGGGAAAGAACTCAGAGGATATTAGGTATTCAAATTAATCTTTCAAGAAATCGACTGGAGCTTTAACTATAAATTAGTGCCTTTTATTAAAGGGGTAACTTCCAATCTAAAAGTACATGGGGACTTCATTTGACCTCTGAATTACTGAAGTTTCAACTCTGCTTAATGAGTATGTCTAAAGTTCAAAGCTGGAAAGGACCTAAGTGGTCATTTAATCCAATATTCCCATCTTACAGATGAGGAAACTGAGGCCTAAAGAAGTTAAGTGACCTGTCTAAAGTTACACAGGTAGTAGAAGAAGGAGATGAATCTGGGTCCTTCCACTCCAAATGTCCTTACTCTTTTCCCCTCTACCACATCTGCTCTAAGGGAATTGGCTTTTTACTCACAGGTGAAAAGGATTTTTATCATAAATGAGCTTTGAGCTCTATCTGAAACTGGCTTAAAATATAGGCTGTTACTGTGTCAAGAGTGGGCAGCTCTGTCAGTCATCACCCTCCCAGTCACCTATACTCCCCACTTCACTGTCATCCTCTCTTCACATATCTAATCTTGCTAAATTTTGTTGATTCGACTTTCACAACATATATCTAATCTATCCTCTTCTCTCCATTCACACAAACACAACCCTAATTTAGATCTTCATCACTTCTCTCCTGGACTCAGGCCATTTTGCAATGGTCTTCACTTTGGTCTCCCTGCCTCAGTTTTCTCTCCATTTCAATCCATCCACCACTCAGCTGTTAAGATGATTTTATCAATGTACAGGTCTCATGATGTCACACACACACACACACACACACACACACACACACAGAAACACACACATACATACACACCTTCAATAAAATCCAATGGGTTCCTATTATCTAGAAGATCTAATGTAAGGCCTTTTCTTTGGCATTTTAAAGTCCTTTTTTCCCTTTCTGTTCTTTTTACAGTCTACTCCTCTTTATGTACTCAGCCAGGTACACTGACATGTTTCCTTATCCTAACATCACAACTCCAGATGCCCTTCCATTTCCCTGGCTGTCTCCTGTGGTTAGAATGCTCTCTTTCTTCATTTTCTCCTCCTGGTATTCCTTTCTTCAAGTCTTAGCTTAAAGCTTATCTTCTTTAGGAGGCTTCTTCTAGTCCTGCCCATTATTGGTGCCCTATCTCTGAAGTTACCTCCTATTTACACTATATTAATTTTGCACATATATAGCAGTTTTTTATGCTGTCTCCCCCTTTAGAATGTGAGTTGCTTGATGGCACAGGGTTGTTGTCCTTTCTTTCATCCCCAGTGCTTTGCATATTACCTGGTACATAGTAAATCTTGACGAATACTTATTGAATGACTGACTTGTGCTGACATTGAATGGCAGAAGGGTAATGTTCCTTTTTGGCAGGAATATGTGTATTGTTCTATTTTAAATGTTATCCATTCGTGTGCAAACTAACTGGAAGAAAATTAAATAATCTAATTTATTGAAATACAAGAAATCTCACACCTTTTTACATCTTTAGAAAATTTTTTTACCATGCAACATGTCCTCCTTTTGCTGAATTCACAATATTTGTCATTAAATTTACAAGACTTTGACATATATTCTTTCAATCATTATGAAACCACATATTTATTGCTGTGGATCTTAAACATAGCTTTGGCAAAGAGTCTGTTTTTCCAAGTGTAGCCTTGATTATAGCTGATGGGTTTTCAATGGGATGTAAATTGAGCATGTTCTGAAGTCAATGAAGCATGTTTATCTTCATCTCTCGGATAAATTTCTAAACCTTTCATAACAACAGGCATGGCACAAGGTTCCGTCTCAGTACTATATCTCCAGTTAGGAAGGTCTGTAATTTAGGAGCAATGCTGCTTCTCAGTATATTGCAATACTTATCAGAGTTCATAATTACCCCAATGGGGACAAGATTTCCAGCACCTTCTATGTCCTGCTGCTTGTATTCCCTGAAGAAAAATGGAAAAAAACCTGACCAAATTCCATCTATTTCAAAGTCACTTCCCTCTGCCCTGAGATATTTCCACTACCTGCTACACCCACCTCTTCAATAGCTTTAGGTGAGAAGAGGAAGCTTGCCTTCCATCTCCTGCTGTGTGTGTCCCCTAAGGGCAGGCAGCAAGGGGCCAAGCTGAGTGACTTTTATCTACACCAGCACAAGACAACTTCCATCTCCTGCTGCCAGCCTGATATCCCAACTGGGATGTGGAGACTCTCTAGTGCAAAGAGGAGCAGTTTTCTTTTTAACTCAGGCTTTCCATCTCCTACTGCACCCTTCCCTTGAGAGAAAAGAAAGAAGAAAACTGGCAGGGAGTACAACTTGCACCCGCTGCTGCAGAGTGTACTGACTGATCTCCAACCTGTGGAAAAAAGAATAGTGAACTTGGATCTCCCAACTGGCCTTCCATTTTATACTGTCTTATCTCCAAGCCAATCACCAGCCTTATGTGAGAGGAGGAATGGCATCTTCCACTTAATGAAAAATATTTTCACACATGGTTATGCCCTTCACATCTCAATGATTTGGAACCCATGTAGGTCATCATCCAAACCCTCTTCCCCATTTCCCATCACTCCATTCCCTATTTCCATTCCCTCTACCCTTCCACCCTGATATTCTAGCCAAATGTCTTCCACTCCTTCCATTGTGCCCTCTGGAATGCCTCTTTCATAGGCAGCATCTCTCTTTATTCTAAATCTTTTCCTTTCATTCCTTTCATCTTTTAGCTATTACTGAAATCTGACTCCCATCTGATGGCATAGCCTTCCTGGATACTTTCATTCATTCAGTATACCTTCACTCATTCTTCTCAACTCACTGATCAAAGAAGGGGAATTGGAATACTCATTCCTCCCTATTGCCACTTTCAGGTTCTCCCTCTACCTTGATCACTCAATAACCTCTCATCCTTAGACATTCATGCGATCTACCACTGAATCAATATCCTTATAACTATTTCTATAGCCCTCTATGTCATTCCCCTTCTTTCCTCAATGAAGTCAGTATGTGGTTTATATCTTTTTTTCTTCTTTCCAACTCCTACCCTCATACTAAAGGACTTCAGTATACATACATATACATACATACACATGCATACATACATACATACATACATACCTATCTATCCACAAACCTATCCATCTGTCTAGATTGGAATATTGCAGGAAAATGCTGATCACATATACACACATACATATATGAGATCATACCTGTCATAATCATATATACACATCATGTATATATGTATTTGTATATGTACATATCATATGTTTAATTGTCATCTCTATGTAGATGAATTTATCTCTTTATATATTGTTAGTCTCTCTCTCTTGAGCTCTTGTTCCTTATTACCAAACATCTAATTAATTGGTTAGTTGGATGGTTGTTGTTCTTCTTTCTCAAAGAGGACAAAATGGCATCACTATGCTAGACTTAAGTTACAGTGTGTCTGACTCTGGTTGATCGGACCAAGTTCAAAATACCTTACCACAGGTCGGGCACGAATAGTCCATGTGAACATTTGGGGTGGATTCCCTAAATTTGTTTATCTCATGTTTCTTTTAAGCTACTTAAATTCTGCTTTGTTTATAGAACATAGCACCTTCTCTGATGAGGGCATGCCAAATATGGCATGGTGGTCCTGTTCCAGAGTGTCTCCTGTCACACGTTCGAATCCAAAGTTCTCCAGAGATACCTTGAGAATGTCCTTGCATCTTTTCTTCTGATTCAATTGAACACATAATCTCTAACTCAAAGCTCAGTGCAACTTAAAAGTAACTTCTCTAGGAAACCTATCCTGATTCTCTTCTGTGCCCAGTAGTTAGTGCCTTCCTCCTAGAAGTTACTTTTTATATTTTCATTTAATGTTCTACGCATGTTTTGGTTTTTTCCACATAAGAATATAACCTCATTCAGGGAAGATACAGTTTAATTTTCATCTGTGTGTTCTCAATGACTAAAATAGAGTGTGAGACATAGTAAGCATTTATTAGACGCTCATTGCATTGAATAGACTACAAGTTCTATGAGGTGGCTTGTCTGAATTAAATTTGTTATCCTCTCCCTACATCCACTACCACTAAATATGGTGCTCTACACACAGTAGGTAGTCAAGAAATGTTTGTAGAATTGAATGTATATTATTTCATATTTTGTTCACTTTTGCAAAAACTAGAGTATTATAGCTCTCAAGACTGAGAATCTGACATTTACTAGGACTATTGTGTTTTGATTGCAACTGTCAGGAAAACAGCTTCATGATAAGTTGTTTCTTTAAGACAGCAGATTGGGTGGCATTGATACCCTATATCCTATAAAAAAATGGTACAGATCAACACTTTTTGTCATTAAACAATTTATCTTCTCAGGCACCATGGTGTGTGATGTACTTTTTTCCATCTACTCTATGGTTTGGGCCCCCATTTTTGTCTTCTTTTTTCCCCATTCATCCATCATACTTGACTGGGCTTGATCAAATTCTCTCAAGATTTTTGCTAGCACTTAATTTCTGTTTCTGTTGGTTCATTTGGATTTGATGTTTCTGGCTTCCTTCCTACTCTGCCTGATCTATCATTGATGAATTTGGCATGAATTAATGTCCCATTAGAATTCTCAGTCAGCCACAACCTCTACTGTGGCTATTGACTCATCAAACCTTACCCCATGCCAATTTACATTGGACTTCTGACAGTTACTAAGTGATACTATATTCATAGCATCTATTAATATGAAGAATTTGTAATTATCTACCTTATTTTATCAATGTTGACACAAATGGATTTTTAGAATTAATATAATTATTAATAATCTGCTTTCATGGCACCTTATATTTATAGAGCATTTCATCTAATTATTTCATTTGATTTTCCCGGCCTCTGTTGGGAAGTATAAGTTCTTTTCACCATTTGCAAAAGAGGAAACACTTAGAAAATTAAAGTGACTTTTCCAAAGTCAATAGTGAGCAAGTAGCAAAGCAAGCACTCAAATCCTAGTATTTTGACTCCAAGTACCATACTCCATCCACTGTACCATTTAGCTTCCAAAATGAAATTAAACAGATCACTGACAAGTAGCTTTTTTGTGTGTTGAATAGGCAGGGGCTAAAAATCTAATTTAAAAAAACAACTTTTTTTGTGCATGCATATTGGTTGGATATTGGATATTGAGAGTTGGGGAGTAAAAGACCTTAAAAATAAGTCCCAAAAATTTTAGAATCAATCTTTTTAACATCTTAGATACATGTGTTCTTATGATTTGATAGTGATAGAACAGAAGATCAAAGTGTCATTACAGTGCCAATTTTTGAAGAGACAGTCATTGATTAAGCACTTACTATAGGCCAGGCAATAGACTAGGTGCTTTACAATTATTATTATCATCTGATCCTCACAACAATGCTGGGAAGTAGATGCTATAATTATCCCCATTTTACAAAGGAGAAAACTGAGGTAAACAGAGGGTAAATGATTTGCCCAAGGTCACAGAGCAAGTAAGTGCCTGAAACCAGACTTGAACTCAGGTCTTCTTGACTCCAGGCCCAGCTCTCTATCTATTGTGCCATTAACTCTCCCTTCTCACATAGTACACAAGTTCTTATTGATAGTCAGGGTATGTAATATTCCTTAGAGGCAGCCCTAGGTTAAGTTTCAGTCCAAACTTTATGTATTTAAAATAACCTGAAATTTAAAGTGGAGGAAATTTATTTTCAGTCATTCTTTTCATCCTTCTGTCCATCTAATCTATGGCTCCCCACAATTCTCCAGCATGTTGCCTGATCTAGCTGCAAGTAAGGCAAATGATGAGTCTGCAATCACTTCCAGTAAGAAGCCATTCTCCAATGTAATCAAGCTCCCTACTAGGAAATGGTGCCTGCTCATCAGCCCCAAATTGCCCTTGCTTCTTTTCATTTTCATTCAATTGCTCCTCATTACGCCCAGTTGGGCCACTCTTGGGATGCTGACCTGCAAGATGAAGTAGAGAAGAGAAGCAGTGAAAAGGCCAGAAATAAATGAAAGCAGCTTCAACTACAACATTGTGGTACAGTAAACTATCGTGTCCATTCACCCACTAGTCATCTATTTTATTTTTGTTGTCAAATGGTTCTGAAAAACCTATCAGGTATTTCATAAATGACATATTGGAATCATGCTTTGACTGATACCTAGGTTGTGGCTGTGACTGGGTCTGCATTTCCTTGTTGGTTGTCATTTAGCCTGAATTTTTACAGAAATGTGATGATAATGATAATGGCTCTGACTGTGACTGACATACATCACCAATTTAAATATGGAGATGCAGCATAGCATAATAGATAGAGAGCTGGTTTTCTATCCAAAAAGCCCTCAATTTAAATCCTGCCTCTGACACATAGGGACTATATTACCTGGGCAAGTCACTTAACATTGCAGTGCTCAAAAAGCTGATCTCAAATGTAAGTTGCAAAACAGGCACCAACCTGTGTTGGTAGAGAGATTCTACGTTGGGAGTTCCTTGTACTTTAAAATCATAGGTTTAGTCTAAAATTTACGAAATGCTTTATATACAATACAATACCCATAAGAGAACTATTATAGGCACTATTATCATTTTATAGACGAGAAAAATGGGACTCAGAAAAGTCAGATGTCTTATCTGTGGTTCCATAAGCTGGTCAATATCAGAAAATGTATCCCAGATTTTTTTAACTCTGATATTCTATCAACTAAAATATACCCTTTCTTAATTTACAATAGCATTTAAGTTGCTGTCCCAAAAGGAGATTTGTTCTGTCAAGTGATACAAAAAATAAAACATATAGATGGAACCAAACCTATCATGAAAAGGAGTATTGTACAATATGTGGAATTGGGTTAGAAATCAGGTTAAATGACTTGCCCAAGGTTACACAACTATTAAGTGTCTTAGGCCAGATTTGAACTCAGGTCTATCCTGACTCTATGCCTAGTGCTCTCCACTGAACTACCTAGCAAGCTTGTGTCAACCCTATCCAAGTTGATTTTCTATTAGTTCCTAAGAGTGTTTCCACTAAATTCCTAACCTAGTAAAGTAATTAGTTATAAGTTCAGGTGATTGAGAGTTTTGATGACTGGATCAGAAGTACACAAGCTCTGGCAGGTCCTACCAGGCTGGGAAGGCTAAGAGAGTTGATCTGTCTTACAAAGACCAGGTTGAGTGCAGAGAGACTCATCACAAGATGGTCAGATACCAAGTAATGTAAGTAATGTTTTGTTTTTTTTATCCATAGTCAATAATGACCTCCTACTTTGGCACCAAAAGGATAGAAAACTTATCAAGTTGCTTCATGAAATTATTCTCATAATTTAGACTCTGTCATGTTCATGTTAGATAATATACAGATGTTTTTTTCTGGTGTCCCAGATAGGTAATAATTCCCTCAAAACAATCTTTTCTCCTGATCTCAGGCAGTCATTTTTTTAAATAAGCAAATTTTTTTTTTCCTTTCTGCATCCCATCCCTAAAATCCAAGGGCAACCACTTTTCCAGAGTCACATAGCTAATTTCTGAGCTTACATTTGAATTTAGGTCTTTCAGACTCCTGACCCAACACTTTATCAACTGTACCACATAGCTGTGTATAGCAATGAATACCAGACTTCATAAGTCTAAGTCACAATAACTCTAGAACATGGGTTCTTTGCCATTTAGTGTTATGGCCTCCTTTGGCAGTCTGGTAAGTCTATGATCCCCTTATCAGGAAAGTCTTTCTAAATACATGAAAAGTAATATTACAAAAATAACCAATTACAATTACCCTTTCCATATCATGACTTTCCCCATAGCAGTTTCAATTTATCACAGGTTGCCATAAGAATTTAAATGGGAATTTTAGAAAGTTTTGTGGAAGCTACAGATGACTTGCAAAGGTCAGAAGATGACACAGAGTCTCTGACCAAATACTTGTAGCACCAATGCAATATTTATAGTGCCCACAATCACTATAAAGACCATGACTATAAATATAGCATGATGGTAGATAGCAAAATATACCAGATTCTCCAGGTAGAGGACAGAACTGAAGCCTTTATTTAGACACCAGAAAACCTAATCCCAAAACCAGTAAACTGATTCCATCATAGTACCAAAGATATTCAGAAGCCATAATAACAATGAGAGCCACACCATCATTCAGCCTTCCCACAAACCAATATAAGATCAATTTCTACTCATGAGCCTATCTGACTCCTTGCCTGAGTGTCCTTTCTCCCCTACCATCTTGCTAGCTCTGACCAGCTTCCTGTGGACTCTGCCACACCGTTTAGCAAATACCCTCCATCACAGGCTCCATGTGATTACATTCAGTCATTAGGGGGCAGAGTTTACTTTCAAAGCAGGGGAGGTCTTCAAACTCTCCCCTAAGTTTATTAAGGGGCAGGGAAGATCTTCAAATTCCCATTCTCATTATAATGCTTCACCTAAATTTTACAATAAAGTACTATAAACCTCCCATAAAAGAAAAATAAAATTCAGATTTCTTCTCTGGTATGGAGGGCCAAAAATTTTTACATGGACTTTCTAGATTGTACGGGTGTCATGTCCCCTAACCCCTGTGGTATGGAAGGGAGAGCTGTATGTTCAAATAGTTATTACTTATTTTTTAAGTTAAACAGATTCTCTCCCCCCCACCCCCAGTAAAGAATCTCTGTTCTAGGAGGAAGGTTAACTCTGAGATGAATTGGGAATGCTCAATCTCCATCTAAATCTGCCCCTTAGAAATTTTGACTAGTCACAGAGACCTCAGGATTTTAATGAGGAAAAAAGGTTTTAAATAAAATGATAATCATATTATATTTGCTTCACTTTTGGAGTATCTCCGAACAAACTTCAGACATGGAAGAATTTCCCCAAAAGATCATTTCAATGACTGCCTGACCTAGATATAACTGGAACTACAAGAGTGGCAATGACCATTGGCTTCCCCAAGCCCAGAAATTCTTGTGTACCAGGCATTCCGAATTGAGCCATTAGGCCTGTCCCCAAAGGCCCTGAAGCCATCCATTTTATTCCCAGTGACTCCAAGTGACCCTCATTCCACTCTAAATGTTAAAATTAGAGCTGGTGCCTTAGAAACAAGTCTACAGAAATAGTAAAAAGAGGTGTACTTCATCACCAGTGGGTCACCTTTCTAGTAAATGGCACCAGCATAGTTATCTATGTTGGTCCTTAGAGGATAAGAAAACATGATAGTCATTTATAGTCTTTTCAAGTTGGTAGCATCTTCCAGTCTTTGCTCTTCAGTGGCATACCTTTGAGATCCTAGAGTTACTACAATGTCATGCTAAGGCATCAGAGTAGGACTTAAGGGGAATAAATATTTTGTTTTAGAAAATCAGTACCAGCTCTGGTCTTATTAATGAATAGGAAATTTTTCTCTTGTAAAATGTAAATAGCAAGTACTCTGTATAGATCTGGAAGAAGTGTCCTATTCCTTTTGATTCACAGATTTTTAAACCAGAAAAAAACCTTAGAAATCATCCAGTCTAAATCCCTCATTTTACACAAAAAAGTAAGTTCTATAGAGGATAAATGACTTATCCAAGGTCACACTACTACTAGGCAGAATCAGTCCTACCACTCAGCTGTCCTGAAATAAATTATAGCTCTTTCCACTAGACCATGTCACTTCAAAATTGAATAAATAAATTTTTAAAATTGTATCCTACTTCTTTAATCACAAATATTAGCTATCCCTAACATTTTCTCACTTTTCCTACCAACAAAAAAATATCAGTTTCTTCCTTCCTAAATAGTAGTATTTTTCTACTTAAAATATAAAATAAACACTTCAATTTTCCTAGATGATGAACTTGGCAAAAACATACAAATTGGGGAAAAATTCAATTTTTCAAATTGGATCTGTGTATACAATATATAGCCATATATGAATTATGAATGTACAATGTTGTAAATAGGATACACTAAAAACAAGTTATTTCAGAAGCAACATAATTATATTGTTTCCAAAGCTTAATTAGCATAAAAGGCATAACAGTGTAATCAAATAATTATTGATTAACACACAGGATCCAGATGTGTTGGATGGGAATGGCAATTATCTGAGAAAACTACAGGTGTTTAAAATTCATGGCCTATAAAAGCGACGCAGTCCCACATAAGAATCATGCAGAAAAGCTCAGTGTTTGCAGGTAAAGCCCAATATGTTCAATGGAGTTCTAATATATCAAAACTGCAGATGTCTATGTATTCCTCTCTTCAAGAGGGCCTTTGTAGAAAATTCTTATTCTGGGTATAACCAACATACAATGACACCAATGAATCCACAAGCCCTTTGACTGCATCAGCGAGAGGATCCCAGTTTTAACAGTGACATTCCTAAGGCATTCTGTGATGCAATATTTTTTTTTTTTGCTTTTTGGAGGGCAATTGGGGTTAAGTAACTTGCCCAAGGTTACATGGCTAGGTTTTTGTTTGTGTGTGTTAAGTGTCTGAGGCCGGATCCGAACTCAGGTCCTTCTGACTCCAGGGCCAGCGCTCTACTCACTGCACCACCTAGCCACCCC
Organism: Gymnobelideus leadbeateri; assembly: GCA_011680675.1. Taxonomy (NCBI): domain Eukaryota; kingdom Metazoa; phylum Chordata; class Mammalia; order Diprotodontia; family Petauridae; genus Gymnobelideus; species Gymnobelideus leadbeateri. Next base: position 298,889 of record WOXC01006634.1, on the reverse strand, counting down.
TCCCTGATGCAATCTTAAAAATATATATATATATATATATATATATATATATATATATATATATATATATATATATATATATACTTGAGACATTATAATGAAGACAGACAGCTAGTGAATAAACGGTCAGCTACAAATGAACACAGATGAGAGAGAGGGAGAATGAAATGGAGTAGAAAAGCAAAGGTTATCAGCAAATTGCAGACCTTAACAGGCTTCCCACCACCACCCTAGGGTAGACCTGCAGCTAAAGTAGGCTTCATTAACAATAGCATACCCCATTTGTATCTAATGGGGATTAATGACTCCTTTAGATTAGACATTAGTGAACCAGAGATGCTTAGCTTTGATCCTGACACCTTAGCTGTGTGACCAGTATAGACTTAATTCACAGTAGGGAATTATGAGAAATGATCATTTTTTAAAATTTCTCTACCCTGGGATAGCACCGTCTGACTTATTTTTAAATACACTTCAGGGATAGAGCTGATCTCTTGCCAAACTTCTTTCCTTCCAGAGAATCTTGGAGGTTTTTAGTCAGAACTGTAAGACAACTGATTGAGACCAATATTGCCAACAACATGCTAGAAGTACCTTAGAGAAGTGGTCTCAAAAATGGTGTGCCCACACCATGGGAGTAAGGTAAAACTATTAGATGGGGTGTCAATCCACAATATCATCAAGCACTTATTCTGTGTCAGACATTGTGTGGGAAGAAAATATTACAATTTACATGTATACATATTAATTCTATTTGCTTATATCAAAAAAAGAAATTAACCTTTATTAATATCTAGTAGAGTGATGAATGATGGATGCGCCAAATGAAAAAATTGATATACAAATGACAATTTCATACTTGGCTATCTGGAATTGTGGATTCGATAGATCTATCCATATATAAACTTATAAAGTAATACAAGTTTAGATAAGTTAATCTTCATGAAATGGATACATGACTTTAAAAGATTCCTACAGGGGAAGCTAGGTGGCACAGTGAATAGAGCACCAGTCCTGGAGTCAGGAGGACCTGAGTTCAAATCTGACCTCAGACACTTAACTAGCCATGAGACGTTGGACAAGTCCCTTATCCTCAACTGCCCTCTAAAAAGCAAAAAAAAAAGATTCCTACAAAAAGAGAGACTTTAATATAATTCTAAGAAGAGCACAAATGAGCAAAAATGTAATGATGGTACTGCTACTTTGGGTATGTGAGCCCTTTCCATTAGCAACATTAGCTAAAAAGTTGTGATTTAGGGAGCTGAGTCAAGATGGCAGAGTAGAAACAGCACTTCCTTGGAGCTCCTGCCCACACCACTTCAAAATTATGTAAAAGGGGGACTCTGAATGACCTCTGGAGCTCCAGAACCCACAAAATGACACAGAGAATCTACCTTCCTGCTGAGGACAGCCCGGGAACCCGGAAGGTAGCAGCTAGCACAGCACTCTGGGAGTCAAACCAAGACCCGTGTGAGTTGGAGGTTTTAGCCCCAGGGCAGCCAGACCAGCAACCAGCTGGAGGGACCCCAGAACACCAGCAGCTATGTTGTTACCAGAATTACCAACACATAGATGCCTAGGACAAAGTGAGAGGTCAGTGCCGTATAGACTTTGGGACTGGTTGGGAGAGCGCTTCAGCTTCTTCCCTTGGGGGCAAGAAGCTACTGAGGAGCCAACACAGCTTGCGACATGTTGCTACCTTGCAGCTTCAGCTCCTGGCCTGTGAACTGCAGGGGGATCCAGCAATCAGTTTGGGGGGTAATTGCTCTTGTTTTAACCTTCTTGGATCTGGATTATGGTCTGGGGTTGAGGTCTTGGGGTGTGTGACCAGCTTGCCAGAGTATGTGGGGGCTTCAGAGAGGCCACCCAACTAATACCTCTGGAAGGTGAGAAAACCCCAGCATTTGGGATGGAAACTCCACTGTATGATGGCAGAGTCCTACTGTGGCAACAAGCCCAAAAGTCAAGTAATTGAGTGGCAAAATGCCTAGGCAAAAGAAACAAAATAAACAGAAAAATTCAACATTAGATTCCTATTTGGGGGCAAAGAGGATCAAAGCATGGAACAGAGGAAGACTATGAGGTCAGAAATCCTGCACCAAAAGTCCCAAATGAAAATACGAGCTGGTTACAGGCCATAGAGGACCTTAAGAAGCATATAAGAGAAATGGGGGGGAGGGAATTGGGAAGAAAAATGAGAAAGATGGAAGAAAAGTATGAAATGAGAGTCAACAGCCTGACTGAGGAAAATAACACCTTAAAAATAGACTAACTCAAATGGCAAAAGAGGCTCAAAAAACAATGAGAAGAATACCTTAAAAAGCGAAATTTCCCAAATGGAAAAAGAATCTCAAAAGCTCACTGAGGATATCCATTCCTTCAGAATTAGATTGGAGCAAATGGAAGCTAGTGACTTTATGAGAAATCAAGATGCTATTAAGCAGATCCAAACAAATGAAAGAATAGAAGGCAATGTGAAACATCTCATGGGAAAAACGACTGACCTGGAAAACAGATCCAGGAGAGATAATCTAAAAATTATTGGACTATCTGAAAACCATGATCAAACAAAGAAACGAGAAATCATCCTTCAAGAAATTCTCGGGGAGGCTAGGTGGCGCAGTGAGTAGAGCATCGGCCTTGGAGTCAGAAGGAGCTGGGTTTGGATCCGGCCTCAGACACTTAACGCACACAAACAAAAGAAACCTAGCTGTGTGACCTTGGGCAAGTTACTTGACCCCAATTGCCCTCCAGAAAAAAGAAATTCTCAAGGAAAATTCCCTTGATGTTTTAGAAACAGTGGGCAAAATAGAGGTTGAAAGAATCTACTAATCACCTCCTGAAAAAGATCCCAAAAAGAAAACTCCTAGGAATATTGAAGCCAGGTTCCAGAATTCCAGTATCAAGGAGAAAATATTACAAGCAGCCAGGAAGAAACAATTTGAATACTGTGGAAATGCAATCAGGATAACACAGGATCTGGCAGCTTCTACACTGAGGGATCGAAGGGCATGGAATATGATATTCCAGAAGGCAAAAGAGCGGGGATTAAAACCAAGAATCACCTACCCAGCAAAACTGAGTATCATGTTTCAGGGCAAAACATGGTCATTCAGTCGAAAAGAGGACATTCAAGCATTCTTGAGGAAAAAACCAGAGTTGAATAGAAAATTTGACATTCAGACACAAAAAGCAAGAGATGCTTGAGAAAGTAAACAGGGGAAAGAAACCATAAGGAACTTATCAAAGTTGAACTATTAACATTCCTACATGGAAAAACTATAACTGTAATTTATGAAACCTTTCTAACAGCCACAAGTCTTCTCTAAAATGATCTGTAAATTAGGAACATTTGCCTCTTTATTTAAAAAAAATGCAACTCATTATTAAGTTCAACAACATTTTGCCATAATATAGCTGAAAAAGGGTATATGGGCATATGAATACATATGTGAATGTGTGTATATATGTTTACAGGTATACATGGATAGAGGAAACAGGTCGAATTTAATGGGAAGGGATAATACTTAAGGGGTGAAGTTAAGAGGTGAGAGAGGAATGTGGCAAGAGGAGATGGGGAGAGACAGAATGGGGTAAACTATCTCATGTAGAAGAGGCAAGGGAAAGTGGTTGCAGGGTGGGGGGGAAGAACAGGAAGGCAAAAAGGCAAAACCTTATTCTCATTTAATTTGGCTTAGGGAGAGAATGACATACACAATAAATGGTATAGCTCACCCTACAGGAGAGTTGGGGGAGGAGAGGGATGGATGGGGGAGATTATGGAAGGTAGGGCAGGCTGGCAGGGAGGGAAGTTAGAAGCACCCACTTTTGAAAAAGGACAGGATCAAAGTGTGGAGTGGACAAGGTGGGAGGTGGAATAGGAGGGAGGGAAATATAGTCAGTCTTTACAGTATTTCTACCATGGTAATGTTTTGCATAGCTACACACGTACAACATATACTGAATTGCTTATCTTCCCAGTAAGGGTGGGTGACAAGGGAGGAAGGGAATGAATCTGGAATTTAAAGTTTTAAAATCAAATGTTTTAAATATATGTATAAATACTATTATTAATAGTATTATACATATAATTGGGAGATAAAATGTGCAGGCATTAGGGCACGGGGATTTACCTTGCCCTGCTGGAAAAGTCGAAGGGGGTATGGGAGAAGTGATGGGAGAAAGCAGATTGGATGAGGGGATATCCTATGGGACTACTATTCTGGGGTGGTGGGTAGGGGAAAAATGGGGAATAATTTGGAACTCAAAATCTGACAGAAATGATGTAAACCAGAAATTAGTAAAGCATTTGAAAAGAACATGTGATTTAATCAGTTTTGACAAGACATTTAATGGTGAGTGACCATGAAAATGTTTTGCACTTTGCAGGATTTTACCATTTATATTATGGAAATATGTTGTTGAACTTAATAATGAGTTGTATTTTTTTTAAATAAAGAGGCAAATATTCCTAATTTACAGATAATTTCAGAGAAGACTTGTGAATATTAGGAATATTCTACCTATAACATATTTTCAGAAAAACACACACATATACCCACATGCCCTTTCTATTCCTTCAAGATAAACATAATATTTTAACAGTGAGAAAGGAACTTTTTTTGTCTTTTTGGAGGGGGAAGGCAGGGCAAATGGGGTTAAGTGACTTGCCCAAGGTCACACAGCTAGTAAGTGTCAAGTGTCTGAGGCTGGATTTGAATTCAGGTCCTCATGAATCCAGGGCCAGTGCTCTATTCACTGTGCCACCTAGCTGCTCCTAAGGAGCTGTTTTTCTAAAGAAACTTCAGCTATTAAAAAAATCTTTAAATGGGTGTTTTTAGAATATATTATTTTGTTGCTGAAAATTATGTTATCTATAAAAACTTTCAAGTTTACATACTTTTTAAAAATTGTTGAGCAAAAAAAGAAAAAAAAATTTAAAATTTGAGGTAGAATGTCCTAATCTGCTTTTAAAAAGCTTCAGAGCAGTAAACTTCAGGAGATTTTGAACCCATTTGTTAAAAATATGAAACTATAGTATCTTCTGATTAATTTGAAAGAAAAACTGAATGAACAAGAGATTATCAAGGAAGAATGGAATTTACTAGCAAAATTTCAATTAAAATACCCCCTATGCATAATGAAAATGAACATTATGACTTAGTAAACAAAGCCAATGGTGCCCTTCTTACATTTGGATCTGCACTTCTGTGTGAAGTGCCTTTTTCAGCTATTAAAGATAATCATTAAGGCCAAGTATCTAAACAAGCTTAATTTTGAAACATTTTCAAACTATTGTAACAAAAAGTGCTAAACCAAAATTTTCAGAAGTAATGAAGCAGGGGGGCAGAGTCAAGATAGCAGAGTAGAAACAGGACTTCTACACAACTCCAGCTTCCACCTCCTCCAATTCATGTAAAAAATGATTCTAGACAAACTTTGGAGCTACAGAACCCACAAAATGAAAGAGAGAAGCTAATATCCCACTGAAGATAGCCCAGCAGGCCAGCAGGAAGTGGCCAGCTCAGCACTCTGGGAGCCCAACACCCGCATGAGCCCAAGGTTTTAGCTTCACGGCAACCAAAACCAGCCACCAGCTGAAGGGACTTCAGATCATCAGCAGCTGTGGTGGTTTCCAGAATTATCAACACATAGATGCTAAGGACAAAGTGAGAGATCAGTGCAGTGTGGACTTTGGGATCCAGTAGTTCAGGAGTACAGTCTGGCATTTACCCCCTGGAGGGAGAAGTCACTGAGGTGCTGCTGCTGTGCAGCAGCCACCATGTGGAAGCTTCAGCTCCTGGCTTGCAGACTATAGGGGGACCAAGCAATCAGTCTGAAGGGTAATTGCTCTTACTTTAACCTACTTGGGTCTGAATTGCAGTCTAGGGTGGAAGGCCTGGGGTGCTCTTGCCAGAGCAGGTGGAGGCTTCAGAGAGGGCACCCAACTAACAGCTCCAACAGCTAAGAAAACTCCAGTGATTGGGACAAAGTTCCCCTCTCTGGTAGCAGAGTTCTACTGTAGCAAAAAGCTCAAAAGTCAAATAATTGAGCGGCAACATGACCAAGCAAAGGAAGCAAAAGATAACAGAGCATTCTGATATTAGACTCCTATTTTGGGTATAAAAAGGATCAAAGTACGGAATAGGAGGAAGACAATGAAGTCAGAACTCCTGAACCAAAAGCCTCCAAGAAAAATATGAACTGGTTACAGGCTATAAAGGACCTTGAGAAGGATTTTGAAAACCAAATAAGAGAAGTGGAGGAAAAATTGGGAAGAAAAATGAGAATGATGCAAGAAAATTATGAAATGAGAGTCAACAACCTGACTGAAGAAAATAACACCTTAAAAAATAGACTAAGGGCGGCTAGGTGGCGCAGTGAATAGAGCGCCGGCCCTGGAATTAGAAGGACCTGAGTTCGGAGCCGGCCTCAGACACTTAATCCACACAAACAAAAACCTAGCCGTGTAACCTTGGGCAAGTTACTTAACCCCAATTGCCCTAAAGGGGTGGCTAGGAGGCGCAGTGAGTAAGAGCATCGGCCTCGGAGTTGGGATGACCCGAGATCAGATCCGGCCTCAGAAAATGAGCACCCACGCATAAATAATGACTAGCTGTGTAACCTTGAGCAAGTTACTTAACCCCAATTGCTTTAAAAAAAAGACTAACTCAAATGGCAAAAAAAGCTCAAAAGTCCAAGGAGGAGAAGAATGCCTTAAAAATTCAAATTTGCCTGAAGGAAAAAGAATCTCAAAAGTTCACTGAAGAGAATCATTCCTTCAGAATTAGATTGCAACAAATGGAAGCTAGTGACTTTATGAGAAATCAAGATACCATTAAACAGATCCAAACAAATGAAAAAATAGAAGGCAATTGTGAAATATCTCATGGGAAAAACCACTGACCTGGAAAATAGATCCAGGAGAGATAATTTAAAAATTATTTGACTACCTGAAAACCATGATCAAAGAAAGAGCCTAGAAATCATCCTTCAAGAAATTCTCAAGGAAAACTGCCCTGATGTTTTAGAACCAGAGGGCAAAACAGAGGTTGAAAGAACCCACCAGTCACCTCCTGAAAAAGATCCCAAAAAGAAAACTCCTAGAAATATTATAGCCAGGTTCTGAAATTCCTAGATCAAGGAGAAAATATTACAAGCAGCCAGAAAGAAACAATTTGAATACTGTAGAAACACAATCAGGATAACACAGGATGTGGCAGCTTCTACACTGAGGGATTGAAGGGCTTGGGATATGATATTCTGGAGGTCAAGGGAGCTGGGATTAAAACCAAGAATCACCTACCCAGCAAAACTGAGTATCATGTTTCAGGGGAAAAATATGGTTATTCAATGGAATAGAGGATTTTCAAACATTTTTGATGAAAAAACCAGAGTTGAATAGAAAATTTGACATTCAGATACAAGGAGCAAAAGAAGCATGAGAAGGTAAACAGGGAAAAGAAATAATAAGGAACTTATCAAATTTGAACTATTTACATTCCTACATGGAAAAATGATAATTGTAACTTATGAAACTTTTCTCCGTATGAAAATAGTTGAAGGGAATATATGTGTGTGTACATATATATATGAGGGTATATGGGTGTATGAATACATGTTAGTGTGTGTATATATGTGTGCAGGTATACATAGAGGGCACAGGATCAATTTAATAGGAAGGGATGAGACTTAAAAGGTGAAATTAAGAGGTAAGAGAGGATTATAATCAGAGGAGATAGGCAGAGACAGAATGGGGGTAAATTATCTCATTTAGAAGAGGCAAGAGAAAACTGTTACAAAAGAGAAGAAGAGGAAGGCAAAAGGGAATGGGTCAACCTTATTCTCATTGGATTTGGCTTAGGGAGGGAATGACATACACACTAAATAGGATACCTCTCCCTACAGGAGAGTAGGGGGGAACGGGATGAGAGGGGGGTTGATGGAAGGGAGGGTTGGCTGGAGTAAGGGAAGTTGGAAGCACCCACTTTTGAAAAGGGACAGGATCAAAGTAGAGAATAGAACAAGTGGGAGGTGGGATAGGATGCAGAGAAATATAGTCAGTCTTTTACAATATATCCACTATGGACATGTTTTGCTTAGCTATACATGTACAAACTATATTGAATTGCTTATCTTCCCAGTAAGGGTGAGTGACAAGGGAGGAAGGGAATGAATCTAGAATTCAAAGTTTTAAAACCAAATGTTTAATATATATATATATATATATATATATATATACTATCATTAATACTATTTTACATGTAATTGGGAAATAAGATATACAGGCACTGGGGCATAGAGATCCACCATGCCCTACTGGAAAAGTCAAAGGGGGTAAGGGGGAAGATATGGGAGGAGGGGATATGAAGTGGGATTGCTATTTTGGGATGGTGGGTAGCAGAAAAATGGGGAGAAAAATTGAAACTCAAAATCTTGCAGAAGTGCATGATATGAACTAGATAAACTAACTAAATATATAAATAAAACTTTATAAACTAAATAAAGCATTAAAAAAAATGATTAACTAGTACAGGACTAGTCTGCATGAAAACAAACTCCATCAGAAGTTCAGATCAACTGGAGAAATGTCCTATCACATGCAATCAACCCCTTTTCCTTGAAAGGTTTAGCTGTTTTCCTTTTAGAACAGAGGTTTGGTTTTGTTTTTTGTTTTTTGTTTTTTTAATTAGTTAATTTTTAGTTTTCAGCATTCACTTCCATAAGATTTTGAATTTTAAACTTTCTCCCCCTCCTTCTCCACACCCCTCCCCAAGATGGCAAGCAATCTGATATAAGCTCTACTTATACATTCATATCAAACATATTTTCACATTAATGAAAGGTTATACAGTCAGGACGTGAATCTTGCCTTCAGATTCCAAGGCCAGAGCTCTTTCTACTTGACCATTCAGCCTCCAGGGTGCTAGAGGGCCTGGGTGGGGCATGGACAAACAAAATTCCAAGAAATCCCAGATCTTTAGGAGCTTATAATCCATTAGTTTCTTAGAAGCTAATCTTAAATTCACCTAACCTCCACTTACCTTCTCCTGTATTTATGATTTCTTTTAATAGTATGGCATCATTCTGACCTGAAACATGGGCTCTTTTTTAATAAAAAAAAAAGTAATGAAGCATATTTACCCAAATTACTCTAACTGAAATATTATTTGCAATAATATTTACTGGCAGCAAAAAAAGGGGTTTTTATTACTTCTGAATAAAATGAAAATCTTAAATAATATTTCACATATACCTCAATTTTAAAATTCATATTTTAGTGATTTCACAATATTCATAATATATTACTATAGTAGTGAATCTAGGCTAGTACCTTATTTAAGCAAAATATATATGTATGTATATGTATGTGCCTATGTCTATGTCTATGTGTGTATACACATACACATATGTGTATGTATTTATGTATATGTCTGTGTTTGTGTATGCACATACACACATGCTGAATTCATTCAATCTCTCAGTGCCCTAGGGAATTCTATAAAAGTACAAGTTTCAGAGCAGATGCCAATCTGCACTATTAGAGGGAGATTTTTTCACTGGGAGTCCCCTAGATTAATGAAATCACCGATCCAGCTTCCTCTCTCCCTCCCTCCCCCCCCCACCCAAAAAAGTGAAGAGAGCAATACATGAAAGAAGGCTATTGTGATAGTCGAGGTGATATTAATGAGACTAGCAATCCTGGTGGCAGCAGTGGTAATAAAAAAAAGAAGAGGTGGGTGTGAGAAATATTGAAAACCTTACTGCTCCCTCTGATGCATTTATTTCCAAGGCACTGAAGATACTGTCAAGCCTAAACTCAAATTTTGCCCTCTGTTTGAAGCATCAATCCCCCTCCCTGTTAGCAGCCTTTTACCTGCTACTGCTGGGGATGGGAATGGGGGTGGTGACGGCATGTGAACATTTATCATTAACTTTTCACTAATCACTTCAAAATATCCAAGAAGAAGCCTCTACAGCAGAGAAAGGGACACTATCTACCTGATCTTTATCTGGCTTATGTTGTTTATCAGATACTTCCTTGATATCTCCCTTTGGGGTATTAGGAAGAACCCTTAGACTTTGAACCCATAATCATTTCTCTACAACTAACAACTTCTCACAGAGTAGTCATAGTAGGATCTTGAGGCAATAAATTAAAATTGTGCGGGGGGGTGGGGGGGAGGTAGTTGTTCCCTGGCACATAGGTCAGTCTCCCCAGCTGAATCTGAGTAAATCACTAGGGCCAGTAAGAAGAAGGGACAAGAATAGATCACTAGCCCTGTGGCCTAAACTCCACGGTGCCTGGCTAGCCATTGTGCTAAACTATAATTCTATTCGTTCATGTCCCATCATTTTCTTTTACCTGGGCGTAAGCTCCCCCAGAGTTTGCTGGTTATTCAGTATTATAACTCAAGAGTTCCTTGATGTATTTATTTCACCCACTGAGGATAACAATGATACTATCTTTTAATGTATTTCTCTACATCATATACAAGATTAGCTTGACAGGTTTTTTTCAAATGCCTCACTAAAATCTAGTTAGACAGTATTTACATCATTTCCATGATCTAGTCTATAAGTCAGCAGACATATCAAAAAAGAAAGTGGGGCTCATTTAAAATCTATATTTTAATGAATCTAGGTCAGTGCCTCAAAAGAAATATAATCATCATCATCACCATCATTATCATCTCTATAATTTCAAATTCTTAGATAAGGTAATGGAACTGTGATCTCACCAGTCAGGATGTTCCTTTGAAAAATGATGAGCCATATCTACCCATCCTGGCTGTCTATTGGTGATGCCCACTCATAAATTTTGCTTTAGGGAGTCCAACCAACATGCCCGAGTCCCTCCTTGATTTCTCTTTACATTGTGAGGCTGAAAGTGGTGCACTATAGCTGTCATTCTTCAACCTTGCCATCTAACCCATCTTATTCCTAAAGCAACTCTATCTGTTATGTTCAAGGCAATGTGTTTCATGCCCAGGATGCAAAGGTAATAAGTAACCAAGTCCCTCCACTTCTGAAATTTATATTGCAATTTACAGTTATGGAACTACTTTGTGTTAGCTAACAATTCTTTAGTTATATATAATTATATGTGACATATACATATATAAATATATTATCATATATATATACACATATATGTACACAAACACACACATGAGTCTTTATTTTCTCTCCATTAGAATGTAAACAACTTATGAGTAGGAAGTGTTCCATTTACTGCACTTTATCTCCAATGCCCAACCCAGTGCCTGGAAAAGTTGGTACTCATTAAATCCTTCTTGATTTGTTGACTAATTCAACATGCACCCAAACAATTATGATAGTAAGCAAAATGAGATGGGGCATAGAAGAGATCCAGACCAAATGCTTTCCAAAAACTTGAGATCATCTTAAGCTGATAGAATTCAGGAAGATTTCATGGGGAAGGTGACAACTAAGGTAAGCCTTAATGAAGGAGGATTTTAGTGACATTTCTTTTGCTCTATGTTCTACAAATCCCATATTTTCCACTCCAGCCTGGTGCTTAACTTTTATTTCACGGAATTGATATTTTCATCATGAATGTTCCAGTGCCTACTGTGAGCAAACTACTTGAGAAAAAAGCAATGGTCATCTAATCTTCCAAATTAGTATTCAGGAATTAATCGTTGCTAAATTGACTTTGAAAAGGCAACTAGAAAATTCAAAGATTTTAGGAAGTGTTAACTGTCTGTCCTGATTCAGTTAAAACAGACATAAACCCAAAGGTAACTGTCTGAGATTGAACATAATCTAGTGCTTTAGCTGAAGGAGACCTCCTTCTCCAAGGTCACATTTATAGCAGAATGCCATTTTCACTTTTGAATGGGATAGATTCTGATAAAAGAAAATGAAAAGACAAAGAAAGTGGGGAACATTGTAGAAAATGGATTTTAATGACCTTTTGAGCAGCAAATAAGGAGAAGCATAAAATGGGATTTTATTATCTGCAATAGGAAGACCATTTCTGGCAAGAGAGTGGATTAGCTCCAGTTAAATTAAACCCCAAAGTGAAGGTGGTGCTAAAAACAAAGTGCACAAAAGCAGATTGGGTCTTTGATTTACGAGAAATTGCAAATTGGCATACTATGCAGATGTGAATATCCATTTTCTTAATGTATTCTACACACCACAGTCATATAATTCTGAGAATTTTAGAGGTGCAAGGAAAATGAGATCATCTTAGTCCAATTTTCTCTCATTTTACAGGTGGGGAAATCAAGTCTGAACCCTAAATAATTTCACTATATGAGGGAGGTAATTAGTAGTAGAAAGAGCAGTGCACTCCTGGACCTTCTTATGCCCATGCTGGGGTGTCTTGAACCCTCCACCATGGAGTTTAGTCATATTTTCCATGTTTAGAAGTTATACTGACACACTAACACAGATTATACATTTTCAGAAACACAGGATGTTTTTTAAAAAAACATTTTACATGAGTTTTGGTATTTGTTACATTAAAAACATGCCACCAAGTTTGAGATTCAGAATAATGGGGTAAAAAAAAGTGGAAAGAAGAACTTAATGAAGAAAAATCTGCAGCCTTTGAATGAAACTGTTTCTAGGACAGATAGTTGATGTATGGCTGCTGTTTTTCCTTTAGAATCCTTCTCTTTCATTTATGCGCATGCATAGATGAATATGTGCACATATATGAGAGGTGTATATATCATATATTTGAGAGGTACTGTGATAGAGTAAATGCAAAGAGCTAGAAAACCTCCTAGAAGTCAAGAAGAAATGAGATTATATCCTATGGCCCATCACCATCCCCACCCACACTAAAGTCTTCTCTCTAAAATAAACATTCCCATTCACTTCAACAGATTCTCATATGTCCTCAACTTAAGACCCTTCACCATCCTGAATGTCCTTTAGGTTTTCAATGTCTTCTCTAAAGTGGGCTACCTAAAAATGAGCACAATAGTTCAGTTGTGGCCTGACCAGGGCACATAACAGCTTTGTAAGGGTGGACAAATTATTTAACCTCTCCATATCCCCAAACAACTCTCTTAGACTCTTTTGTCAATTACAAAACCAATCACCTATTTGTTTTTCAGTATAGAGTATTTCCACATCAATAGAGTTATGCACCACTGTAAATATCCTGTCTCTCTGTCTCTGTCTTTCCATTATCTGTTTGTTTCTCTCCCGCTCCCTTCCTCTCTCTGTCTCTCTTTCTGTGTGTGTCTCTGTCTCTGTATCTCTGTCTCTGTCTCTGTCTCTCTCTGTCTCTGTCTCTCTCTGTCTCTCTCTCTCTCTCTGTCTCTCTCTTTCTGTGTCTCTCTCTCTCTCTCTCTCTCTCTCTCTCTCTCTCTCTCTCTCTCTCTCTCTCTCACACACACACACACACACACACACACACACACACATTTTATTACATTCAAAAACCAAAATCTGACTCCTTCTACTTTAACTTTGACTCAACCTACAAAGCCTACTATTGTCCCAACTTTATGGGTAGGAGGATTTTTTTTTCACTTCCCACTCCTGGATATGAATGAGCACCAATTCACATGTTTCAGTTAGTTTACTTTGCTGGTGGGCTGAGTATTAACAAGGTGTTCAGTTGCTGAAGGAAACTGCCTACTACTGGACTAGGAAGCAGGGAAGGGGGTCCCTCAGCCACTGGGTTCTTGCCAGACCGGGCCAGGCAGAACACTCAGCCACTGGGCTCTACAAAGACCACAGAGTTGGCCAATCTACTGCACTCTCTGTGTTCCCTCTTCAATGGCCTTCTGCAGTTTCCATTTTCTCTAGCATCTGGCTCAACTGGGTCTTCCTGTGCTCCTTTTACCAGGAGTGTTACAGTGCTCTGTGTTTTCAGGTGGAATATTACCATGTTTCTATTGCCTGAGGTCTTTCTTCTTTATTCCCTGCAGAGTCTCCACTCTGAAGTTTTTGCATCCAGGGAGGAGGTAGATATCTAGCCTAAGCTGTGTGGCAGAGTAGGTATTTCAAAAAGAGATCCCATCCTTCTTGATGGTGACCAACCTGGTTATATTTCCCAAGCTCCTGATGTGGTCTTATTCAGATAAGTTGCTAGGAACAAAGACAGCCAGGCAGTCTGAGTCCAAATTCATTATCTTCACTAACTTCAGTTGAGGCAATTAGCCTCAACCCCCTACCAAGGTATAAAATGCTTTCTGTATATCTTAAAGAGCTTCTGCTATGCATTTCAATGTCTCTGCTTTGCCCTTTATGATCTTTAGTGAGGTCTAAACTGGACACAGGTGATACAGTGTATAGAGCACCAGCCTTGAGTCAGGACGAGCTGAGTTCAAATCCAGCCTCTGGCATTTACTATCTCTATGACCCTGGGCAAATCACTTAACTCTGTTTTCTTCAGTATCTGTAAAATGTGCTGGAGGAAGAAATAGCAAACCACTCCAGTAGCATTGCCAAGAAAACCCCAAATGTCATAAAGGGTCGTACATGACTGAAAGGAATGAACAACATCAATGAACAGGGCACACAACCTTACCTTTGTAAAATTTAAAAAGAAACAGGATAACATAGTAGATAGAAACCTGTCTTAGAAAAACTTGTGTTTAAAAGCTTTACATATATTGGTGGTATCTCAGTAAACCCAGGAAATTCTCTGAGATTTTAATTTGCAGGAAAAAATGGCATTCTACCGTTACTGGAAACTCATTATACCATGAGGTTCACAAATGGTAAAAAAAAAAAATAGCAAAATATACAGATTCAAATTTTGATGTTGTTCAGTCATTTCAGTCATATTTAACTCTTTGCAACCGCATTTGGAGTTTTCTTGGCAAGTATGCTGGAGTGGTTTGCCATTTCCTCCTCCAGCTCATTTTATGGATGAGGAAACTGAGTCAAACAGTGTTAAGTAACTTCCCAGGGTCACACAGCTAGTAAGTGTCTGAGGCCAGATTTGGGCTCAGGTCTTCTTGACTTTAATCCCAGCACTCTCTATCCACTGCACCAAGATAAGATCTTAAAATTCATTAGAGCTCTAAGGGAGTTCATTTCATCTTTTCACCCAATAGCTTGAGCTTCAGCTGACAGTTTTCTAAGTCATGAAACCTTTAAATTCTGACATCATGTGCCATTTCCAAGGTGAAACTTGGGCTCTTGTAAATGATTACTTTTTCAGGCTACACATACCTGTCCATAGCTTAGTGTATAGTAGGGTGTTTAGCAATAGCCAGTAACATAGCAGCTAAAACACAAAAACGCATGGATGTATGCATTTACATGTTCCTCTAAAGAAAAAATAATGGGTCTATGTATTATATTTTCTTTCTTTTGCCTATGTAGGAAACTAAATTGCTGTAGCTGCTCTTATGATTTAAGAGAGGGTGAGAATATTTGGATCCATGTATATTCATATGGTTTCTATAGAGAGGATAGACTCACATCTAATCTTGTTATATCATTTCACAGAGGATATATACAAAGAGATACAGCTTCCATTTACTTTGCTGCAACTGATGTCATTTTCATATTTTATTTCAGCCATTTCCAAGAGAGCTAGAGTTTATAAATAGGTTCTATTGCCATCTCTCTCATATTTCTGAATTAAGGGAGAACCACGGTGAAGAGTTTTTATGAACCTAACAGATCTGTATCATTAGTTCATAAATTCACCTGTTTTATACTGATAATATAAATTTGAATCAAAGCTATATTGAAAGACTTGTCTTTCTGAAGCAGAAAAAGGAACCATGAGAGAACACTTACAAAACAGAAATCACTGATGAATTTTAATAGATCATATTGGTTCATTCTGAAACTAATGAAGTCTACAAATATGGAGAATGATGCCTTCCCTGTAGTGATCAGGAGTGGCTGGTAGGAATTAAATTTGATTGCCAAGAAAGAGGCTGCTTGGAATGAAACTAAATGAGGTTTGTTTGGAGTAAATCACTGTAAGTTAAGCTGAATTTAGTAGATAATGGAATTGTGTTTCTAAAATATGTTCCTTTCAAAATATACCTATGAGAGATCCATGGGGAAAATCAACAGAAAAAAATGTTTAAGCAACATCTTTAAAAGCAAATCTAATTATATTTACAAATTCCTTTGTTTGGCATTTAAGACTTCCCAACTTGGCTCCAACCTACCTTTACAACCTTATATTACTTCCCTTCATATACCCAATGGTCCGACCACAGTGGCTTTCTTGATCTTTCTCATATGTAACTCTATCTCTCTTCTCTGAGCCTGAAGGGCTATTCCTCCTACACCCTTTCCTCACCTCAGCTTCTAAGAATCCCTAGGATCCTTTAAAGCTCAGCTTAAATGTCAACCTATACATGACCTTTCCTAAACCCCTAGCTACAAATGCCTTCCTCTCACTAATAAAAATCTTTTATTTCTGAATTTATCTTGCATATTATTTGCATATGCTTATATATGTATGGCAGCTAGACGACTCATCTTCCTGAATTCAAATCTGAACACAGACGCTTGCTAGCTGTGTGACTCTGGGCAAGTCATTTAACCCTTACTTAAGCCTCAGTTTCCTCATCCGTAAAATGAACTGGAAAAGGAAATGACAAACCACTCCAGTGTCTTTGCCAGGAAAATCACAAATGGCATCACAAAAAGTTGGACACAACTGAAAAATGACTGAATAACTGAAATATATGCCTGTGTTTTAGCTCCCAGCTACTTGAAGGCAGGAACTTTTAAAAAGTTTTTGTATTCCCAGTGCCTTGCACAGTGCCTAGAGCCTAATAAGTATGTAATCAGTACTAGTTGATTGCTCTTCATTTGTATTTCCTGATT
The DNA here is from genome assembly GCA_011680675.1 of Gymnobelideus leadbeateri. Classification (NCBI taxonomy): domain Eukaryota; kingdom Metazoa; phylum Chordata; class Mammalia; order Diprotodontia; family Petauridae; genus Gymnobelideus; species Gymnobelideus leadbeateri. The sequence goes on along the minus strand of WOXC01006634.1, from coordinate 282,092 downwards.
TTACATTTATATTTGCTGAGCAGAGAGTAAAGGTGTAAGCATTTGTTAAGCACCTACTGTGAACCAGGCACTGTGTTAAGCACTTTACAAATGTTATTTCACTTGGCCTTGACAACAACCCTGTGATGTAGGTGCTATTATTATCCCCTTTTATAGCTGACGAACATTAGGCAGACAGAGGTTAAGTTGCCCAAGGCCACACAGCTGCCAAGCTTCTGAGGCCAGATTTGAACTGGGGTCTTTCTGACTCCAGCTCAATGCTCTGTCCATTGTGCCACCAGCTGCCTCCTGAACTGAATAAAATCTCAGATCCAGAGCCTGAAAAACTCTAGGAAATCCTTCTTGTCCTAAGAAAGGGCATACAGGGTTCCCAATGTCTTTAGCCCAGACAAATTCTCTAGTATCTTCTCCTCCAAGATGAACCTCAGGGAAACATCCAAATGAGAACTAAGCACCTCCAGTCAGGAAAACTTGCCTAGAAGCTATATCTTGTGAGCTTAAAATTGATTCTAATACTGCAGCCCCTACCAAGGAGTGAAGTATATGACAAGTTATTCAACATAATTCACGAACATCCCCAGTCTTCAGTGCAATGCAATACAGTGCAGTTCAATTTCATTCCTTTCCACAAGCATTTAATGAATGCTTACTTTGGGAAAACTTGCCCTGCTAAGTGCTGGTTCAGACAGAAGCCCTGTCAATCAAAAATTTGCTGAGTGACTTCTCTATGGCTGGCACAGTGTTAGGTTCTGCAGATACAGGGCTCCAGACCCTGGACTCTATCCACCATGCCACCTAGCTGCTGATTATATGTGCATAATCATTTAAAGAAATGATAATATTTTGCATTTACACAATACTTTAACATTTATAAAAGTGCTTTACTTAAAGTATTTCATTTAGTGTTCACAATTCTATGAGGCAGGTACTATTTTTATCCCCATTTTAAAGAGGTCTGAGCAGGGATTTGGAGTCCATTAACTAAAGCAAGCTGTCTGTTTAAACCATGCTATCTGGAGAATAGGAAGGGTTGAAATAAAATGGCATGAGGACTTTAAGCAAGGAAAGATCACCTGTTGCTGGGAGATGACCAGAAAACTTTGGTCAAGAATCCATATTGATTTTGTAGGATGGTTACAGGGGAAAATATCTTTATTATGAAAGACATCTCATAGTAGATCTAACTATTCATAAGTCTATCAAAATTTTCTGTAGCAACAATCAAAGATCATGCCTATTATTTGCAACACAAAGTATGAGACAATGAGTCTATCTACATTTACCTCAATTGGTTAGAATGGAATCTGCAGAAATGAACTTTATTCAGGCTATCACCATTATTATGTCTTGTCACTTTAAAGCAAATTATCAATTTGAAAAGATGGTTAATATTTGTTAAATGACTTAAAGCACACATATTATTTAATTTGATGTAAGATTATCATCAAATCATGATGATAAAATAAAATTATGCTAAAAACAAATATTTTTAAACTTGTGCTTTGGCTTTTAAAGTGTGTGTGTGAGTGTGTGTGCGCATGTGTGTGTTAAAGCAATCTCCTATTCTCTAAAATACAGACTTAAGAAAATAATATTTAATGAGATATAATAATTAATGAAATGATGCTCTGAGGGGAGACTAGGTGGCACAGTGAGTAAGAGCGCCGGCCTTGGAGTTGGGATGACCCAGGATCGAATCCAGCCTCAGAAAATGAGCACCCATGCATAAATAATGACTAGCCATGTAACCTTGAGCAAGTTACTTAACCCCAAATTGCTTAAAAAAATAAAAAAAAAGAAATGATGCTCTGAAGCAGAGTTTTAAAAAGTGGGCAAGACAACACATTTTTCATTACCCAGCATGTTAAAATGGAAAATATCCAGTAAGAGTATATTCTATTAGATTAAAAATCAGGTAATGTCTCAGTGTTTCTTAAATTGCCTTGAACATTTCTATCTAGATTTAGGTGATGGCTTATAAGATAAACAAAAACATTCTAAATATTGCTTTGTATGAATCTATTGTTTATTCATATTTAGCACAAAACTTATTCTTATCAATGAACCATTAAGCTGAATCAAAGTATGTTTGCTGTTGAATCCCTGCCCCATGGGAAATGGGGAGAGGGAAAGACCGGATATATTCCATTGTTTAGGAATAAATAGCAAGTCCTAAGTAAAAGAACCTTACAGAGAAAATTAAAAATTTATTCTGAGATTTACCAGAGAGAACAAACAAAAGATTGGGTTGGACTTGGAATCAAGAAGACCTGAGTTCAAACCTAGCCTTAGACATTTACTATCTGTGCAAGAAATTATTCAATTTTCAATTCAATATACATTTATTAAGTACCTTTTATGTGCCAGGTATTGTGATAGGTGCTGAGTAAACAAATAAAGTCCCTGCCCTCAAGGAGATTATCATCAAATAGGGCAAGACAACACACAAAAGGAAATTGGTGGTGGGATGGGAGGGAGGAAGGACACTAGGGTAGGAGAGGAGACATCTTGTTTTATGTAGTTCAGACAAAGCAGAACTGCAGATGGAAAGTGGAGTTATCTGGAAAGTCCTGCCCTCTATAAAAGAAAACTTTGGGTGGAGTTTAGTGTTCCACCTTATGGTCCTCCAATCAGAAGGGAGAGGAGACTGAGAGAGTTAGAAGGTACTGAGTATCCAAGGCTGAGTTAAACAGTGTGATGAAATTTGGCATCTGTAAAATGGGGGTAATATTATCAACTACCTACCTCTCATGGTTGTTGTGAAGATCATATGAGCTAAAGTGCTTTGCAAAGCTTAAAGCATTATATAGATGTTCCCATTTTTCTTATTGCTATTAGGATCTCTTGAGGTAAACAAATTTAAAGACCTAGAAAAGATGTAAGAAAGAGATTTCCAGCAAAGGTCCAATGGTGGAGAGTAAGCACAGAGGTAGTGTGAATATATTTAAAAGGACAATGGTGGGTATCAGCAAAATAATATTATTTCTATGTTATCCATGCCCATTCTTTCTTCTGATGCATTGACATTACCATGGTCATGGAAACTTGTCACCATGTTTTAAGGTACAGTTCCAAGTCATATAAGGTTGAGAAAACAGGTGGATATGGGTAATGTAACCATGTTGATTGACTAAGAAATTATTTCTCTCAAAGTTGCATTGAAGCAGAATAACCTTTTCTTTAGAGTCTGTGGGCATTATTTTTTCCATACACCTCAAGAAGTCACAACCGGACAACAAAGCAAAGCTATTAATAATTCCTCCCTTGCCACTGCAGCTGCTGAAGTTAGCTAGTTCCTTTGTTCAAGTTATAATGGTTGAAGAAAATTTACCCTGGAAAAGAACTTACTCCTCTCCAAGATTCCTGGCTAAACATCTTCATCTTCCTCAACCATTTCTCATATGACATGATTTATTAAACAATTAGAAATCCAAAGCATCTTGCTTTGGACATGCTCTAGTTTGTCAATGTCCCTTTTAAATGTGGGATCCTGAACTGGACACAATACTATAAAATACTATCTAATCATTGCAAAGCATAGTTACAATTATTATTATTAGCACCTTTATCTAAAAATATTCTCTTCATCTAAAAATATTCTATTAATGCAACATTATACTACCTTCAGGTGCTTTTTAGCTGGGTTCTAATTCAAATCCATGTTCAAAAACAACAGGATATGCTACTATTGAAAATATTCAGAAGACTGTGATGCAAATTTTGAAATAAACTCCAAAGAATTATGTTCCAAAAATATTTAAGTAATGGGATCACCATAGAGCCTTTTAGGATAAACTGTTTGAGGCTTTTGATGGCTTGGAATAGTTGGAAGAATGGGCAGCTAGGTATAATGGCAAGCAAAGAAGTACTTAGCACCTTGTTTCAGCTATTTAATTATTTAGCACCTTGTTTCAGTTCAAGTTTCTTTTGAGCCTTGCCCATGATTATATAAAGTCTTTGTTAAGAAACAGAAATTGTGAATCCCACAGTGGGAGAAACTTGCTGATGCAACAGGAAGGGGCAAAACAGGGAGGAGAACGTGACTATATATAAGGAGAAGCCCAAGCTGGGAAAGAGCAGAACTGTGAAGAGAATACTTGTGGTGACAGAGTTGAGAAGGAGAAAACTGGTAATATCCTGGCACTCTGTTTGTCTGCTCTGTCTGTGTTGATTTGTGTTTGTAATACTTTCTACAGAAGCCCTGGGACCTCACTGGAAGCCCTAAAAGAGGATTTTCTTGTTGTCTGTTTATAGAAGTCTCAGAGGAGGGTCTATGTTGATTTCACAGGCAGATAGTGAATTGATGATGGTGCCGGTAATGTGTGTGAATGTTGTTTTGGCTGTTAAGCTTTGTCTTCCAAGAAACAGAAACTGTGAAGGACTGGACACTGTGAGGTTCAATATGGAACTGGACAAGGAGCTGGATGAGGAGCTGGATGAGGAGCTGTGAGCTGCCTACCTGTGAATCCAGGTGATGACTGGGTAGATTCAGGCAGGAGCTGGGGCCATGGAAGAGGAACTATGGAATCTGGGAGCCAGCCTCAAGTCAAGATGAAGACTTCTCCTTGGGTACTTAATGTTGACTGAGAAGATCATGATTTACTGTGATCTAGGGATGGAAGAACTTTGTACTCTGTACTTTGTACCTCTTAAGGATGATTGAGTTAAGGATGATTTGAAACTAATCTCCAATCAAGAAGAAAAAAAGACTTTTTGACTGAGAGATTAAGACTAGAGGTGGAGAACATTGACTTTTATACTTTGTTTCCCTTAAGGAAGCTTGCTCCTTAAGGATAATTGAGTTAAGGACTTACTGAATGATATCTTTTGCTTAAAATTATGTGGCCACGTTGGTGAAAAATATGGGGCCACTTTAGTGATAAATTGTTATGTTATGGCATTGTGAATGCTGTATTTTCGTTTCTGTGAATGTTTTGCTTAAGTTTACTACTGAATAAATATACTATACTATGTGATCACAACTTTAAAACTATTCACAGCAGCACTCCTCTGGAAAGTAATGGGCCTGGAATCAAAAAGACTCATCTTTCAGAGTTCAAATCTGGCCTCAGATAGTTACTAACTGTGTGACCCTGGGCAAGTCACTTAACGTTGTTTGCCTCCGTTTCTTCATCTGTAAAATGAACTGGGGAAGAAAATGAAAAATTGCTCCAGTATCTTTGCCAAGAAAACCCCAGTCACAAAGAGTCAGACACAACTGAAACAATTGAACAACAATAGTTGGAAGAGGGCTGAGCTTTGAATTAGAAGACCTGGGTTCAGGTCAAGCTTCCAACACTCATTGGTGGTTTTGTTATTGGCTTGCAATTTAACTTCTCAAAAAACTCTCCTGTAAAACAGGCATAATAAAATTAGTCCTTTCTTAGTCATAGAATTATTGTAAGAAACATATTCTGTGTACCTTTAGCTGCTATGTTAGTTTGAAGTGTTATTGTGTGCATCAGTTCCAATATACTTGTTGAGATATCAGTCTCAATATTTTAGATATGTTATCATGTACTGGTGTTTCACAGATATACATACACATGTAGAAAACAGTTTTTAAAATAAAACAACTAGAGGATCTAGTGTTTGAATTCCTGACTTACTGTGACCTTGGTGTTTTATTACTTCTTTCTCAAAAAATTATTTTCAGTAATGATAACTTTAGCTCAATAGCTTAAACATAGAATGTATAGGGGGTTTTTTGTGTGTTAATATCTCATATCCAAACTGATCGTTTCACTTTTCCCCCTGCTGTTTTTAATTAAACTCTAAAATTACATCTCTTGCTCTGAACTAAATTTGAGATGGCAATATAACAAGATTTTCCCCCTCTCCCTTCACTACACAGGATACCGATCTCATGACGTTTAACATCTCGGTGCACCGATCTTGGTGGCGAGAACATGGACCAGGCTGTGTTCGGAGAGTGCTACCACCTTCGGCTCACGGAGTGATGGATGACTACACTTATGTCTCGGTGACAGGCTGTGTGATTGACTTTCAGTACCTGGAGGTCATCCACAGTGCCATCCAAATACTTCTTTCTGTAAGTTTTCCTTTTTCCTGCTTGTTTCTTTCTGTTCCTCGCCCTCTCTCATATAGATAACAATAGAAAAAATATGGAGAACATTTTGTTTTTCTAGGGAAAATGTTTCTATTTCTAGGGAAAATATTTCTAATTCTATTTCTAAGGAAATAGAAGCAATTAATGATATATGTAGGTATGCTTACTGATAAATGATATCATTTTCTTTGAACCCTTAGGCACCCAGATATTTTGTTTGGGGATTGGTTGTAGTCATTACTCACTACACACTGTTTGATATAATGAAGTTCTTGATCCTTCAGAAGATACATATTGTCCATTAGCAACTTCAGATTACTCTGCTAATGGATTCTTCACTTGTGTTCCAGGGAAAAAAGAGGGTTGGAAACCCTCAGCCTCCTGAATTTATAGTTGGGACTGATTTCACTTGGCAGAAAATAGTTTGCTCAATTTAATAAGCATCACATTGCAAAAACTTACAGAACAACTTTTTAGTCTCTCTAGGGTATTTTCCTCTTTGTTTTTTACAGGACATTAATTATGGTAGTAGATAGAAATGTTAAGTTGGGATGCTTATTCACTGAAGTAAGAGAAAAATAGACATTTCCAGAGGGGAAATGGGTAATGGATTGCATTGTGCCTTTAGGGGGAGTCACAATTTCTACCTGCTACTCTGCTGCTCCAAAGTGCCCCAGGTGAATTTGGAATCTCATATTTTTGGTCTAAAGTTCATTCAAAAAATAACACGTGTTTAAGAATGAGCTGCCAATGTCATCCACAGGACGGTGACCTAGAAGCTACCTATCCTGAAACTGTTCTGATCATGCTTTTCAAGCACATCAGTTTATCTGAATACCTGAACAAACTTGTGACCACCAAAATGAAAATCAGCTTTCAAAACTAAACAAAATGACATGCCTATATGATAAGAACATCCTTCACATCACTACTACCAGCCACTTCTGCTTATACCCCCCACCAATACCTGTTCAATTTTAACAGTGCTTGATAGTTAACCTAAATACTGTTTCATTTCATAAAATATTAGAAGGACTGATACATATATATATCATATATATGATATAAATATCCATAAAATTTTGCAAGGACTGATTTGATATGACTTAATTGCTGATAATAATGAAATATAATGCTAATTCATACACCTGCATTTTTATTTGGTGACAACTTTCAATTGAAATTGATTTATGGAAAATTAAGTTAAAGAAAAAACAAAAATGGTGACCAACTGTATCATCATTAAAAAGTTTAAAATATATGCATTATTTTCCTAATTGTAAAATTATCATTGAATTATAAAAAATAAAATAGACAGATGCTTTAAAAAGATTATTTTAAGACTTTTACTTTGGCTTTTTAAAGTTTCTTTAAACAAAGGAATCTCCTATTCACCAGCATATAGACTTTAAAAATCAACATATATATTTTGACACAATAATTAACTAAATATGTTTCTCAGTAAATAAGAAAGATAATCCATAAAGTTGTCTTACAGCATGAAAACTAATTATTTTCAGAAATTGGACCATGAACTCATTTCCAAGATATGGTAGAACTTGTCAAAAACAGTCTTTCTTATTAAATAATCTGTGTATATAGAATAATTAAAGAAATTTCAAATGATGATTTAGTCATAAAGGAAAAACAACTGTAAAACATGCTCATACAAGAGCAAATAATTTTTAAAATTTGTACTTTGAGTTTGGCATTACAGCTTTGAGGAGGTCTTTATTCCCTTTAATGAGGTCATAAAATTCAGAGCATGAATACTTTAACTTGTGCCATATGTGAAGTTCTGCTTTCAAAATGTCAACTATGAATTCAGTGTGAGTCATGTGAATGAAGAAAAATAACTAGTCATTTCCAGTTTGCCATCAATAATACTTAAACACACTAACAGCTTCAACAAAATGAAATTGCTTTATATTTCATCCCCTATTTAATGCTGCACGACTATATGTTTATTCATATGTAGGGTCCCTTCTATATCACACTTACAAATCTCACTCGAGGCTTGGGTCCTCTGGGGTTATGACTATGCCAAGAATTCTGTGGGTCTATCCTCTTAAATATACCTTAAGAGTGCCCACAAATTCATTTCCCTTTCATAGTCAAATGACACATTTAGCTCAAAATAAAGGTAATTATTGAGATTGTATCATAAGAACAGTGGCTGTAATATACTCCCCCCACCACACACACACACACACTAAACCTGGACTATCCTTCCAGAAATGCACATCATGTTATTTGGAAGAGTGAGTACAAAGGAAGACCAGTACAGAAGCAAAGATATGGGGACCACATGTGGCCAAGGCTATTCACACTTCAAGCACTAGAGGGACCCAACATATTTTCTCCTTGTGTTCTCACAGTGCTCTCTATGGGTGCAGAATATCTGCTGGGCGGGTGGTTTGCCTCCAACTGCACATAAAAATAGCTCTACAAACTCAATATAAAGCTAGTAATTGATCTTGCTACTAACTAGAGCCATAAATGGAATCTTGCCAGGAGCAAATACCACATGCTACACTTGGGACAAGCAACATAAATTAAGAAAACAAGCACACAAGCTTGTCTACCCCACCTAAAAGTTAGTCAGAATAGTTCATGAAACTGTATCAATATGTGGAGAAACAACCTAAAAGAACAGATGAATGATAGAGAGAAATAAGAGAAAATGGAGACAACTTTTTTTTGGAGGGCAGAGGGCAGAACAATTGGGGTTAAGTGACTTGCCCAAGGTCACACAACTAGTAAGTGTTAAGTGTCTGAGGTCACATTTGAACTCAGGTCCTCCTGACTCCAGGGTGGATGCTCTATTCACTGCTCCACCTAGCCACCCCCAGACAACTTTCATTTTAAAAAAAAAGCCTCTTGAAAAGATTTCCGGGAGACAAAATCTTGAGAATAATTTGCTGCCATTCAAACAACCCACAGAATAATATAATTCAACTTTGTTTGAAAAAAAAAAGTGATTTCTATTTCTTGAAATGAGAGCTAGAGGAATTGACAGAGTTTCCTCATTAGAGATAACTTAAGTGGAGAATTTGAAATTTTAAAACTTTTTTTAGGAAAAAAAAATACGTAAGCCAGCGAGACCATAGATTTCCCAGGGATTTGACTTGTAAAAAGATACAAACTAGGAGAGAGGTCTTTTCTAAATCTTTTAAAGTAAATTAGACAAGAGATTGGTGTGGAGATGCTTGACTCCTATATTCACAAGTATGAGCTTATATTTTATTGTTTGTGAATGTCTATCACTCATTTATTTTCTCTATTGTCCTTTCCTTTAGTCCCCTTTTAGTGGGGTTCATGATAGTGCTGGAATGTATTACTTTGAAACTTGGTGGATATGTTTTCCCTTAAAAAGTTGTTCAATTTATTCAGTAACTTCTAAGGAGTAATTTGGAGTGGACTCTAATAGTTCTTTCTAGAATGACTCTTTGATATTAAATGCAGTTTTCTAGTATATAGCATAAATGGAATGTTCCCTTTTTTTGGTATTTATAGTAAATCATCATGCCAGTTTGTGGAATAATAGGAAGGTAACCAGCTGTTTTATAATGGAACAAAATTTATTGGTACAAAAATTATTTCCACCGACTAACTCCAATTCAAATGACTGGAAAGGTGAAAGTGTTCATTTGATAAGGAACTGAAGTACTGAAGGAAAAATATGCCCTAAGGGAGAAATGCTAATAAAAGTGGGGGTGTTACTGCCTAAAATCCTTGCCTTTAAAATAATTCTTTTCATCTTTTTTTAGCAAGTAGTTTTGCTCATGTATAATTCTGACTGTAGCATTCTGCCTTCAGAATATAAGTAGCTGCTTTCTAATTTCACAGGTAAAATGTATCTATGAGACCCTCTTCCCATTATTATGTGATGGATCATCCAATCAGCAATCATTTATAAAGTGCCTTAGGTACCAAGGTACCAAGACAAAAATGAGAGAGACTTTACTTCTATCGGGGAGATAATATGTACATATATAAGCATATATAAAATTGTTGTTCGTCCTTCATTTTCAAAGAGGACCAGTAACATCACAGGTGATGTCTTGACTTGCATGTGAATTGGATTTAAGTGAGGCAGAGTTGTGCAAAGATGTCAGCTTTACTCTCTCTTCCTGAGTCATCAAAGTCCAGTTGCAACACAAAAGTCAAGACAATTGGAGATGGCCCAAGATGCAGTGGATGACTTTGGTGTTCAATGCCTGACCAAGCTCTAAGCTCCACAGAGCCCGCTTCAGCAACCTTCATGAAGAATATATAAAATATATGCAAGATAAATACAAGGTACATCATAGATGCAAAACTAAAAGGGACCTCAGAGGTGATTCAATTAAAATTTCTACCCTATGAAGTAATCAGCTCTATATGATCACCGAAATGTGATCATTTAGTTTCAGCTTGAAAGCTTCTAGCAACAAAAAAACCCCTTGCTTCACCAGGGCTCCTATCTTGTTTTTTGACAACACTAATGCCTAGATAGTTCTTCCTTATATTGAATCAGAACTCTCCTCCATGTAGTTTTTACCTATGGTTCAAATTCTACTCACTAGATAGGTAAATCTATTTCTTCCCAAAAGACTGCCCTTCAACTATTTGAAGACAGAAACTATAGATAGTATCTCTTCAAGCAAACATGAATGCTGGCCATAGTATACTTCATTACTCTCACCCTTAGCACATTTGTATAGTTCTAAGAGTATTTGTATGACACATTTATTAAAGTGTTAGCCACATTGCTAACACTTTAAGTCTAGATAATTGATAAAATGATAAATCAAACCTTGATTTGTAGTGTTTGCAGATTTCTGGGGTATAATGGGTCACATTGAACATTTAATGGGCTTTTGAGCCAGCTACTTGAGCTGGCTTCAAAATACCTCCAGATTCCTTCTCTCTGCTTCAGATATAAGGTTGAGTTTCCTGGGTAGATGGTTCTTAGATGCTGGCAACTACCCAACTTCTCCCCTGAATAGAATTCTATGCTAATATCAAACTCTGAGATCAACTCATCTCCTCCTAGTTGTTTAGATATGGCAGCAACAAGAAGTCCACTTGCACCCTGCCCTCTGCTCATTCCTGTCAACCACCAACCCCAACAATAACATTCTGCCAAAACCAGCATATAACACTATTATAGCTATTTATATTTGTTGACACAGATGTTCAAGCTATCTCATAGCATATGGAGTAAAGCAAGAGAGTATCTAAGAATGTTGTTCACATTCTAGCTACCTCAAAGTCCTTGTAAGTATTCCTGAGCAGTCAGCATTATTTAGATACATCATTATTTAGCTGACTCTTTCTGGCCAATTGTTATAAGTACAAAGATCCAAGGTTGCCCAAAGGAGTGGAGAATAAATATGGGGATCCTAATTGCTTCTTTGAGAGACTTGTTAAGGACAGAACATATTTGCTATATCACATTGATAGCAAAAGGAATTCTATTGTAAGTCAGAAGACCTGTTTTCAAATCCTGTGATTTTTTTTTCCCATACTACTTGTGTGACCTTGGGCAAGACATTTAACTTCTCTGTACCTAATTTTCTCATATGTAAATTCAGAGATTAGGCTAAGATCCTTTGTAATTCTATAGTGTATGCCTCTTTATTACAATCTTAGATCTGAAAGGTAGCTTTGAGAACATCTAGTTCAACATGTACCTCTCACTTCCTCATTCCTGGGTAGCCCTCAATGGGTAGAACTTAGAAAGCATCTTTATTTTGTTCCATCTCAGGTACAAAGGACAAAGCTGTAGTTAACTATGGCTTCAAAGAATATCGAAATTATTTCTGACACAGACTTCAACTAGAATAGTGATGTGAATGGGAAGAAAGGAAAAGCAGAGACCATAAAGTCTTCCAACAAGAAAATGTGCTTTCCCAGTTGCTTCCCTATCTTTCCATGGTCTGCAGATTTTCTTTTCTAGTCTAATAATACACTTACTTACTCGGCATTGTTTAGTAAAGGAAATTCATAATCCCTAATGAAATGCACCCAGATATATTGCTAAGCCCTACACTATAAATACATTTCTAATAATTTTCATTCTTAGTGTTCCTACCTTCATAACCTTCTCTTGTATCTATTACCTTTTCTACACTCATGCAACCACCACCATAGTTCATGATTTCATGCCTTCTTACTAGTACCATTGCAATGGTCTTCTAACTAGTCTCCCTTTCTGAAGTCTCTCCCTGCTCTAATTCATCCCCCACTCAAGTGATAGGGTGATTTTTCTAAAGCATACATAAGGGGCAGCTAGGTGGCACAGTGAATACAGCGCCGGTCCTGGAGTCAGGAGGACCTGAGTTCACATCCGGCCTCAGACACTTAACACTTACTAGTCATGTGACCTTGGGCAAGTCACTTAACCCCAATTGCCCTGCCTTCCACCCCCCCTCCAAAAAGCAATAAATGAATGAATGAATGAATGAATGAATGAATGAATGAATGAAGTATAGATATGATCATGGCACCCTCCTCATCACTAAGTTCCAGTTCCTATTACATCTAGGACCAAATATAAAGCCTCTCAATATCAGGACCCTTCCTACCTTTTCAGTCTTCTTACAACTTACTCTGTGCACTCTAGAGTCCTGCCACCCTGGCTTACTTGATGTTCTTTGCACATAGCACTCACCTTTGCATTTCTAGTGTCTTTGGTGTTCATTTTCCATAATTTGAATGATCTGTACACTTACCTCTGCCTATCAGTTTCCCTGGTTTCCTTCAAGGCTTAGCTCAAGGAGGCAGAGCTAAGACGGTAGAGAAAATCCAGGAAGTCTCCTGAGCTCTCCCCAGTTTTCCTCAAAAACAATATTAAATTAAGTCTCTAAAAAGATTCTGGAGTGATGGAACCTGCAAAAAATGTAGTGAAACAATTTTTCAGCTTAAGATAAGTTAGAAGGACTTCAGGAAAGGCCTGTCTCTCTTGGGTGAAAGGGTGAGCATAGCCCAGTGCAGAAGGTGTCTTGGCAAGCTATAGGGAAGCTCTTAGCCACAGCACAGATCAGTAGCACAGGCCCCTTGGTCCTGGCTCATCAGTCCAGGGATACAGCAGCCAACTGTGAGACTTGCAGTCCCAGAACAGAAGGTACAACAGGTATGAGTAGGTCAAGCCATCCCAGCACAGTGAGCAAGGCATGAGTACCTAAACCACAGCACAGAAAACCAATGACCAGATCCCTGGCCCTCAGCACAAGAAACTTGGGACAGTGGCCTCTGTATCCCAGGAGGCAGACCTCAACTTTAAAAGTCACAAAATAGACTTAAAAATGAGTTAAAAAACAAAAAAAGAAAAAAGCCCTGACCATAGAAAGCTACAATGGTGACAGGAAAAAATCAAAACACAAACCCAGAAGAGGACAACAATGTCAAAATGCCTAAATACAAAGCCTCAAAGGGGAAGATGAATTGGTCTCAAACCCAAAAAAATCTTCTTGGAAAATCTCAAAAAGGATTTTAAAAAATCAAATAAGAGAGGTAGAAGGAAAATTGGGAAATAAGTGAGAGTTATGCAAGAGAAAGTCAACAACTTGGAAAAGGAAGGATAAAAATTGAATGAAGAAAATAATTCCTTAAAAAATACAATTGGCTGGATGAAAAGAAAAAATCCACTGAAGAAAATAATATCTTCGGGGCGGCTAGGTGGCGCAGTGAGTAGAGTGTGGGCCCTGGAGTCAGAAGAACCTGAGTTCAGATGCATCCTCAGACACTTAATGCACACACAAACAAAAAAACCTAGCCTTGTGGCCATGTGACCTTGGGCAAGTTACTTAACCCCAATTGCCCTCCAAAAGGCAAAAAAGGAAAGGAAAGAAAAGAAAAGAAAAGAAAAGAAAAGAAAAGAAAAGAAAAGAAAAGAAAAGAAAAGAAAAGAAAAGAAAAGAAAAGAAAAGAAAAGAAAAGAAAACAACATCTTAAAAAGTAGAACTGGCCAAATTTAAAAGGACATGAAAAAATCCACTGAAGAAAATAATTCCTTAAAAGTTAGAATTTGACAAGTAGAAGTGAATTACTCTATGAGATATCTAGAATCAGTCAAACAAAATCAAAAGAATGAAAAAATAACTGACCTGGAAAATAGATTTAAGAAAGATGATTTAAGAATTTTGGACTATCTCAAAGCCATGACTAAAAAAAGAGCCTAGATAGTATCTTTCAAGACCTTAACAAGGAAAACTGCCTTGATATCCTAGAACCAGAGAGTTAAAAGAGTCATTGGCAGAATCTACCTGTCACCTCCTGAAAGAGATCCCAAAAGAAAAACGCCTGGAAATAATTTAGCCAAATTCCAGAATTATGATGTCAAAGAGAAAATAGTGCAAGCAACCAGAACAAAACAATTCAAATATCAAGGAGCCACAATCAAGATTAAGCAGGGTTTGGCAGCTTCTATATTAAAAGGGTTAGATGGCATAGAATATGCTATTCTGGAAGGCAAAGGAGCTTGGTTTACAACCAAGAATCAACTACCCAGCAAAATTGAGCATAATATTTCAGGGAGAAAGATGCATATTCATCGAAGAGGGGGACTTTCAAACTTTCATGATGAAAAGACCAGAGTTGACGGGGTGGCTAGGTGGCTCAGTGAGTAAGAGCACTGGCCTCAGAGTTGGGATGACCCGGGATCGAAACCGGCCTCAGAAAATGAGCACCCACTCATAAATAATGACTGGCCGTGTAACCTTGAGCAAGTTACTTAACCCCAATTGCTTTAAAAAAAAAAAAAGACCGGAGTTGAACAGAAAATTTGATCTTTAAGTTCAATCATGAAATAAAAGCATGAAAAGTTAAACAGGAAAGAAAGAAAGAAATTTTATTAAATAAGGTTAAACTTTTTACATTTCTATCTGGGAAAATTATATTTGTAACTCTTGAGAACTGCATTTCTATTAGGACAGTTAGAAGAAGTATATTTAGACAGAAGGTGTGGATATAAGTTGATTTTGATGTATGATATAAAAAATTAAAAGGGAAAAATATTGTACTGGGAGAAGAAGAAAGGGGGCATAGAATAGGGTAAAATATATTACATGAAGATCTATTGTGGGTAAGAAGGGAGGTGGTGAGCATTTTCTGAATCTTATTATCATTGGATTTGGTTCAGAGAGGGAATAAGCTACATCCTCAGTTGGGTGTAGATCTTACCCTATAGGGAAGTAGAAAGGGGAAAAGGAAAGAAAAAAAGAGAGGAGTCCTGATAGAAGGAAGGGCAAATGGAGGGAGGTGGTCAGATACCAAACTGAGGAGAAAAAACAGGATGAAAAAAGAGAAAAAAGTCTAAATGGGGGGGAGGGATAGGATGAAGGGAAATACACAACTACTATTCATAACTGTGAATGTTAATGGGATGAACTTTCCCATAAAACAGAAGAATATAGCAGTGTATTAAAAGCCATGATCCTACAATAGGTTGTTTAAAAGAAATACATTTGGAAGTGATGGATTGCACATACAAGATGGCGGAATAGAAACAGCGCATCCAAGCCACTCTGCCCCCAGATTACCACCAAACTATGGAAAAGGGGAATCTGAACAACTTCTGAAGACCCAGCACCCACAGAACGACACAGAGAAGCTATACTCCTGCTGAGGACAGCCCAGCAGCCCTGCAGGAAGGACCATCACAGTGGTCTGGGAGCTGGCAGCACAGTGCACAGAGCGCTGTGAGCTGAGCGGGGAGCACAGCCGAGCACCTGAGTTGCGGTTTTAGCCCCAGGGAGGCAGGGCCAGCAGCCAGCTGGAGGGACCCCAGAAGGGACCAGCAGCTATGGCAATTCCAGAATTATCAACATAGACATGCCTAGAACAAAGTGAGAGGTTAGTGCCCTGTGGACTTTGGGACCAGTATTTGGGGAATGCGTCGGCTTCCTCCCCCGGGGGCTAGAAGTAAACTGAGGAGACACGCCATTTTGTAGTTTTCAGAGGCAGCTCCAGCTCCTGGCCTGAGAACTGTAGGGAGATCCAGTGATCAGTCTTGGGGGGTAATCTCTCTTGCTTTAACCTCCTTGGATCTGGATTGTGATCTGGGGTGGAGGTTGTGGGTGGGTTTCCAGCTTGCAAGAAACAGAAGTTGCCCCCCACAAGTTCGGGACGAAAATTCCTCTATCTGGCCTTAAAGCCATACTGTGGCAACAAGCCCAAAAGTCAAGTAATTACGTGGCAACATGCCAAGACAAATGAAACAAATTAAATGGAAAAATGTAAGCCTAGACTCCTACTTTGGGGGCAAAGAGGGTCGAAGAATAGTGGAAGAGGACTGTGAGGTCAGAAGTCCTGCTCCAAAAGCCCCAGGGGAAAACATGAGCAGGTTGCAGGCCATAGAGGACCTTAAGAAGGACTTTAAAAATCAAACAAGAGAAGTGGAGGAAAAATTGGAAAGAGAAATGAGAAGGATGCAGGAAAAGTATGAAATGAGGGTCAACAGCCTGACTGAGGAAACAACACCTTAAAAAATAGACTAACTCAAATGGCAAAGGAGGCCCAAAAGGGCAATGAGGAGAAGAATGCCTTAAAAAGTCGAATTTGCCATATGGAAAAAGAATCTCAAAAGTTCACTGAGGAGATTCATTCCTTCAGAGTTAGACTGGAGCAAATGGAAGCTAATGACTTTATGAGAAATCAATATGCTGTTAAGCAGATACAAACAAATGAAAGATTAGAAGGCAATTGTGAAATATCTCATGGGAAAAACCACTGACCTGGAAAATAGATCCAGGAGAGACAATTTAAAAATTATTGGACTACCTGAAAGCCATGGTCAAGGAAAGAACCTAGAAATCACCCTTCAAGAAATTCTCAAGGAAAACTGCCCTGATGTTTTAGATCCAGAGGGCAAAATAGAGGTTGAAAGAATCCACAGATCACCTCCTGAAAAAGATCCCAAAAAGAAAACTCCCAGGAATATTATAGCCAGGTTCCAGAATCCCCAGATCAAGGAGAAAATACTACAAGCAGCCAGGAAGAAACAATTTCAATATTGTGGAAACACAATCAGAATAGCCCAGGACCTGGCAGCTTCTACACTGAGGGATCCAAGGGCATGGAATATGATATTCCAGAGGGCAAAAGAGCTGGGAATGAACCCAAGGGTCACCTACCCAGCAAAACTGAGTATTTTGTTTCAGGGGAAAATATGGTCATTCAGTGGAATAGAGGACTTTCAAGCATTCTTGAGGAAAAAACCAGAATTGAATAGAAAATTTGACATCCAGACACAAGAAGCAAGAGATGCCTGAGAAGGTAATCAGGGAAAAGAAATCAAAAGGAACTCATCAAAGTTGAACTATTTACATTCCTATATGGAAAAACAATAATTGTGTCTGAAGAAATCTTTCTCACTATGAAAATAATGGAAGAAGGGTGTGTGGTCATATGAATACATATGTGAATGTGTGTGTATATGGTTACAGTTATATATGGATAGAGGGCATAGGTTGAATCTGTTGGGAAGGGAGGATACTCAAGGGGTGAAATTATGAGGTGAGAGAGGAAAGTGGCAAGAGGAGTTGGGGCGAGACAGGGTAGGGTAAACTATCTCATGTAGAAGAATCAAGGGGAAGTGACTGCAGGGGAGGGGAAGAATAGGAAGAAAAAAAGGCAAAACCACACTCTCATTGAATTTGGTTCAGGGAGAGAATGACATACATACTAAATGGGATATCTCAACCTGCAGCAGAATAGGGGGAAGGGGGATGAGAGGAGGGATGATGGATGGGAGGTCATCCTTGGGGGGAGGGGAGGTTGGAAGTACCCACTATAGAAGAGGGACATGATCAAGTAGGGAATGGACCAGGTGGGGGGTGTGATGAGTGGGAGGGAATTATAAGCAGCCTTGTACAATATTTCTACTATGATAATGTGTTACATAGCTAAATATGTACAACATATACTGAATTACTTATCCCCCCAGGGGGAATGGGTGACAAGGGAGGAAGGAAATGGATCTGAAATTCAAGGTCTTAAGATTAAATGTTTCAAATATATATAAATACTATTATTAATACTCTTTTGCTTGTAATTGAGAGATAAGATGTTCAGGTATTGGGACACAAAGAGTCACCTTCCTCTAATGGAAAAGTCAAAGGGGGTATGGGAGATGATATGGGAAAGAGCAGATTGAAGGAAGAGATATCTTGTGGGACTGCTATTCTGGGAGGGTGGGTAGGGGGAAAACAGGGGGAAAAACGATTGTAACTCAAAATCTGGTGGAAATGAATGATGTAAAACAGAAGTTAAAAAAATAAATAAATAAAAAGGTTCAGATATAAAAAAATAAAAATAAAAAAACAAAATAAAAAAGAAATACATTTGAAGCAGAAACACACACAGAGTAATGGAAAAAGCTGGAGTAGAAAATATTATGCTTCATCTGAAGTTAAAAAAAAGCAGGGGTAGCAATCCTGATCTCAGATGAAGCAAAAGCAAAAATAAATCTGATTAAAAGAGAGAAGAAAGGAAACTACATCTTGTTAAAAGGTAACATAGACAAAGAATTAATGTCAGTGTTAAACATATATGCACCAAGCAGTATAGCATCCAAAGTCTTAGAAGAGAAGTTAAGTGAATGACAAGAAGAAATAGACAGCAAAACTACATTAGTGGGGGAATTCAGCCTTCCTCTATCAGAACTATATAAAATATAACCACAAAATAAAGAAAAAAGAAGTTATGGGGGTGAATAGAATTTTAGAAAAGTTAGATGTGATAGACCTCTGGAGAAAACTGGATGGGTATAGAAATAAATATACCTTTTTTTTCCTCTGAGGTACATGGCACCTACACAAAAACTGTCCATGTATTAAAAGGGTCATAAAAATCTCCCAATAATGCAAAAAAGGCAGAAATATGAAATATACCCCTTTCAGATTATGATGCAATAAAATTATATGTAATAAAGAGAAATAGAAATTTAAATTAAAAATTAATGGGGGGTGGAGTCAAGATGGCAGAGTAGAAACAGGACTTCCATGCAGCTCTGGATCCCACCTTGCCCAATTTATGTAAAAGGGGACTCTGAACAAACTTTGGAGCTACAGAACCCACAAAATGACACAGAGAAGCTAACCTCCCACTAAGGACAGCCTGGCAGCCCAGCAGGAATCAGGTAGCACAGTGCTCTGGGAGCCGACTCCAGCCCCCTGTGAACCAGAGGTTGTAGACCCAGGGAGCGCCTGACCAGCAGCCAGCAGGAGGGACTTCATAACACCAGTACCTGTGGCTGTTTCCACAATTATCAAAACATAGATGCTAAGGACAAAGTGGGAGGTTAGTACATTATAGACTTTGGGACCCACTAGTTGGGAGTGTGTCAGCTTCTTCCCCCCCACCCCCCGCCCCCACACCTGGGGCAAGAAGCCACTGAGGAGCCACTACATAGAGCCACTACATACAGACATGCAGCAGCTCCAGCTCTTGGCCTGCAGACTGAAGGGGTGCAAAGCAACCAGTCTGGGGGATAATTGCTCTTTCTTTAACCTTCTTGGATCTGGATTGTGGTCTAGGGTGGAGGTCTTTGGATGTATGACCAGCTTGCCAGAGCATGTGGAGGCTTCAGAGAGGGCGCCCAACTAATACCTCCAGCAGCTCCAGCCTTTGGAAGGAAAGCTCCCATGTCTGGTGGCAGAGTCCTACTGTGGCAAAAAGCTCAAACTTCAAGTAATTGAGTGGCAAAATGCCCAGGCAAAGGAAGCAAAACAAACAGAAGAATCCAACATTAGACTCCTATTTTGGGGACAAAAAGGATCAAAGCATGGAACAGGAGAAAGACAATGAAGTCAGAACTCCTGCACCAAAAGCTTCAAAAAAAAATTACGATCTAGTTACAAGCCATAAAGGTCCTTAAGGAGCAGATAAGAGAAGTGGAGGAAAAATTGGGAAGAGAAATGAGAATGATGCAAGAAAATTATGAAGTGAGAGTCAACAGCCTGACTGAGGAAAATAACATCTTAAAAAATAGACTAACTATGGGGCAGCTAGGTGGCACAGTGTGTAAGAGTGCTGACCTTGGAGTTGGGATGACCTGGGATTGAAACCGGCCTCAGAAAATGAGCACCCACACACAAATAATGACTGGCTATGTAACCTTGAGCAAGTTACTTAACCCCAATTGCTTTAGAAAATAGACTAACTCAAATGGCAAAAGAGGCTCAAAAAGTCAATGAGGAGGGGGTAGAGCCAAGATGGCAGAGTAGAAACAGCACTTCCAAGGTGCTCTGCCCCACACCACTTCCAAACAATGTTAAAGGGGAATCTGAACAACTTCTGGAGCCCCAGCACCCACAGAACGACACAGAGAAGCTAACCTCCTGCTGATGACAGCCCAGCAGCCCTGCAGGGAGCAGCCAGTGCAGGGCTCTGGGAGCTGAGCCCAGGACCGCCTGAGCAGCAGTTTTAGCCCCAAGGTGGCCGGGCCAGGAGCCAGCTGGAGGGACCCCAGAACACCAGCAGCTGTGGTGATTCCAGAATTATCAGCACAGATATGCCTAGGACAAAGTGAGAGGTTAGTGCCCTATGGACTTTGGGACCAGTATCTGGGGAATACATCGGCTTCCTCCCCGGGGGCAAAAAGCTGCTGAGTAAACGCAGCACAGAGGCCATTTTGCAGTGTCAGTGTCGGCTCCAGCTCCTGGTCTGCGAACTGTAGAGAGATCCAGCAATCAGTCTGGGGGTTAATCGCTCTTGCTTTAACCTGCTTGGATCTGGATTGTGGTCTTGGGGGAAGTATCCAATTTGCCAGAGCATGTGTAGGCTTTACAGACGCCACCCAACCTGTGGAAGTTGTGAAGACCCCACATTTGGGACAGAATCTCTCCTGTCTGGTGGCAGAGTCCTACTGTGGCGACAAGCCCAAAAATCAAATAATTAAGTGGCAATATGCCTAGGCAAAGGAAACAAAATAAACAGAAAAATGCAACTTTAGACTCCTATTTGGGGGCAAAGAGTAACAAAGCATGGAACAGGAGGAGGATTGTAAGTTCTCAGTATGAAAATAGTTGAAGGCAATAGAAGACATATGAATACATATGTGAATATGTTGATGGGTATACATAGATAGAGGACGCAGGACCAACTTAATAGGAAGGGATGATACTTAAAAGGTAAAATTAAGAGGTGAGAGAGGAATATAATGAGAGGAGAGGGGGAGAGACAAAATGGGGTAAACTCATATAAAAGAGGCAAGGGAATAATTACAATGAAGGGGAAGAACAGAAAGGCAAAAGGGAGTGGGTCAACCTTATTCACATTGAATTTGGCTCAGGGAAGGAATGACATACACACTAAATAGGGTATTTCACCTTACAGGAGAGTAGAGGGGAAGGGGATGGGGGGGGGGGTGATGGAAGTGAGGGCAGGCTAGGGGGAGGGAAGATGGAAGCACCCACTTTTTAAAAGGGACAGGACCAATGTAGAGAATAGAACAAGTGGGAGGTGGGATAGGAGGGAGGGAAATGTAATCAGTCTTTTATAATATATCTACTATGGTGATGTTTGGCATTAGCTACACTTGTACATCCTATATTGAATTGCTTATCTTCTCAGCAAGGGTGGGTGACAAGGAAGGAAGGGAATGAATCTGGAATTCAAAGTTTTAGAACCAAATGTTTTATATATATTTTATTTATTTTTATATATTTTATATATATCTTAAAGAAATATAATTTTTTAAAATATTTTAAATAGGGGTGGCTAGGTGGTACAATGAGTAAGAGCACTGGCCTCGGAGTTGGGATGACCCAGGATCGAATCCGGCCTCAGTAAATGAGTACCCACACGTAAATAATGACTAGCCATGTAACCTTGAGCAAGCTACTTAACCCCAAATGCTTTTAATAAATAAATAAATAAAAACACTAGAGAGATAGGAATAAATGGAGTTTTCCTTAAAATGATAAGTACCATCTACCTAAATAAAACCATCAGCAAGCATTATATGTAATGCAAATGAGCTAGAAGTTTTCTCGAAAAAGGTGAAACAAGGATGCCCATTATCATCACTGTTATTCAGTATTATACTAGAAATGTTGGCTTTAGCAATGAGAAGAAAAAGAAATTGAAGGAATTAAAATAGGCAATGAGAAAACAAAACCATCACTTTGAAAATGATTTGATGGTATACTTAGAGAATGTTAGAGAATCAACTAAAAAACTACTTGAAATAATTGACTTTAACAAAGTTGCAGGATACAAAATAAAACTACCTAAATCATCCTCATTTCTATATATTACCAGAAAAGCCCAGCAGCAAGAGAAAGAAAGATAAATGAGATGTGGAAAAATTGGAACACTAATGCATTGTCAGTAGAGTTGGGAACTAATCAAACCATTCTGGAGAGCAATTTCTAACTATGCCCAAAGGGAAATCAAATTGTGCATACCCTTTGATCCAACAATACCACTACTAGGTCTATAAATCAATCAAATTACCAAAAATTTATTTTATAGAGCTACAAAAAATAACAAAATTCATCTGGAAGACCAAAAAGCCAAGAATATAAGTGGAATTAATGAAAAGAAAATTGCAAAGAAGGTGGCCTACATGTACCAGATCTAAAACTATATTATAAGGTGACATTTATCAAAACTGTTTGGTATTGGCTAAGAAATAGAGTGGTGTGTCACAGGAATAGAATAGGTACACAAGACAGTAGTAAATGACTATAGTAATCTTCTGTTTGATAAACCCAAAGACTCTAGCTTCTAGGATAAGAACTTACAATTTGAAAAAAACTGCTAGAAAAACTAGCAAACAATATGGCAGAAATTTGGCATAGACCAACATATTACATGGTATACCAAGAAAAGGTCAAAATAGTACATGCTTTAGAGGTTCTCAAAATGGGTGAAATCACCCCCCCCCGGGGTGGAGGTATGATCCAGGGGGTGGTTGTAGCCTCAGGTGCAAGTGTGTGTGATGGGGTGTTGAAGAAAAATAAGGGGGCAGAGGAAGCATAAGGAAAGAAGAGTAAATAAGAAAATTTTGAAAAAAAATCATTCATACATGTTTCTTCTATGGTATAACAGACTTAAAGTCATAGTGATTACATTATTTTCCCAAATTCAAGTTATAACCCATCAGTGGTTAAGTCCACTGACAAGTCTTAACAAGCAAGTGTTGGCAGATGAGCATGTTGTGCACTCTCGGGAAGTCTAGCATGCATCAGCAGGAATATGTGAATGTATGACTTGTTTACGATATAATATTATATGGTTACATGTCATAATATTGGGCCATCAGACTTTCAATGCATAAAAATATAAATTTATAAGAAATTATTAAATTTAAAATTTCATTTTTTAAAAACTTCTATATTTTTAAATGACACAAATTTTAAAAGAACCATTAAGAGTTAAATAAAGCAGATTTCTGGGGATTAGGAGGCACTGAGTAACTTTTTTAAAGGGGAGGGTGGTAGGCCAAATAAGTTTTTGACTAGGTAAAAGGGGCTGCCTCATTTCTTACCTAGCCTTAATCACTGAATGGGCATTGCTTCAGACAAACCAAGACCTAGGAAAGACTTTAACTTAAAAAGCCCACTGCTTTTGATGGTCTTGATTTATGTCTTGCTACTGGACCCAGATGGTTCCACAGGAGAGAAGTAAGGCTGGTGACTTTGCACAGCCCTGCTTCACTTAAATCCAATTCATGTGCAAGTCAAGACACCACCTTCCATCATGTCATGATCCTCTTTGAGACTGAAGGACAAGCAACAATTCTTCTCTCACAACATGATTAATGCAGAAATATGTTTAACATGATTGTACATGTATAAACTATATCAGATTGCTCATTATTTTGGGGAGTTTGGAGGGGACCACGAGAGAAAAACTTGGAACTCAAAAATCTTACAAAAATGAACGCTGAAAATGATCTTTACATGTAATTCGGAAAAATAAAATAAAATACTATCAAGTGGGGAGAAAAAAGACTTAGCTTAAATTTCATCTGCAGGTGGCCTTTCCTGATCCTGCTAATGCCTTCTGTTCCCAGATTACTTTCCACTTACTCTGTTTAGACCTTGTATGTACTTAGTTATTTACATGTCTCCCCCATTTTGAGAACAGGAATTGTCATTTTACCTTTCTGTCTATCTCTAGTGCTTATCACAGTACTTGGAAAATAGTACACACTCAATAAATGTTAGTTGACTGACTGACTCAGAAATGAATATTGCAAATGTAGAGAGGAAATAGTAATAAAGTACTGTAACTCAAAACATTTGAGGGATAACCAAAAAGGAAACTATAACTTAATTTTACAATACTTTATTTCAGACATACATAGCAACATCATATAATAAAGAGGGTATATGGTCATATCTACATTATAAGTTAATAATGGTAATGAGTAACAAAAAATTCACCTTGTTTGTTGACTCTCTTTTGTTATAGTACCTTGGTCCACCATACAGTGGATTTAATCTTTTTTCTTTATTAGTGTTTCTCTTGCCATTTAGTATATTTCAAAAGCACACTCTTCAAATTCTCTTAATCTACAACATATGATTTAATTCAAGGATCTGTGGCCTTGAAAACTCATATACTAGCAGAGTAAATGTTTTTGATGTTGGTCAAGAAATCCAAATCTTGACCTGCTAAGCCACCATCATAATCATTCCTGTTTTCTTCAAAGGTAGAGGTTTGTTCCTTTTAAGCCCAATGCCTGGATTCTGTACTTCATGAGAGTATTATAGTTATCGAGTTAGATAACTCATATAAAATCCTTCAAAGTTATAGAACTATGCATACATAATTGTTTTAATAAAATATGCAGTATAAAGTGAATAAAGATTAGATATTCTGTGAAATATCATAGTAAAACTAACTGTACTTTTAATACTTCTTTTTACTGTGGTTAAAAATGAGATGAAGCATATCTATACCACCCAGCATTTTGTTTTTGCGTTTATGCCTAATTTCCCATATAATTGATGATAGTCACATGTATAATCTCCCTAACCCCTAGATTATCAGCATTGTAATATTAGCATGGTTCAGCAATAACAAAATAAATTTGGGGAGCTGGGATCATATCCAGCCAGTACAGATTAAGACCTCAGTACAGTATATTATCCAAATAAAAATTTTTCTCTGGTCTCGTCTGTAGACATACCTTAGGCTCATATCAGGAGCACTAGTCAGCTAGTGAACCAGTTCAGCTCTGATCTGACAAATTCAGATTATTTAGTGAAGTGTTTTCTAAAGCAAGGACAAGAGCAAAGGATAAAAGATCAGTTTAATAGAGAAAAAAGGAATTGAGTGTTGTAGGTCAGATACATCTGTCAACTAATCTTTACTGTAACTGCACAGAACACTTTGTCTTATAACTTCTCAATTTACTCATCAGTTAATATTATGTAATACACTTATGAGAATTTCTGTTTTATGCCCCCAGTAGACTGTGAGCTTTTTGGAAGCATAGATGGTGTCTTTTATAAATTTTCCATTTGTTTCTATGCCTAGCATAGGGCTCTGCAAACGACCAGGTTAATACACACAGTAGGGAGTTAATAAATGTTCATTGCTATTAGTCTTTATTACTAATAGTCTTTTTTACCCAAACCAAGTTCTAGGATCAGTGAATTACATAATAGGCAAGGAATGTTTCCCCCTTTGAATGTGCAACATCATATGCTTGTGGCATAGTGGGTGAAAGTGCTAGGTGTGGAGTCATGGAGACATGAATTCAAGTCTGGCCTTTACTAGGGCTGTAATCTTGGGCAAGTCACAGCTCTCAGCCTCAGTTTCTCCACCTATAAAATGGGAATAATAATGGCACCTATTTCACAGGGTTATTGTGTGTATTAGGGATACAGTTCTTTGAATTTCTTAAAGCACTATATAAATAATAATTATTATTATTACTATTAGTCAACATAAGTAAATGTGTCACAGGGACAGCCAGGTAAAAATGCAGGATTTTGAGTAAGGAAGACCTGCAGTGAACCTGAGTTTGAAGCCTGCTACAGATATGGGCTAGTTACTTACTCTCTCTGTGCCTCAGTTCCCTCCTCTGTAAAATGGGGATAATGGTAGCACTTACTGCACAGGATTGTTGTGAGGATATAATGAGTTAACATAAATAATTTTGAAAATCTGGGAGTGCTCTGTAAATGCTATCCATTATCATTATATGTTCAAATGTTCATTACACAGGATATTAGATCAATAGGAATTTATGGAGGGTTAAAACAGATCTGTGGGCCTAGTAGATACATCAAGCTAGCCCATATTTATAACTCCTTTACATATTGGAACATCCTCCCTGTCAAGAAATTCTGCCTTATTTCTAATAAGTAATGAATCACATTCTCCATAGCTTCTCAGATTCCTGCCATGGAGAAAACCAAGTGATGTCTAGATTTGGGTATAAAATCTTTCTTCTGTCCTTGGAAATCTAGCTGTCTGCCACATTTATCATTGTGCTCTGCCCTTCATACCAGATACATTCAACTGAAAGACAATTTAAAACTAAATAGAGCAAGGGGGAAATGCAACATTAGACTGCAGTATATTCTGTGGATTCTTTATTCTCAAAAGGCTTCTTGGATATCTGTTCCATCTGGTTGGAGTAACTTATGCGAAGACAGAAGCAGATAACATTATTGCTAATTTAATAGCATGACTTCACATGGTAAAGGGATGTCAAATCAAAAGATAAATGAATTTCAAGCCCCAGAAATGAGGCCCAGTTGTTATCACAAACAACTTAAATACGTATAGTTAAACTTTGTCTTATTAAACTTGATATTGTTCTTTTTTTCTTGGCTTAACCCTTGGAACTGAAAAGTTTTAATTTCCTAATGAAGTTTTGTTTATACAATAAAGTATGTATGGTTCCATTTAATAGTGGCTATATCTACAATTTTGCAGTTTTATGTTTGCTCTGGACCTTTAATTTCATCTATGTAGGGAGCTGTGACTAAAGACACTCCTACTTAACCAAACCTACAAAGCTTCTCCCTTTTATAGTCTCAGAGAATTGCCTAGGGAACTACAAAGTTAAGTGACTTGCCCATGGTCATATTACCAGTATGCATCAGAGATAGTTCTTGAACCCAAGGTTTTCAGATTCCAAGGCCAGTTTTCCATTCACTATATTTTGTTGCCTCTCATATTTATGTCAGACTGAAAATATTTGAAAGATTAAAAAAAGAACCAGTGATATGATAATGCACCAGCCACTGAAGCCCTAAATGTTTAACATTAACCTTGATCAACACTCCCGATCACTATTTTCTCCACTAAAAAAAAATATTCTACCATTTGAAACCCAGTCAAATAGCTTGGGCTTTTGTTCATAAGTTTTGTCTCCTTATTGTTAGAGACTAGCTGAATGATAAATTATAACAAAACAATCCCTCTTCCCCAATAATAACTTTTTAAATTGAATAGATAACTATATGTAACACTCAATTTTCCTCCTCCCCTTACCTTAGCTACTGATCTTGGGTTCTAGCTGTTTTGTGGTTCAGCAGCATCCTCTGCAAATGATAATCCGTGAATACTGACTAATCTGATTACTTTTACGAGTCTACCATATGACATACTTACTTCATCTACAAAACCACCATCCTAGTGCCCCATTGCCCTTATTGGTGAGTACCTCACATGGCTCCTGTATATGGTCCAGCTCTAGCCATATTTCATTTTACTCCCTAGGTATCTTTTTCTTTGCTTTCTTGTGATAAGCGAATATCTTCTGCCCCTCCCCAAATCCATTCCAGATCTAGAGTTTTTTATATTAATCAATAAATAAACATTTATTAAGCAATTACTCACTATGTGCCAGGCACTGTGCTAAGTGCTAGGGATGTAAAAAGAGGCAAAAGATGGTCTCTGCCCTCAAGGAGCTTATAATTTAATGGGAGGGAAAAGATATAGGCAACTATGTACAAAGAAAGTTATATGCAGGATTAATAGAAAATGAAAGACAAAAGGCAGTAGAATCAAGAGGGATTGGGGGAGGCTTCCAGTAAAAGATAAGATTTTAGTTAGGACTTCAAAGAAGCCCAAGAGGTCAGCAGTCAGAAATGAAGTGGGATAGCATCCCCAGCATTGGGGGACAGAAAATTCCTAGAACCAAGATATGGAGTGTTTTATTTGTGTAACAGCCAGAAGGTAGGTGTCTCAGGATCCAAGAGTATGTATTGGGAAGAAAAGTTTAAGAAAACTGGAAACATAAGGGCCATGGCTAGGTTATGAAGGAATTTGAATGCCAGAACATTTTGTATTTGATTCTGGAGGCAATGGAAAGCCATTGGAGTTTATTAAGTAGGGGGATGGCACACTTTGACCTGTACTTTAGAAAAATCACTTTAATGACTGAATTGAGAATTGATTGGAGGGAGAAGAGTTGAGGCAGACAGACCCATCAGAAGACAATTGCAATGATCCCAGCATTAGGTGATGAGGGACTGCATTAGAGTGGTGGTGGTGTCGAGAGAGAGACAGGGGCATATTGGAGAAATGTTGCAAAAGTGAAAGTGAATTGACAGTGAATTGTGGAAAAGTTAAAGTGAATCTAATTCACAATAGATGGGATGAGAGTTTAATTATAAGTCCAGTTTGATGTCCAATTCTACGCTATGTCCCAGATATCCATACTAGTGAGCAACAGGATATCTATCCAAATATATGTTGAGATTAGGGCAATGGATATTGTTTATCCACTTGGTCTTTTCTGTGTGAATAAACTAGCCAAATCTCTCCTTTGGATGGCTACACATCTTCAGGACGCTCTATGATGCTTCATGTCATCTACGAACAGGAGTATCTGGAGAACCACACCATTCACAGGGAATCCCTCTTCAATCTGAACTATGCAATGTATCTATTATGATGCTGAATACCTTTAGTGAGCACATATCTTTAGAGAGCATCCAGCACTTTAGCACCATGCCTAGCACATAGTAAGCATTTAACACATACTTATTGGCTGACTGACTTCTCCTTGTTTTATCTCTTACCTTTTTATTGTTAGAGGATGATTAAACCAGGTTATTTATGTTACACTTTCTGTGGAATCTGGAATAATTGTAATATACAGAGGAGAGACACCAAGTTACAAGAGCCCATGAGGTAGAATTTTGTTCTGCCAAGTGAAATACCTTCTTTATAAGCAAAGAACAATCAGATCTTATAGCTACTCATCTTTCTATTAACTGTGAGGTGGTAAAGAGGTGGTCCACTATTGAATATTGCTTAGAAAACCTTGCTTATTCCTACTAAAACGCTCATCAAAAATGCCTTTGATTTGTGTATAGATGACTATCATAAAGATTTTGTACAAATGGGAGAGTAAGCATATAAGCCAGTAGTTAGTGCAGTACTTTTGCTTAGCTTTCTCAATATTAATAAAGTCCTGAACATTTTCCACACTTTTGATAACTTCTTCATATGCTTTTTTTAAAAAGTTCATCAATAGTATTGCCTCTAACGCAGTTCTCTGCATATACTTGATCTAATCTGGCTTCTTTTCCTATCTATCTCTTTAGTGTCCTTTCTACTTCCTTAATGAGCACCCCAGGGAATGATATTAGGGTTCAAGTGTGGTGATTCCATTATTCTTGATGGATAACATAGCTTTTTGAAAAGTCATTTCTAAATATTTTCCATTTTTCTTTCATTCATAGTCCTTTCCTTTTCATCCTTGAATGCCCTTGGGATGACTGGTTAGTTAAATATCTTACCAGGCTTTATTTAAAGATTTTATTTCCCTTCCACTGTTTCTATTGCTTTGTGAAATGACATAGCTCTTAACTGTAAGATTTTTGTAAGATTTTCAGATGTCCTGAGTTGCCTTTGTCAACTATCTGTCTCCCTTTGGCAAGCTGGTCAGATGCTTGCTGACTAACATATTTTCTGGGTTGTTTTTGTCTCCTTGTTATGGCAACTAATTTATTTTTTTAAAGCAATTGGGGTTAAGTAACTTGCCCAAGTTTACATGGCCAGCCATTATTTATGTGTGGGTGCTCATTTTCTGAGGCCGGGACCAATCCCGGGTCATCCCAACTCCGGGGCCAATGCTCTTACTACCTAGACACCCCATGGCAACTAATTTATATCTCTAAATTTCTAGATTAAATTATTGTGCTTATTAAATTAAACTAAAATATTGTTGGTATTGACTTCATATCTGTTGCTTATTACTATTAAAAAAAACTTAGAGTACATTTCTCACATAAACCATGAGACCACTCTTCTATAATTAAATTTATACACAGTGGAAAGAGTTCCATCTGTATAGAGATTGGGGGGAGAAGTTGCACATATGACCATGTTCCCAAAGGAAGGGACATGCATGTGGATAATACATATGACTGAGCACATGTGTAGATCAGCTCTACCATTCCACTGGTTCCCATCAAGCATTGCATTGTAGCTACTACTCTCTAGATATCTCTTCAGCTTATTACCATGAATCATACTTAAATTCCAACATACGTTCAACTATATGCATATTCTAGCTAATACTCTGTCATATATCCAGCATAGGAATGCTATGATTAGTAAGCCTCCCCGCTAAGGCTTAAGCTATATCTAACGGTTCTTTCAATTACCTCAGCCATTCACTGAGAAATGCCATGATTAATAAGTTTCTTCCTTGCATGGAGGGCTATAGCTCTTTCAAGCTCCACTCTCCTCAACTAAGATAATATCTTTAGGGCCACTGGAAATCATACTGTCAATTTATAGGAGGTGTTGTGACTAGTAAATCTATGCCCTCTACAGAAAACTGGCTACCTTTAGCCATCTCAATCAAAGACTATGGAGCTTTCCCTAATTCTTGGCATGCAGCCCACTCAGGCAGTGACTAGGATGCTATCTTCCTCTCTGGCAATGATAGACGGTAACAGAATTCAAGTTAAGATCAAATATGTGCATTGATGCTTTATAGACCTCTTATATTTTCTCTTTGCTTTGTTTTCATTAATCTCTTCTTTACTTGAGTCTCGTAGTCTCTCAATATGACTGTCAGCTAATATATAATCAGAAATGCATATAACCAGGACACTGAAAACCACATGAGAATAGCTTTTTCTGGGCAACATTTGCTTGTCCATATTCTATATTATCTTGTCAGAACAAAACTCACAGAAAAAATATAAAGAGCAAACAGTAAATATCTCAAGTTAACTCTGGGTGAGGGAAATCAGCCTAGCCAATTCTTATACAGCAAAGCATCAGCTGTACTTATTTTTTCCACTTCCTGCTTTTCTTTTCTTCTTTTCTCTCTCATACCATAATGGAGCAGAAAAGGGTAATGTACGTTTCTGAGAAACTTCATTATTGTAAAACTTTAGGTGTTACTATAGGTTAATAGTTGAAACTGCAATCTTTCTTCAGCCCATAGGGAATTAGTAGACAAAGAAGCCTTCTTGTTTTCTGATTTATCTTATTGTTAGTCACTCCAAAGAGCTTCAGTAAACTATGTTCCAGACCACCACTCCCACTACTCCCATTTTCCCCTATCAGGTTCTTCAGTCTTCAACCTCAACCTCTTCATCTCCTCTATCTCCTAAATTTTTTTCTTGGTTTAAATTAAAATTTCTTAGCCCTCACTGACTCAACTCTCAGTTAAATGGTAATTTCCCAAATTTCCCCTAAGAAGTTAACAAGGTTTTTAAAATCATCATCTATTTCCAAATATGCACGATTTCCCATGTTTTTGGTTTTATTCTCTTTAGTTGTAAAACAGTTAAATGCAAATGGACTGAGGGATCATGATGTCCTGCAGCTCTTAAGTCCTCAATACCCATCACCATCCCACTTAGTGTACTTGACCTCTTTATTTTTTTTTAAATTTTAACATATAAAAGCTCTTGTTCTCTGATCCATTAAACCTCAAACTGTTTAATACAAATTAAGGTTCATCCTGCACTGTTCACAAGGTAAATGTTTATATTTATGACATCATTAATTTTCTGTCTAAAATATGTCATCTCAATGGGAAAAACTACAAAATATTCAAGCCCAATTCCAAACTCTCTCTAGAGATCCAGTCTCATATTTTTAGCTGCCTAACTGCCCTGTCCATACCTTAAAAGTAATGTGTTCAACATACTTAATAGCTCATCTTCCCCCCATTTGTTCTCTGGAAATCGCTGCACTATTTCTTTTAGCAACTTAAGTCATAAAAACAATGTGTGTTATGTAAATGAATCTGTGATCTCACTGATATTTGTATTCTTCCTGACACCACAGATCACAACTTCATCAAACTCTTTCATTGCATGGATAACAACTTAACATAAAATCTTACTCAATATTTTGAGATTATTTTTCTGTCCTTACCATAAAATTTACTGCTATTCTACCCAAGATTATTGATGTTTTGTTACCTGAACACTTCCTTCCAGTCTCCCTCAAAGCAAAGATCTTGTTGTGTTTTGGGTTATCCACTTAGCTATTCTCACTTGTGACATGAATTTAGAAGTACTTTTCAGTAATGGGACTTAGTCATCTAAATTCTGGATACACATTATCAGATCTTAGGGGAAAACTTCATGATAAGTCCAAAGAGTATAATGTTTTTCATAAATTATTGCCACCATGATGTTTTCATGGAATATGGTAAATGTTGATTATTGGGTTCTGAAGTGAAATGTGACTTTGGGTAGATATAAATATTATTTCATCAGAGAAAAAATGTAATTGAAAAACATTCTGAGCAACAGGAGTTCATACAGAAAATCAAATAAATGTATTAATAATTTATAAAAACAAATACTGCAACTGTAAGGTTATAAGGAGATTAAAAGCAAGAAAACTACAGTCATTTCACAAATGTTTAGAACAACTTAATGATATACAGATGTTGTTAGGCTTTTCATCTTCAGCCCTAGGTAAAAATAATTTTAATTTTGATTTAGATGATTTTTCATAAATACCTATAATGCATTCGAAATTCTTTCATTACCCCACATGAAAACTCAGGTACCTTTCTGTAAATTTTGGAAAAGAGATTTCTTCAGTGCAGCCAAGATGGCAGCATAGAAGCAGGAAAACTCCTTGTGCTCCCTCCATAATCACCTAAAATACCTATAAAATATTATTCTAAAAAACTTTAGAGCTACAGAACCCATAAAGTAACAGAGAGAAACAAATATCCCACTGAAGGAAACCTGGAAGGCCAGCAGAAAGGGTCCATCACAGACCTGGGAGCAGAGCCCAGCCCCACAGGAGCCCGCAGTTTTAGCCTCAGGGCAGCTCCAACCAGCTTCGGCTGGAGGGACTTTGGGATACTGGATCACCAGCAGCTGTGGCAGTTTCCAGAATTATCAACACATAAATGCCAAAGTAAAGTAAAAGGTCATTGTGGACTTTGGGAAGAGGGGGACTTAGAGTGCAATCCAGCCTTTGCCCCTGAAAGGAGAAGTAGCTGAGGTCTGGTGGCCATGCAGTCACTGCCATGTGGCTGCTTCAGAGCTCTCAGCCTGCAGATTGTAGGGGGACCAAGCAACCAGTCTGAGGAGTAATTGCTTTTGCTTTAACCTGCTTGGATCTGGATTGCTGCCCTAGGGTGTGTGACCAGTGTGCCAGAGCTTGTGGAGGCTTCTGAGAGGGCACCCAACTAATAGCTCTGGTAGCTGCAAAAACCCCAGCAATTTGGGACAAAGCTCTCCTCTCTGGAAGCAGAGTTCTACTGTAGCAAAAAGTCAAGTAATTTAGTGGAAACATGAGCAAGTAAAGGATGTAAAGCAAGCACAGCAATCTTTTGATTCCTTTTTGGGGGACAAAAAGGATCAAAGGATGGAACAGGAGAAAGACAATGAAGTCAGAAAACTGGTGCAGGCCATAGGGGACCTTAAGAAGGATTTTGAAAACCAAATAAGAGAAGTGGAGGAAAAATTGGGAAGAGAAATGAGAATGATGCAAGAAAATCATGAAAAGAAAGTCAACAACCTGAAGAAAATAGCACCTTAAAAAATAGACTAACTCAAATGGCAAAAGAAGCTCAAAATTCCAACGAGAAGAATGCCTTTTAAGCCAAATTTGCCAGATGAAAAAAGAATCTCAAAAGCTCACTGAAGAGAATCATTTCTTCAGATGTATATTGGAACAATTTGAAGCTAGTGACTTTATGAGAAATCAAGTTACTATTAAACAGATCCAAACAAATGAAAAAAATAGAAGGTAATGTGAAATATCTCACTGGAAAATTCACTGACCTGAAAAATAGATCCAGGAGAGATAATTTAAAAATTATTGAACTACCTGAAAGCCATGATAAAAAAAACCCTAGAAATCATCCTTCAAGAAATTCTGAAGGAAAATTGCCCTGATGTTATAGAACCAGAGGGCAAAATAGAGGTTGAAAGAATCCACTGATCACATCTTGAAAAGATCCCCAAAAGAAAACTCCTAGGAATATTATAGCCAAGTTTCCATATCAAGGAGAAAATATTACAAATGGCCAGGAAGAAACAATTTGAATATTATGGAAACACAATCAGGATAACACAGGAGCTGGCAGCTTCTACATTGAGGGATCAAAGGGATTGAAATATGATATTCTGGAGGTCAAAGGAGCCAGGATTAAGACCAAGAATCACCTACGCAGCAAAACTGAGTATCATGTTTCAGGGGAAAATATGGTCATTCAATGAAATAGATGACTTTCAAATAGATGAATTTCTTGATGAAAAAACCAGAGTTGAATAGAAAATTTGACATCCAGATACAAGAAGCAAGAGAAACATGAGAAGGTAAACAGGGAAATCATAAAAAACTTATCAAAATCAAAAAATTTACATTCCTACATGGAAAAATAAGTGTAACTTATGAAACTTTTCTCAGTATGAGGATAGTTGAAAGAAATATAAATACATATATAAGTCTATATAGGAGGGTATATGGGCATATGAATACATATGTGAGTGAGTATATGTGTGTGTGTGTGTGTGTGTGTGTGTGTGTGTGTGTGTGCAGGTATATGTAGATAGAAGGCACAGGATCAATTGAATAGGAAGGGGTGATACTTAAAAGGTGATATTGAGAGGTGAGAGAGGAATATAATGAGAGGAGATGGGGAGAGACAAAATGGGTTAAATTATCTCATATAGAAGAGGTAGGGGAAAACTGTTACAATGGAGGGGAAAAACACTAAGGCAAAAGGGAATGAGTCAATCTTATTCTCATTGAATTTGGCTTAGGGAGGGAATGACATACAAACTAAATAGGGTATCTCACCCTACAGGAGAGTAGGGGGGAAGAGGATGAGAGGGGGGAAGATGGAGGGGAGGGCAGGTTGGTGGGGGGTAGTTAGAAGCACCCATTTTTGAAAAGGGACAGGATCAAAGTAGAGAGTAGAACAAGTGGGGGGTGGGATAGGATGGAGGAAAATATAGTCAGTCTTTCACAATATATCCACTATGGAAATGTTTTGTGTAGCTACACATATACAACCTATATTGAAATGTTTATCTTCCAAGTAAGGGTGGATGACAAGGGAGGAAGAGAAAGAATCTGGAATTCAAAGTTTTAAAATCAAATGTTTAAAAAATATACATATATACATATTATTATTTTTTTACATGTAACTGGGAAATGAGATATACAGGCAATGGGACATAAAGATCCACTGTGCCCTACTGGAAAGTCAAAGGGAGAATGGGGGAGGGCATAGGAGAGAGCAGATTGGGGAAGGGGTTGTACAGTGGGATCACTGTTTTGGAGTGGTGGGTAGGGGAAAGACGGAGAAAATTTGTAACTCAAAATCTTGTGGAAATGAATGTTGTAAACTAAAAATAAGCATAAACATTAATTTAAACAACACACACACAAAGAGCTTTCTTCTACCATCCTCCTCCAAGTTCTCCATTCACTAGGTTCCAAAATGGCAGGTTCACCCATTTATTAAAAAAAAAAATTCATTGAGAGTCAAGACAATATGTTCTGGCTCTGGGAGCAAGACAAAGATGAATAAAACAATTCTTTCTTTTGAAGAGCCCAAAATTGCATTGCTTTTAAGAGGTTTTGTTTGCAGAGTTTCAACACAAAATTGGCTCAATACAAAATTTCTAATTTCTTCGATTACCTCAAACTCCAAATGTTTTTTTTTATATGAAATTCCACCAAGCATTCAATACTTGTGCATATTTTTAGAAAGGGATTAGGATATATATATCCCTGTTAAATTTTGTCTTTTTGGTTTCAACCTAGACTTAAGGTCTATAAAGACTTGTGAAACTTCATCTTCTAATGTAGCATTAGCTCTCCCTTCCAGCTCAGCACACCTATTGTCTTCATCGCATTTTCTGGTTCCTAGAGCCCAGCAGGCTTTTCTCTTTAAGTGGCAAAGGATATCTGCATGGCACACTTGACCTGTTATCAAAAAAGATGGATATTCTCACTTGAATATTCTCTTCTTCCTTGGTGTCTATGACACTGGTCTCATGTAGCTCTCCTATCCATCTGATTACTCAGCCTTTTTTTTCTGTTTATCAGCCACCTACTGCCCTCTTAGTATTGTTTTCATCCAAAGCTCTGTCTTAGACCCTCTTCTATTTTTTCTCTACACTTTCTCATTTGAAAAAATCTCATCACACTTACCATGAATTCACATGGCATCTCTACATAGATTATTCTCAATTCTGTATCTAGCTCCTGAATACCAATCACAAATTTTAACTACTTCCTGGATATCTCCTCCAAAATGTCCTATGCAGGTCTTCAAATCAGTACATTCCAAACAGAACTTGTCTTCTGCACAAAACTTGCCTTCTCTCTTGCTGTAGGACTTCATGGAAGTAGGCCCTGGAAATTCAAAGACAAAAATGGCCCCTAACATGAAGTTTTCACTCTGCTGAAAGGAAAAAAAAATATTTACAAAGCTAAGGACTCAGATACACAAATGGATTCATATCGCATCAATTTAGATATTCTCTCCAATGATACAGATTGCAACGTATCCACTTTTACCCATCTTAGGCAATTCTTGTACATGTTATCTGACAAGATTGCCACAAGGGTCCACCCAGCATGCTAAAGGCTTTCTTCTCTTTCTCCAGACAACTTGAGGATACAAGTATAATATTTAGGCTGTCTTACCTAGAAGCACAAAGTAATTTGAGGAAATAAAAGAGTACTAACATCTGAAAAGAATAGGAAAGTCTTTGTGTAAGAGAAGGCAACTGAGCAGAGCATTATAGGAAGAAAAAGATTCTGATAGGTGGGGTTAAGAAAAAAGTACATTCTGTGCACCAGGGATAGAGTCTGTATGTGTAAGGGGAGAAGCCAGAAGTTGACGTTGAGGAATAATAAGTAGCCCAGTTTGACTGCTGTGTGCATGATGGGGAGTGTTATCCAAGAAAGCAAGAACGTCAGTCATCATCAGTGTGCTTTTTGAAAAACAGTAGTTCAACCAGCTAGTAGTATTACTAGTTTTTCTGGTCTTTGCTCCTTCATTGTATTCACATAGACATGGGGAAAGACTTTGTAAGTGTTTCACTAATGTGACTGTGTAGATTAACAATAGTGGCCAGTGACCAGTTAATATGAAAATCCTTAAATATCTTTATCACCCTAATTCAATGACAATGACTACAGCAACAGCATAACAGCTATATAGCACTTTAAGGTTTGCATAATTGTTTACAATTATTATCTCATTTGATCTTTACAACAACCATGGGAGATAGATGCTACTATTATCCTTATTTTATAAATGATGAAACTGGGACACAGGGAGACCAGTTGAATTGCCCAAAGTCACACAGGTCATTGGATACACATGAAGATGTGTAAGCCATGTAAAAGCCAAGTAATATTCTTTCTAAGGGTACAGAGACGCATTAGTGGGTTATCTTGAATCTTTTTCCTTCCGGCTGATTCTCAGGTTTTGTCTGTTTCTGTTCATTGGTATCCTCCCACTACAAAAAAGACAGGGGAAAAGAAAAATGAAATGCCAACTTGGCTCTATTTTAACAGCTCCTGGAAGTCACTTTCTTCAGGAGGACATTCAAAATAATAGTCTGGGAATTATCTCAAAATTTCAATTATCCCAGTTACCTCCTTACCTCTTTTTACTGATCACTGAAATACAGCTTCATAATCATTGTTCAAAAGTAAAAGGAACAATATGTCTAAATCCAGATCTATAAAAAGAAAGCTGGGTTCATGGAATTCAGAAGACAGTTGGTCCCTTTGCAATTTGACTGGAATGTGTGTTCTCCAAGGAAAATCAAGAGTATATAAGTCTCCACCCCATTTATTCATTAATAAAATGGAAAATTCAAAGTCGACAGCTGGGAGGTAGAGTCCCATCTACTTGGCTCTGTAGCTCTGAAGCCTCCATTTCAATGTGTCCGTTTTTATGATCAAATAGGCCTCAAAATGCCCGGGATAAAAGCAATGCTTTAAAAGGCCATCCTCTGTGATTTTAGCATATGCAAAGGACTTCCCTTGCAAAGTTGTGGGCATTTCCACGCTAAATTAAATCCATTCAGAAGAAATTCCTTTCATTTCAGGAAATAGAGACTCCTGAATACAAAAGCACATCTGCCCAACTCCAACTGTCTATTTATTTCAACTTTGGTTTTGCAGCTAAATCCTAGAATCAGTATTTCAGTCCAGACCAGGAAAAGATTTTTTTTAATATAGGAAAAGTTTTGTATTGCAAATAAATTGCCTAAAAGAATATTAAAATAAGATAAGTTCAGAAGACATTCACGTTCACTCCAGACACCAACACTGAATCCAGGTTTTATGAAGAGAGCACACCCATTGTTTCAGACTGAATAAGTTAAGAAATAATAAATACCAGGGGGTTGACTCCTATTCTCAATGTCAACAAGCCCTAAGACTGGCATCTTCTCTTCCTCAATGTTTATATTCATGTTTCAATTGATTAACATAGCTTATAGATTGCAACTTCAGCCAAATGATTCTGAACATTCATATTGTTCAATTCATTCTAACCAGGTAACTTAGCAAAAGAAAACTATGCAAAGTTGAGTGCATGCTGTAGTGAAATAAATATCTGGGCCTAGACTTAAATTCAATCATACCTCTGCTTCTTAAGATACTTTCTAGCTGTGTGACCTTGGGCAAGTCACTTAACCCTATGTCTCAGTTTTCTCACCTATAAAATGATCTGGAAAAGGAAATTGCAAACCTCTCCAATATCTTTGCCAGAAAAACCCTAAATAGAGTAACAAAGAGTTGGACAAGACTGAAGCAACTCAACAACAAACCATGGGTGAGGAGCTTAACCTTCTGAGCCTGAAGTTCCTCATCTATAAAATGAAGGGATTGGGCTAAATTATCTCTAAGTCATCTCCTAAAATGATTTATGCAGCTATTCCAGGCAAACTGGTTGATGTGAAAGTTCTGGCCTGAGAAATGTAGGCAGAAAGTCCTTAAGAGTTAGAAGATTTAGGGTCATTACAAAGATCCCACTTCCATGTGCAAATCTTACTTTTGCTTAGGTCTTCCTCCACCTTGTTGGTTCCCAAACTAATAAAACCTTTATCTGCTAAAATTCAAAATGTTTCTAGACTCTCCCCTCTTAAAGGAATTTTTCACAGATTACATAGGAGAAAATTGATTCTATCTAACTAAGGTTAGTCATCATCTTTGCTTCATGATCTTTTCTCCAGGAAATAACTAGAACCATGTGTGGTTCTCCTCAGTCCTGAGGACATGCTACTTTAACCTTCTGACCCAGAAGATGAGGACTTCCCTGAACCCTTTGGTATTTCACTTGACCTTCTTTACCTGTTCAGGGAAGACTCAGCCCTGTGAGACTCCATCCCAATCCAAGACTCTGCAAATATAAGTCAGGGCCTCTTTCAGTTTGAAAGGTAATTAAAAAGGCATCATTTTCTCTCTGAACTAAAAGGGGATAGCTCTTGTTCCTTCTTGGGGACCTTTCCCTGGAAAGCTCCTCTGAAAAGGTTCAATTGACAGAAAAGAACATTTGATGCAACCGCAACCTGACAACAACACACACTTACAAGATGTCTCTAGACCCTATGGCTGCATCCTTACATCCGACCTAAGAATCTCTGCTTCTGCCACGTTCTCTCCTCCTTCTCATCCTTCTGGCATCCAGTCAGTCTTATCTAGCCCCATTCTTACAAATTTTAACTTGAACATTTGGTCTGACCCTACTGAAACTTACCTGTCTACACCTGTCAGCTTCCAGCTTCTATTCTCATCTACCTGTTGGCAATCTTTAACTCCCGACAAGGCAGGGTGGCATTGGGAAAAGAACAATGACTTTGAAGTCAGAGGATCTGAATTAAAATCCAACCTCTGCCATCTCAGACAAGCCATTTAATATCCCTGGGCCTCAGTTTCCTTATTTATAAAATGAAGAATCCAAATGATTCTATATATGTGAACCAAACCACCTTAGATGGAAATTGTTGTTGTTGTTCAGTCATTCAGTCATACCCAAGTCTTCATGACTCTGTGAACCATGGCATGCCAATGCTGTTTCTTGGTGAAGATACTAGAGTGGTTTGCCATTTCCATCTCCAGTGAATTAAGGCAAACAGAGGTCAAGTGAATTGCCCAGGGTCACCCAGCTAGTAAGTGTCTAAAGCTGGATTTTAAATTCAGGTCTTCCTGACTCCAGGACAAATGCTCTATCCATTAAGTCATCTAGCTGCCTCTTAGGCAAACAGAGCTTAAGTGACTTGTCAGTAACACAGCTAGTAAATATCTGAGGCCAGATTTTGAACTCCAGTCTTTCTAACTCCAGACCCAGTACTCTATCAACTGAGCAATCCAGCTGACCCTAATTTTGATAAAATTAAGCAGCTTCATTGTTCCACCTAGTGACCCATCTCTGCCTAGTTAGATTGCCTACATTGTCCTACCAAGGAGTCCCAACATTTTGGAAGATTTTAAAGTGATTAAAGTTCCATCTTTTCTATCTCCCTCTTTCAGTTCTCACTGAACATTGTTTACCTTTTTCTAAGGACCCAGTGGATCTTTATATGATATCAGTCTCATACTATGGAAAAAAAAAACTAAGCCTGATAAATTAACCCATGTTAAGATATTAGCAACTAGTCAGAGCTTAATTCAATATCTTTTCTAGATAATGTTTCATCTTAAATAAGAACTGTATAACTCAAAGAAATTGTGGATAATTTTCTACACAGTAGCAACAAGATGAGCAAGATGCAAAGTATATTTCTCCACCCCCATTAAATCCTATCATATAGGTCAGAATTTGTTCTGATTGGTGGCTGACCTCTACCCTCCACATGCCATTTACACTACTTATGCTCCAGCTAAATTTAAAGAGACCTAGGTAGTACAATGCCTAGAGCATGGGACTTGAGCCATGAAGACCTAAGGTTGAATTCTGCCTCAGACACTTACAAGCTGTATCACTCTAGGCAAGTCATTTAACCTCATTCAGTCTCGTTTTCTTTATCTGTAAAATGGGGGTAAGAATAGCACACCTAACAGATCAAGGAAATAATAGAAGCAAAGCATTTTGCAAATCTTGCAGCAACATATAAATGCTAATATTATTATTAAATCCACTCAATTCATTAAATGCGTATACTAAAAATGTTTAGCTTATTTCATTGAGGCATTTATTAAACTCCTAACCCATTTCCCTCCTTCCCTATCTAGCAGAGTCCTTTACACATAGAAAGTACTTAATATCACTGGATCAAATTTAACCCTAATATCTTCAGTAAACATTTGACATGATCCTTGGTCTTAAGTCAGGTTATTACAATAATCTAGACTGCAGTCGATGAGGACCTGAACTAAGGTGGTAACTATGTGAGGAAAGAGAAAAGTCAATGCATGAGATGTTGTGGAGATTTAAAAAAAAAGCAAGA
Organism: Gymnobelideus leadbeateri; assembly: GCA_011680675.1. Lineage (NCBI taxonomy): Eukaryota > Metazoa > Chordata > Mammalia > Diprotodontia > Petauridae > Gymnobelideus > Gymnobelideus leadbeateri. The sequence goes on along the minus strand of WOXC01006634.1, from coordinate 240,185 downwards.
TTTGGTGACGGGATATAATATAATCCCAATAGCTAGCGTTTATATAATGTTTTAGGTTTTGCCAAGTGCTTTACACATTATTTCAATTGACTCTCACAACTACCCTGTGGGGGAGGTGCTATTACCATATTTGGAAGAGGCTGAGAAAGGTTAGATGGCTTGTACAGTCTTACACAGCTAAACTAGCATTTGCACTTAGGGCTTCCAGAATGTAATTCTGGCACTCAGTCTATTACACTATGTAGCCAGCTGCCCAGGATATAACATCACCCATGATATCATTGGTCCACTTTGAAAATGAAGGATAAGCAAAAACTGGTCACGGTTAACACTGAGATTGTGAAACAGGAAGACGGGAAGGGTGGTTGTGCTTCAATAGACAAAAGAAAATTTGGAAGAGAGATATGTTTGTAAGGAAAAGATGATGAGCTTAAGTAACATAGAAACTAATAACACAACCTCACAAGATAAGCTCCAAATGGGTACAAAACAGACATAAAGGGTGACATAAACAAATGCAAGGAAGAAACTGTCAGATGTACATTTAGAGCTCATGGTTAAATAACAGAGAAAAAGTATCACAGAACGTAAAATGAAGGATTTTCATTGCATAAAATTAAAAAGTTTTAGCACAAATAAAACCAACGTAGCTACAATTTGAAGATAAGTAAGTAAACTTAGCAAAGACAACAAAAATAGGAATAATCAATGTTCAAGGGGTAATGGGGAAAAAGACATACTAATGGAAAGTTGATAAATCTGTAAATCAGTATGACCATTTTGAAAAGCAATGTCTCTTTCTTAGCCTGAGTCCATCATCTCTCTGTCATGCTTCATCATGAGTCCTCTGGAATTATGGTTGGTCATTACATTGATTGGAATTCCTAAATCTTTCCACTATGTCATTTTGGCTCATACAGATAAATTAGTGAGACATTTGTGAAATATGTTGATCACCTTTGGGGAAAGTTCTACATGAAGTTAGATCCTTCAGCAATATTAAAAATAGTATTAATAATGATGATCATTTATTATAGCTAGCATTCATATATTGCTTTAAGGTTTGCAAAATTTTACATATGTTATCATATGTTTACATATGTTATCTCACAACAACCCTAGGAGGTAAATAGTATGGTCCTTATTTTACAGATTAGGAAACTGGGATTTAGAGAGTGACTTGATTGGGATCATATAACTAGGAAATGTTTGAGACAAGATTTGAATTCAGGTCTGCCTGACTATTCACTGTATCACCTAATTGGCTATACTTAAAAAGATCTTTATTTTTACCAATGATGTGTACATCCTACAGACATCAATGTCAAACCCCCCTTTACAATTTAGTTTTATGAGACACCATATCCAGAGACAGTCATTGCCTGGTGATCAACTTCTTCTGAATTTATCAAGGCTACTTGGTAGACCGATAGAATCTGCCACTATCTTTCTACCCACAGTGACTTCCTCACCAATGAGAGAAAGAGACAGACAGACAGTTGTCTTTCAAGCTCTAAAATATTAATTCCATGACTTCCACATAGTAGACATTTATTTAAGAAATATTTGTCATATTGAATTGAGTTTATTAGCCCTGCCAAAGCTTAACACAGTCTTTAAAAATGCAGCCTGGCAAATTTTTAAAAATATTTCTTGATAGATAGAAAAATAATCAAAGGAAGTATCAATTCACATTTTAATGAGAAAAATTCAAGCCAGTAATAATTATATGAAACAATGCTCTAAATCATGAAAATATAGAAAAATTAAAAACAAATCTAAAGTTCTATTTCACATCTATCAGACTGACAAAGATAATAAAAGAGAAAAACGACAAATGTAAAAGAAACTGTGTGACCAGGCACTGTTGGTGAGACTGTGAACTGGTCCATCCATTCTGGAAAGCAATTTGAAACTGTGCCCCATAAGTTACTAAACTATGAAAACATTTTGTCCCAGCTATACCAATGGTATTGACACCCCCAAAGAGATTTTTTTAAAAAGAAGGAAAGGCCCCATATTGCTCACAAACATCTATCACAACTCTTTTCAAAAGCACCAAAAATTAAAAGCTAAAGGAGCCCTTATCTTTTTAAGGAATGGCTAAATAAATTATGATATGTGAATGTAATGGAATATTATTGTGCCAAGAGAAATGATAAAATGGGACAGAATCAGAGGAAACTAAGAAGACCTCTGTGAACCGATAGAGAATAAAGTGAATACAACTAGGAAAACAATATATACAATAACATTATAGAGAAAAACAACTTTAAAAGACTTTAGAACTCAGATCAATGCGGTGACAAACCTTGAGTACAAAAAACTACAGATGAAACATGCCACACAATTCCCGCCAGAGAGGTGATGAACTTAAAATTCAGAGAGAAAGACATTCTTGGCCCTCAGCCAATGTAGTAATTTGTTTCACTGGACATGCATATTTATGATGAGAGTTTTTTCTTTTTTCTTTTGTTATTGGCAGGGGAAGGGTGGAGTGGTAATGGGAGAGTCAGATTATTATAAATGCATATAAAAACTGTGCATGCTAAAATGTATGTATTATATATGTAGATGTTTATGTTATATATATAATACACATAATACATATGTGTACAATACGCACTCTCTCTATATAAAATACACATGCATACATGCATGCATATATACATTTTTAAGTACCCAGCCTGAGTGACCACAGAGAAACCTCAGAGGAGCTGAACAGAGAATAAATGGTAGAAACTGAGTGTAATATCCTTAAACCAGGAAAAGTGCAGGCAGTATCCCTTGTTTGAACCCCAGGGATGACTAATTAGCATCATTGCTGAGTTTAAATAGGACTTTTTGCAATGATGAAAAATGATTTCAATATGTGAGTCCTAACTTGATAGACTTTAATGCTGTGTGAGGGGAAGTGCTCACATTTCTAACCTTGTTGTGGGCAGAATGTTTAGAGAGGTTGGATAAGATCCTACAGTGAGCCAATCACAGGTGATCCAGGGAGACAACACTAGGGGACAAACAGTAAAGTGGCCTTGTAATTACATTCTGTCAAATAGAGAAGCTAAGCAGTCAGCAGTTTTGCATCAGAATGAATTTGGTTATTCCCTTTACAATGGGCTGGTAATCCTATAAATATTTATTGCTGAACTTAACAATGTATACCAGAAGCTTTCACCCTTTTCTTCAGCATGAGAAGAGCCTCTAACTTACAGGGCTGTCCTCCACAGCCCCTGTGTATATTCAACAGATAATTTGTTAGGGACAGTTTCCTCTAGGGAAATTTGTGGGAAATCAGACCATGCATGCCCTAGTTCCCAAAGCATTAATGGCCAGACTCTGCTTCAGTTAGTATAATATCAAATATGCAGCTATTTAGCATTTTGACCAGAAAAACTGTCAGTTTTTAGAGCTGGAAGAGAAACTATACAGGCCATATAGTTCAACTGCTGTACTTTACTCATGGGGAAACTTAGATGCACAGAGGTTGAGGTTTGCCCATAGTTACTGAGTGTAGAGTGTATTAAGCAGTGATATAAGAGCTACCCAGAATGGTAAAGTAGGGCCAGATTGTGGAGGGCTGTTAATTCCAGGCACAGTTCAAATTTTATTCAGTAGGCAAAAAGAAGCCTTTGAAGATATTTGTTTTTTGTTTTACTTTTATTTTCAATGTATGGCATAAAACAAGCATTTCCATAACACAGAATAATTTTTAAAAGATGATTGCACACAAAGCTGCAAATCCATTATGTACAACTTGCTATTCTTCTATACAAAAAAGTGATCATATGAATTTCTTTTTTTCCCTCCCCACCACCCTAGATATGACTAGCATCAGACACACATAATATACATATGCATATATATGAATATGCATAAAATTATTCTATTAATACTTCTATTTATCAGTTCTTTCTCTTGATGCAGATAGCATCTTTCTTTGTAAGTCCTTTGTAGTTAATTTGGGGATTTATAATAGTCAAAATTATTTATTCACTCAAAGTCATTCTTAAAACAATATTGTTGTTACTGTATACAATGGTCTGTTGGTTCTGCTCATTTTGCTCTTCATTATTTCATGTAAATCTTTCCATGTTTTTCTAAGATCAGTTGAGTTCATCATTTATTGTAGCACAGTAATATTCCATCAGAATCATATACTACAACTTGTTCAGTCATTCCCCAATTAACAGGCATCCCTGAAATTTCCAATTCTTTGCCACCACAAAAAGAGCTTCTACAAACATTTTAGAACACATAAGCTCTTTTCCTTTTTCTCTAAACATCTTTGGAAATAGATGTAAATTGCTGGTTCAAGGCCATAGGTAGGTTATTTATTTGTTTGTTTATTTATTTATTGCTTTTTGGAGGTGGAAGACAGGGCAAATGGGGTTATGTGACTTGCCCAAGATCACGAGGCTAGTAAGTGTTAAGTTGGAGCCAGATTTGAACTCAAGTCCTCCTGACTCCTCTATTCACTGTGCCACCTAGCCACCCTATAGGTAGTTTAATATCAGCTTGGGCATAATTCCAGATTGCTTTCCAAAATGGTTGGATCAGTTCACAATTCTACCAATAATGAATTAGTGTAATGGAAATGCAAATTTAAAGATCTTCCCTGCCCCTAGCTTAAGTGCACCTGGAGCCTGTGGTGGGAGGCTTGTTTTTCAGGAAAGCCCACACCTTGATACTTTGTGATTGGGCAGTGGGTCCAGAAGGTTGTTACATTCTCTGAGCCAGGAGAAGGCTATATAAACCCTTAGGAGAGGCTTTGCTTTGGGGCTCACTTTGAGAAGTGTTGTGTGATTTGGCCAGATGAGACTCTGGGAAGCCGTTGTTGAGAGCCCCCCGGCTTTGAAAACCCAGATGTTGATGTTTCCCTCTCTGGTAACTGTGATTTGGTATTGATATAATGGTTGGACAGTTTGGAAGCCTGTCTGTTTGATCTGTAAATTCTGTAACTCTGAAGTTTGGGGTGCTGACCTTTTCCCCCTGAACTAGGTAGTGTGTTTGTTTGATTAAAGTAAGCTTGTTAACCCATTTTGAGTTGCTTTCCTTTTGAAAAGCAGATCTAAGAACCTGTGTTGGCAGTCACCCTGGGGATGTTGGGGTGTTTGCTGCTACAATTAGTTTCCCAATTTTCCCAAATCCCTTCTGATTTTTCACTTTCCCCTTTAATCATTTTAGCCAATTTGATAGGTGTAAAATGATACCTCAAGTTTGTTTTAATTTGTATTTCTCTCTTCAATAGTGAAAATATTTGTGCATGACCAGAACGGAATGAGGAACATAGTATTGGCAGATGTATGTTAATAGATGAATTGATGTGAAGTCAGAGTAGAAGCAGAAATGCCCTTGAGAGGACTGTTGCAATGATTCAGGTAGTTGGGACCATAGTAGGTGATAGGCACAAGAAGAAAAGCAGGTATGGAGGCTAAAGAGGTTGGAGGTTGAAAATTGAGAGGATTTGCTAAGTGATTGCTTGTGGGGGGGGGGGGGGACAGGGATATAGCAAAAATAATCTGGGTCAAAAGAAAACTGCTACTACCACTTTTTCTTACTTGGTTGCTAACTCAAAAATTGGGTAAGTAAACTCGGAAGGAAAAATGGGTTCAGAGGGAAGGATAATCATCTCAATTTGAGATGTTTTCAGTATGTTGGAAAGAGCCCTGACCCAGAAGTCAAAGAACCTAGGTTCAAATCCTGCCTATGTCAGTAAAATAAGAAGGTTGGAACCAATGGTCTCTGAAGTCCTTTCTAGCTCAGTATGTATGATCCTTTGATCCTATGTTGAATTTCAGATGGCAGTGGAAGATCCAGGTGAAATCTTATAAATAGTTAAAGGTATAGGTTTGAGGAGGGGGAGGGTCAAGAGGGAAGACTAAATATTTTAACAGACTTTTATGAGAACTGTGTGATTGTGTGCATGTTTGTTTTTATGTTCTTTTTAGAATTTGATATTACCATTGGATCAGATGGATCAATGGATGTTTTGAGATGAAGTTAAAAAAAAGATGTGTTCATTCACCAATATTAGCAATACTTTTGATAACCCAGACCAAATCATGAATGAAACAAACGTGCACAAAAGTTATCTCCATAAATGGGATAGTTAGATCTAATGAATGATATTGTCAAGGAAGAGAATACAAAGAAAAAGAGCTGTGGACAGATATTTGAGGGGCATCTACCTGAAGGGCCAAGGACCTGGAAAAAAGAGACACAGAGGGAACAGAGTGGCAAAAGGAGACTCAGGGGAGTACAATATTTCTGAGGTTCAAGAAGAGACTAGTCAGGGAAGAAAATGTCAACAGTGCTAAAGGTTCCAGAGAATTGAGACTGACAAATGTCATTAGAGTTGATGATTGGGAGGTTATTGATGTCTTTAGAGAGAACACTTTGGAGGGGGAAATAGAGGTCTGATTTCAAGAATTATTAAGGAATTGTTGCATAGTGAATAAAAGGAGGTATCAGGTATTGACAGCTTTTTCCAAGAGATTCAGCACTGACAGGGATAATATAAATATAATGGTAGCTGGTTGGACTAGAAAAAGTCAAAGCAAAGTTTTTTGAAGGTTAAGGGGAATTGAGTATGTTTATAGACAGATGTGAAGGAGTGGGTGGCAGGAAAGAGACTGAAGATGCATGCAAGGAAAAAAATGTATGGCAGCTGTATCAATGACTTGGAGAAGGTGGGAGGAAATAGAAAGAATATAGGAAGCTAAATGAATTTTATTGAGTAATAAATATTTTGCATCTATGGCAAGAGGTAAGAGAAAGACAAAGGGTGATGATACTAATGTTTGAAGAAATAGCAGCAGCGAAGGGGAGGACTGAGGGAACTCATATCAGATGACCTCAATCTTCTCTCTAAAGTAGAAGCCTAGGTCATCTTTTGGCGATTGAAGGTTTGATTGAAGCTGAGAGGACAACAGATTCTGTAAAAGAGGAAAAGTCAGTAAAAGATAGTGTAGTGGTAGAAATGTGATCTGAAAGGTAATAAAGATTATGCCTTTCCTTCTCCCTGTTCCTATGACTTCTGGAGAGCAAGAAAAAATAATGGATTCCAGTGGAGGAGATTGCAAAGATATGATATCCTCAGGGAAGAAACAGGTGTTTATTAAAGGAGTTCTTCCATTAGTTTTCTCTCTCAGGTGTGCTTCTGATCTTTGATTAACAAAATTAAATTTCTATGCTTTCTCATCCTGTCTAATTCCTGGGAAGTCATTAGGAATGTTTGTCATCGCACATTTTGGAACTGTTGTCCCCACTCTACACATGCATACAATTGACATAGTAACTACTTGACAATAAATTTTAAATAAATGTAATGAGTAGGATTTAAACATTAAGAAAACTAACACTATGAATGGTTAATTGGTTGCTGTCCTTGAGGCCCAGAGAAGGTCAAAATGACATCACTATGTTGGCATCAAGGTATATAGTGTGTTCAACTGTGGCTGATCAGACCAATACTACCTCGGAAGGTTCTACCACAGGTCAGGCACTAAGGGTCTGTATATGCATCTGGAGTGAAGATGTCTCTCAATTTGCACATCTCACATTTCTTTTGAGCTACTGGGATTCTGCTTCACTCATTGAGCACAGCACCTTCTTTGATGTAAGCCTGCTGCATTGGCTTTTGGGTAGAGACCATCTTCCTGGCGAATACCATGAATGACTCCAAAGAGAAAGTTGAAATGTTAGTATGTAAGTAAGCAAGATTAAATTTATAGTAAGAAAAGAATACCACCATTCAAGGTACTTGGAAATTAGTGGAAATTAGGTCCCAGTAGAGGAAGCTAGGGGATATATAAAAAGGGCTAGACTTGGCATCAGGAATATGAGTTCAAACTCTGCCAAAGACATTTTACTAGAAGCTTAGCCCTGTGCAAGTCACTTAACCTCTCTTTTTCTCAGTTTCCTCTTTTGTAAAATGGGAATAATTATAACACCTACCTCATGGGGTTATTGTGTGGATCAACTAGTATAATAATGTTAAGCATTTTTTAAACCTTAAAGTACAATGTGAATTGTAATTATTATAACATTTTAGACATTATAACATGTTTTTCAAAATGCAATTAACACCTGAGTCATTTTTGAGAACTCAAATCCAGGGTATTTAAATATTCTTAACCTTTTAATTTCCTGTGAGCAAAGGAGAGAAATAATCATGGTCCCAGGCATGATTTACTGATCTAGAATAGAGGTAGTACAGGTAGGTATCAGACAAAGAAACAAGAGTGATTCCAGCATACTCTGGCAGAAGAAGTTTAAGGATTATACTTAAAAAGAGAATAAATGGTGCTGAAGACAGAGGAGAATGGGATGTCGATGTAAAAACAAGTACTTTTAAAGATTAACGTCTGACTTTTATGTATATAATCTATTAAACAGGTATCTCTTGTGCGGCCAGTAGTGTGTTAGACATTACTGGGGAAAGGAAACAATACATAGGATTCATATCAGAGAGAGGAGATATGGAGTAAAGGATTTGAATTAGGAATAGAAAACATGGGACATAGGATTCAAGACCTTATTTTTTAAGATGAGGTGACTTTTGATGGTTACAAAGGTAAGAAGTAGAAAATACAGAATTTTCACACAGGATCACCCTGGCCTTCATTTTCCCCATCCTTCAGCAGTTTGCTACCTAACACTGGAGAGAAGAAGCTAGCACATATGAAGGAATTCATTACAAGATGACAGTAACCATATGGAAAGTTCAATTTAATAAACATTTAATAAGTAGTCACTACATGTCAAACACTTGTGCTAGGGGAACTGGGCATGCAAAGATAAAAATGAAGAGTCACCATGCTGAAGGAAACAACATTAGTTATAAAGGTCATTAAAAAATAGTAAATGGATTATGTTATTTTTATTATAAAAAAGTTGGTTCTTTATGCACAGAGACACATTCATTTCCAAACAATTCCAGACATAAAACTTGTTTGAAGTGATCAGCAAGAGTTTTTCTCCTTGGCAGTGTAATTGCCAAAATGCCCAGGAGTAACCATTTCTGCCCCCATAGAAATATCACCTCTAATTGGCCTGATGAAAAAGGGACAGATAACACAACTGGGCTGTGTTTTTTTTCACCATGAGTGTGTGTTTGACACAGCCTTTAAGCCTGGAGTCTCCATATCATCATTGGCCCACAATAATCCCATCTGTGTGTCACATAGTACACAGTGCTGCCTCAAACTATTTTAGGTGAGTAGTTTGGGCTACAGTCTCCAAAACATATGCCACAAGTCAATTATTTGGGGTTGCTCATGGTTTGAAATTTAAGTTTGAAAAATACATCAAATGCATGCCCATAATCTTAAGATTCTATCCATTCAGTCTTGGTTGACGAGATCCCTTCATTTCTTAACAAGCCAGCATCTGTAAATAGGGTGTTTCAGTTAGATATAGTTCCTGAAGCTTAATTTACAGCAAACAGCCCAGCACCAACACCAGAATGTACAGTAAGTGTTTCCATCATATTATTACCCAGAACACTGTACTAACCTAACGAAGCCTGACATTTCTGGGTTAAGTAATATTCATAATTACTGGTGTGCCAGTACCAGTAAAAGAAGATCACTAATTAAGTATTAACAGCAAGAAGCCCTAGTTTATTTAACTTAATTCTTCAGTATAGATAGGAACTGACAGTGGGCTCTTTTATAGCTCCCTACATTAGAAATAATTTCATCCAATTTCCTTCGAGCATAGAACATTAAAATGCCAGCTACTGCTGGGATTACATGTGTGCTACAATGGTGACAAGAGCTGTACTCTCATACTCCTGCCTTTTTTTCCCTTTGCCACATTAGTAGTCTTTGAAATTGTGGCAGGCCATTTCAGCAAAAGAAGTAAGGTGGCCTAACTAGCAATAATTGGCCTCCTAATGAGACAATTATTTTTTAACACATGTAGAATCTAGTTTAACTTCAGTGAATGTCAGATGGATCATAGGACAAATGTCAGCTCAATGCCCCTTTCTCATTTCTAATGTGATATTTAAAAGTACTGTTAAAATATGTATTTAACTATATTAATAAATATGTCTAGGGTGCATTAGGGAATTTTTTAAGTTCCCAAGTAAAAACAGAGCTCTGCAACTAACTACTTACAGGATGCTCCTCTCTCCCTGATCTATCACCATGTCACTTTAGACCAAAAAGTTCTACCCCAAGTGTTGTTTTTGCATCCATTGTAGAATCAGACAAAATGGCCTTTGCAAATGATACCACGATCTTAAAAAAAAAATTGGTAAAGTTATTCTGTCATTTAAAAAAAAGTGTTAGGCACAGAAAGCTTAATTTTGATAGAGTACACTTTATCCTTGTTGCATATCCCACACTGGGGCAAAATCAACCTCTTTTGTTAAATGATCAATGACTTCCTAGTGCTTCATTTCATCCCAACATTGAACATGAACTAAGAGGCATTGGCATTAGAGCTTCAACCCCAACAAATAATCAATCAATGAGCATTAATTAAGCATCTATGATGTGCTAGGCATTCTACTAAGCACTCACTGGGGAGACAAAAAGAAGGAAAAGACAGTCACTGCCATATAGGAGATCACAATCTAATGGGGGTGACAGCATGCAAAAAAATATCACACAGCAAGCTATATACAGGACAAAAGAAAATAATTAACAAAGGGCACTAAATTTAAAATAGATTAGGGAAGACTTCCAGTAAAAGAGGGAATTTTATTTAGGTTTAAAAGTAAGCCAAGGAGCTCAGTAGGCAGGAGAGAGAAAGGAAAGCATTCCAGGCAGGAGAGATAGAGAAAATGCCTGTGGCCAAGAGATGATATCTTGTTTGTGGAACAGCCAGGAGGTCACAGTCATTGAATTGAAAAGATTATGTCAGGGAGTAAAGTGTAAGACACCCTCAAAGCTAGAAGAAAGCTAGGTTATGAAGGGCCAAACAGAGCATTTTGTATTTGATTTTGGAGACAAAAGAAGCCCCTGGAGTTTATTGAGTAGGGGAAAGTGACACGATCCAACCCACACTTTAGGAAAATCACTTTGGTGGCTATATGGATTGGAATGGCTGGAGACTTGAGACAGACCTACCATGCAGTTATTATGACAGTCCAGGCATGAGGTGATGAGGACCTTCATTAGAGGGATGGCAGTGTCAGAGGAGAAATGAAGGCAGGTTTGAAAAATGTTGCAAAGGTAAAATGGACAGATTTTGGGGACAGATTGTATATGGGGGTGAGGAGGTAGGTAGGATAACTCCTAGTTTGTGAGGCTGGAGAGTTGGGAAGATGGTGTTGTCCTCTGCAGTAATAGAGAAGGTAGGAGGGGAAAAGGTTTAGGCCCCCAGATTCCCCTCCCCACCTCTATTTTGGACATATTGGATTTAAGATGTCTACTGGGCATACAGTTGGAGATCTCTGAAAAGCAGTTAAAGCTGTGAAATTGAATATTATCTGAAAATCTGAAGCAAGACAGGTAGATTTAAGAATCATCAGCATCAGATAGTTAAATCCATGGAAGCTGATGAAATCACCAAGTGAAGCAGTATAGAGGGAACATAAAAGAAGGGCCCAGACAGAACCTTGAGGGACACCCATGGTTTGAGGGAGTGATCTAGAAGAGGATCCAGCAAAGGAGACAGAGCTGCGGAGGTTAGATAGGTAGGGAAACCAGGGGAGCAGGGTTTCCCAAAATCCTAGAGAGGAGACTCAGAGAGGAGAGAGAGACCAACAGTGTCAAAGTCTGCAGAGAGGTCAAGAAGAACAACCTCACTCTGTTCCCCCCTTTCCATGGCTGCTAAAGTTTAGTTCTATAGTAGGTCACTCACCTGCCCCTTATGCTTCAGCAATTCCATACAGCTCAAGAGCCATGAAGCCTTTCCTTCCCCCAATAAAATTACTGTATATTTTTGTGTATATAAATATGGCACATTGTTATTAGATGTACTTAACATCCTCCCCTGATAAAATATGAGTTTCTTTTTGGGGGAGTAGTGGGGAAGGGGGGAGGGAGGTGGCAATCAGGGTTAAGTGACTTGCCCAGGGTCACCCAGTTAATCCTATTTGAATTTAAGTCCTCCTGATTCCAAGGCTCTATCCACAAAATGTGGGCTTCTTCAGGGTGATGTCTTTTGTCTTTTTTGCCTTTGTATCCCATTTCTGATACAGTGCCTCACTGATTGGTTGATTGGTCCATGTTCTCCCATGGGTTGTACACAGGGGGTTTACCCTAAATGTTGAGGAACTTCCTAGATTTCTCTTGACATTGTTAAGTTTTGAATGGAGCATATAGATTGTCTGTTGGTTATATCTTGCTTGTTTTATGTGACCACCCATCTTCTTTTCATAACCCAACCTTAACCAAGGGCAATTGGGTGGCACAGCAGATAGAGCCCTGGACTTGGAGTCAGGACGCTCTCAGTTGGAATCTTATCACAGGTGTTTTCAAGCTGTGGGACCCCTGATTAGCTTTTTAACCTATCTGTGCCTCAGTTTTCTTTTCTATAAACTAGGGAGTTAGACTTAGTAGACTCTAAGGTCCCTTTCCATCCATCTATAAATCTTATAATCCTGTAATTCCATTAAGCGATGTGGTATATTATAGCTATTTGTCTCATCCCATCTCTTTATGAAATAGTAAAGTCCATGAGTTCAGAGACCCATGTCTTATAATAAATTTTGTATCTGTCCTAGAGCCTGGTGTATGTCCTGGTTCAGTGTTGCACACAGTAGGTGGTTAGTAAATGTATTTTAAATCAAATGAAATCTTTAGTTGAAAGTACCTCGGAGTTCATATGGTTTAACCCATACCCACATTCTGTCATGAAACTCATTCCCCAGAAGAGGCATCCAGCCTCTGCTTATACAAGGCCACTGAGAGAGAGCTCACTGGAGGCAGGCTATTCAATATTTTATCAACTTTAATTATTAGAAAGATTTTCCTTGTGTTATGCATTTGTACTTCACTATAACTTTACTTCATTGGTCTTCTATTATATTCACTATGTCTACTGTTGACCTGACTCTGTTACTCTGCCCACTAAAAGCAAAGGAGAAATATATTTAAAATCCAAACCCAATGAAATGATCAAAAAGAAAATTGTCAAACACTCTCTGTCACCTGTGTCTCTATTTGTATTTTTCCATCTCTTTTAGACCACAAAGACTTTGCTTTCTCTGACTATGTATACACAACAGACAGAATGACCTTTGCAAATGATACCATAATTTAAAAAAAAAAAAGATGGATTTATTCTGAGTCATTTCAAAAATAGCCTTAGGCATAGGAGCCCAATTTTGAGCCATATCCCTCTAGATACATTATCACAGTCTGATGTCTGTTGAAATTGCATTTTAGTAATTGGTACTTCTCTAAACACATGACATTGGAAAAGAATTGACCCAGGCCTGACCCCACTATGCAAAATCACATGCTCACCAGTGGATGACCTTGAAATTCCTGTTCTTCTGAGCTTCTGTCTCTAGGAGTGAATATTTGATCGCAGTTATACATAGCAGCAGTGTTGGTTTTTTCACTGTTCTTTCTCTGTCTTTTGCTCCTTTTTATACATTTATTTCCTTCACTTCTTTGTCTATTTGTTCTTTTATCCTTGATTCAACATCCTATTCTATCCTATAGGACTTTCACAAAGTTGTAAAAAGTAGTAGAATAAAAAGATTGTTAAATTTTCAGTTATTAGACTTGGCTTCAAATCTAGGTGCTGACATATGTTAACTGTGTGACTTCAGGCACTTTGCTTCTCTAAGAATGTTCTATTATTTCTAAAAATGGAGGCAAAAATTACATGGAGTATATGTTAGATGTACATAGTTATTTGCCTTTCTTGTTGCCAGCCGGAACCCACTGTTCTTATGGCAATTTGAAGTGGACAGAAGCATACATATTTAGCAAGATATTTACATCTGAAAAGAATTTAGACCTTTCTTGATTTTCCAATTTGTTATTACCACCTCCCCCCAACCAAATCATTGGATATTTATCTTGTATATATCCTTCATTGATTTATCTGTGAGCAAACTGTGGTTTGCTGGTATATATATAAGCTCCTTGAGGGCAGGAACTGACTGCTTTTGTATTCCTATCCCTAGAATCTAGCACAATAATTCATAGAAATGATGTGAGGAAAACAGGTTGTAATATGCCAAGTAAATTAGTCAGTCAACATACATTTATGGAGTCCTACTATATACCAGGAACTAGGCTAAGTGTGATAGATATAAAGAAAGGCAAAATCATCACCCCTACTCTTAAGGAGCTCCCATTCTAATAGGGGAGACAACATGCAAATAACTGTGTGCATGCAAGATATACACAGAGTAAATGGAAGATAATCTTTGAGATAAGGCACTAGCAGTGGGATTAACAATATTATTATCCTTTAAAACTCCATCAAAGATTTGTTTGTACTGATGCAGTGAAGTTTTGAGCAAAACCAGGAGAACAATTTATATCATAACATTGTAAGACAAATGCCTTTGAAATAATTAAGAACTCTGATTATTCCAATGACCAACCACTATGCCGGAAGACCAGTGATGATGTACAATTGATATCTCCTGACAAAGAGCTGTTGGACTCAAAAAGTAGAATGAGCTATGCATTTTTGGATGTGGGCAGGTTGGGAGTTTATTTTTGTTTAACCATGGAGATTTGTTACAAGAGTTTCCTTTCTAATGTCAAGCGAGGGTGGAGAAAGAGAAAGTAAATGATTTTTTTTATACTTAAAGAGTTAATAGAAAAAACAAACAAATCTTGAGCTTAGTTGGGGCAGAGGGTGAGATGATAAAATGGAAACAGGGAAAACTACATTTGGTTTGACTTCTGAAGTTATTGATTTAATTCCAAGCTTTGCCACTTATTCTCTATGTCACTAGACTCTTAAGGACTGTTCCCTCATCTGCAAAACTGATCTTATGAAAATAGTATACAGGGCTACTCACAGGCCCCCCCCCCCCACCATGCCTCACAACTTTCAAAAGTCTAAAAATGGCTAAAGTATGTTCTTTCAGCCAACAAAGAGACTAACTCAAATGCTGTTTCTTTAGCTGAAGGCTTACCAAAAAGCTTAGCTTTCTTTATTTCTCTTTATGCCTGCTCACAAGTTAGATATTACAAGGGATTTTAGCAGATACCAGCTTGGCCAGCTGCTTCCTGTGGCTATTTGGAGAGTGGACAGAGTTGTACATTTTGACAGGATATTTACACCTGAAAAGATCTTAGTGTTACCGAGCGCTTTTGCACTTGCCTTGATTCAGAGGATGGATTCATAATGGTGGGAGCTGATCTCTGGCATCTTGATGATAAAAACATTTCTTGAGATTTGGATTTTCAAAGAGAAGATTCCTTATTAAACCTCAAGAGACATGACTTCCCAGAGCTACCAGATCTTTGGATATAGACTTACTCACCTTCCTTGTACTTTGCTCAAGAACAAGTCTGTCAAAGCAGGCTGTCTGACCATAATGTAATTTAGCAGAAAAGACATATAATTTATTGAGAAGAGGGAACTTGCACCAATTTTTTTTGTTGTTATTGTTTTGGAGGGGGGAAGGCAAGGCAATTGAGGTTAAGTGGCTTGCCCAAGGTCATACAGCTGGTTAAGTGACAGGTGTTTGAGGCCAGATTTGAACTCAGTCCTTCTGACTCCAGGGTGGGTGCTCTATTCACTGCACTGCCCTAGCTGCCTCATCACACCATTTTTGACACAATGAGCTTATTGAATCTAACGATAAATGAAAGACACAATCATGAGGAGCCTAACTTCTGGAGCGTTGTTTGTTATTACTTGATACTGCCATAATGCAATCCAACTTTAACTTGATATGAAGTGACAGGTCACCTCGTTAGAGCTGTAAAAAGATTTCTTCAGAAAAAGTCTTCTGAAGTTTGTATGGATAGCACAGAGAGTTCTCCCATAGAATTGGGTTGACATTTTAATTCCCTTGTGTTCATTTTTAATTTCTGGAATAAAACAAGCATTTCCATAACATAGTATATATTTTTTTAAAAAGATGATTGCACATGAAACTGCAAATCTGTTATATACAATTTACTGTTCCTTTTAAATGTGTGATAAATAAATTTCTCTTTTTTTCCTTTGTCTTTCCTCTCTCCTCCTCCTTTCCTCCATCCTCTTCACCCCCCACCCCAGAGATAGGTACCATTAAATCATAGACACTGCTAAACTTTTCTTTTCCCCAAACAAGGTCACACAATTGCAAGGTTTGAAGGGAACCTTAGAAGCAACCTATAAGGGAACCCCCACACCAACACGCCCGAGAAATGATTACCCAGTCTCTGCTTGCATTCCTCTGGTGATGGAGAAACCAATTTCTTCCCAAGGCAACCTATTGTCCTTTGGGTATCTCTAATTACATGAAAGTTTCCCCTAAATCAAGTCTAAGTTTTCCTTCCTGCACCTTTTACAAATTATGCTCTCTAGTTATGCTAAACTGAATAGAGCTTGTTCACTGACTAATCTTCTATGTGCTGAGTCCTTGGAAAGAATATTCTGCATTGGGCTACACAGCTGAATGCTGCCCAAGATCTCAGGAACAAAGTACTGCAAAGCATTGGTCAGACTGGCACTAGGTCTCTCATGAACTACAATGCAGTAAGAAAATATACTTGTCATGAAGACCTGGGTTCACTTCTTTGTCTAACGTTTACCTGTTTAAGACTTTGAGTAAATAAAACAAACAAAACAAAACAAAGCCCAAGATGCCCCTATGAGCCTTGATTTTTTGTTTGTTTGTTTGTTTTGCTTTTTGGAGGGCAATTGGGGTTAAGTGATTTGCCCAAGGTCACACAGCTAGTAAATGTTAAGTGTCTGAGGTCAAATTTGAACTCAGGTCCTCCTAACTCCAGGGTCAGTGCACTGTGCCACCTAATCCCACACACACACCATCCCAGCCTTGGTTTTCTCACCTGAAAAATGGGGGAGGATAATGGACTAGATAAACTTTAAGGTTTTTTATAGGAACATTTTATGACTTTTTAAGTCTATAAACTATGTACTGATAAGACCTTCTGGGTTCTTTTATATAGATTCTCTAAGAGGAACCTATACCAGAGTTTGTAAAAGCTCAGTGACAACCGATCTATGTAGTCTGTGTTTTTCTTTATGTGACCAGTGCTTCTGCATCACTCTGTCGTATTTGCCTCTTGGGAAACTTCTGAGATCATAGATATGAAATGGTGATACAGAATTTTCATATAACCCTAGAATAGAGGCTCCTAACCTGGGGTATGATAACTTGGATTGTTTTTTATTTTATTTTGTTTTTCAAGATAACTATTTTAACATAATTGACTTTGTATTCTTAAGTATGTTATTTGATACCACAAAAACATTTAGGAGAATGGGTCTGGAGGCTTCACCAGCCTGCCAAAGTGGTCCATAACAAAAAAGGTTAAGAACTCCTGGGCAAGGGGATCTGATGGAGGCTATCACTAGTGTGACTAAAGAGTTCTGGGGGCTACATAGGTGCATTGCCCAGCTTGTGGTAGGACTGGGTAATTATGACTGTCCTACCAACTTCCCTGCCCCTCCCCCCACCCAGTGCTCTCAGCTTAGGCGGGTAGGAGGATATAGTAGGAGCTGGCACTTACCTTCCTAGGTCAGGGGGATCAGGTTTCTATGACTTGGGCTATTCAGTGTGATCTCTCCAATATTAAACCTGCCTTGAGGAGGTGGAGCCAAGATGGTGGAGTTAAAAGCAGGAACTTCCTTGAGCTCCTGCTCCAAGAACCTCCAATACCTGTAAAATATGACTCTGAACAGATTTTAGAGCTATAGAACCCACAAAGTGACAAAGTGACAAAAAGAAACAAATCTCCCACTGAAAGCAGCCTGGCAGGCCGACAAAAAGGGTCTATCGCATGGAGCTGAGAGCTGAGCCACTGTGGCCCAGACCCAGGGTGGCCCAGACCAGCATCACAGACCAGCATCACAGACCAACCAGAGCAGACTTCAGGAGAGTGAACCACTGGCAATTTTGGTGGTTTCCAGGCTTCTCAACCCATAAACACCAAAGAGAAAGTAAAAAGTCAGTGGGGAACCCTGTTGATCCTGGGTGAGAGAAGAGCACAGTCTGGCCCCTACTCTGGGGCAGTGGAGGTGACTGCAGCTACAACTTTTGCTGCTGCCGCTGCTGCTTCTAACTCTAGGCCTACATATCATAGGGAGACCAAGTGACTGTCAAGAGGACATTTGCAGTAATCTCTCTGCTGGCACTGCGGCAGGATTCTCTTGCTTTGCCCTCTTGGAGGTGGGTTGCAGTCTTGGGTGGTGGTCCTGGGGTGAGGAGTGCTGGTGTTGCAGAACTTGTTGAGGCTGTGGAGTTCTGAGGCAGATGCCTGGAAAATACTCTGACATCAGCTGTGCAAAACCCCAGAAATTTGGGACACAGTACTCTCCACTCTGGAAGAGTTCTACCATGGCAAAGAGCTGAAAAGTCAAATAATTGGCTGGCAAGATGAGCAAACAGAGGAAGCGCAATCAGACTATAGAATCCTTTTCAGGGGAAAAAGAAGATCAAAACATAGAACCAGAAGAAGACAACAAAATCAAAACTCCTGCATCAAAAGCCTCCAAGAAAAATATGAACTGGTTGCAGGCCATGGAAGAGCATGAGAAGGATTTTGAAAATCAAGTTAAGAGAAGTAGGGGAAAAATTGGGAAGAGAAATGAGAACAATGCAAGAAAATCATGAAAAACGAGTCAACAACCTGACTGAAGAAAATAACACCTATGAAACCTGCCTTGAATCCTCTAAGCCAGAAATGGTTTCTTCTACCTGGGAACCCTTTGTTTTGACACTTAATTATAATACAAATAACTATTCATGAGTTATGCTATGGGGCAGATGGGTGGGACAGTGGATAGAGTACCAGGCTTGGAGTCAGGAAGACCTGACCAGTTCAAATCCAGCCACAGACACTAAATAGCTATGTGACCCTGGATAAGTCACTTAATACTTTGCCTCAGTTTCCTTATCTGTAAAATAAGCAGGAGAAGGAAATCACAAACCATTCCAGTATCTTTGCTAGTTTTAAAATGTATTATCTGAAATAAAAAGTAAATTCAGGACAAAGTTAGGGAACCATCTATGATTTAATTTGCAAAGTCAGCATTTGCATATCAAATCAGATCACATCAATCCTCAGATGTCAGAGAAAAGAGTGATTTAAGGAGTTTATTTTTATAATAGAAAAGAGGAATCAAAAAAAGACAGAACTGGGAGTAGAAACAGCGCATCCAAGATACTCTGCCCCCAGATTACCTCCAAACTATGTAAAAGGGGACTCTGAACAACTTCTGGAGCCCCAGCACCCACAAAACAACACAAAGAAGCTAGCCTCCCACTGAGGACAGCCCAGCAGCCCTGCAGGAAGGACCAGCGCAGCACTCTGTGAGCTGGCAGCAAAGCGGGGAGGCGAGCCCAAGTCTGCAGGAGTCGTGGTTTTAGCCCCAGAGTGGCAGGGCCAGCAGCCGGCTGAAGGGACCCCAGAACACCAGCAGCTGTGGCAATTCCAGAATTATCAACATAGACATGCCTAAGACAAAGTGAGAGGTTAGTGCACTATGGACTTTGGGACCAGTATTTGGGGAACACGTCGGCTTCCTCCCCTGGGGGCTAGAAGCCATTGAGGAGACACACCATTTTGTAGTTTTCAGAGGCAACTCCAGCTCCTGGCCTGCGAACTGTAGGGAGATCCAGCAATCAGTCTTGGGGGGGTAATCGCTCTTGCTTTAACCTCCCTGGATCTGGATTGGGATCTGGGGTGGAGGTCATGGGTGGGTTTCCAGCTTGCCAGAAACAGAAGTTGCCCCCCCCCCACATGTTTGGGACGAAAATTCTCCTATCTGGCCGCAAAGCCATAGTGTGGCAACAAGCCCAAAAGTCAAGTAATTAAGTGGCATCATGCCAAGGCAAAGGAAACAAATTAAACAGAAAAATGCAACCCTAGACTCCTAATTTGGGGGCAAAGAGGGTCGAAGCATAGGGGAAGAGGACTGTGAGGTCAGAAGTCCTGCTCCAAAAGCCCCAGGCATGAGCAGGTTGCAGGCCACAGAGGACCTTAAGAAGGACTTTAAAAATCAAATAAGAGAAGTGGAGGAAAAATTGGAAAGACAAATGAGAAGGATGCAGGAAAAGTATGAAATGAGGGTCAATAGCCTGACTGAGGAAAACAACACCTTAAAAAATAGACTAACTAAAATGGCAAAGGAGGCCCAAAAGGGCAATGAGGAGAAGAATGCCTTAAAAAGTGGAATTTGCCAGATGGAAAAAGAATCTCAAAAGTTCACTGAGGAGATTCATGCCTTCAGAGTTAGACTGGAGCAAATGGAAGCTAATGACTTTATGAGAAATCAAGATGCTGTTAAGCAAATCCAAACAAATAAAAGAATAGAAGGTAATGTGAAATATCTCATGGGAAAAACCACTGACCTGCAAAATAGATCCAGGAGAGACAATTTAAAAATTATTGCACTACCTGAAAGCCATGATCAAGGAAAGAACCTAGAAATCACCCTTCAAGAAATTCTCAAGGAACATAGCCCTGATGTTTTAGATCCAGAGGGCAAAATAGAGGTTGAAAGAATCCACCGATCACCTCCTGAAAAAGATCCCCAAAAGAAAACTCCCAGGAATATTTTAGCTAGGTTCCAGAATCCCCAGATCAAGGAGAAAATACTACAAGCAGCCATGAAGAAACAATTTCAATATTGTGGAAACACAATCAGAATAGCACAGGACCTGGCAGCTTCTACACTGAGGGATTGAAGGGCATGGAATATGATATTCCAGAGGGCAAAAGAGCTGGGAATGAACCCAAGGGTCACCTACCCAGCAAAACTGAGTATTTTGTTTCAGGGGAAAATATGGTCATTCAGTGGAATAGAGGACTTTCGAGCATTCTTGAGGAAAAAACCAGAATTGAATAGAAAATTTGACATCCAGACACAAGAAGCAAGAGATGCCTGAGAAGGTAATCAGGGAAAAGAAATCAAAAGGAACTTATCAAAGTTGAACTATTTACATTCCTATATGGAAAAGCAATAACTGTGACTGATGATATCTTTCTCACTATGAAAATAATGGAAGAAGGGTGTGTGGTCATATGAATACATATGTGAATGTGTGTGTATATGGTTACAGTTATATATGGATAGAGGGCATAGGTTGAATCTGTTGGGAAGGGAGGATACTCAAGGGGTGAAATTATGAGGTGAGAGAGGAAAGTGGCAAGAGGAGATGGGGAGAAACAGGGTAGGGTAAACTATCTCATGTAGAAGAAGCAAGGGGAAGTGGCTACAGGGGAGGGGAAGAATAGGAAGGCAAAAAGGCAAAAACCACACTCTCATTGAATTTGGTTCAGGGAGAGAATGACATACATACTAAATGGGATATCTCAACCTGCAGCAGAATAGGGGGAAGGGGGATGAGAGGAGGGATGATGGATGGGAGGGCATCCTTGGGGGGAGGGGAGGTTGGAAGTACCCACTATAGAAGAGGGACAGGATCAAGTAGGGGATGGACAAGGTGGGGGGTGGGATGAGTGGGAGGGAATTATAAGCAGCCTTGTACAATATATCTACTATGATAATGTTTTGCGGGGGTGGAGCCAAGATGGCGGAGTAGAAACAGCTCTTCCAAGCCTCTCTGCCCCCAGATTCCCCACAAACTATGTAAAAAAGGACTGTGAACAACTTCTGGAGCCCCAGCACCCACAGAACGACACAGAGAAGCTAACCTCCCACTGAGGACAGCCCAGCAGCCCTGCAGGAAGGACCAGCGCAGCGGTCTGGGAGCCGGCAGCACTCAGAGCACAGAGCGCAGGAGCCGAGCCGAGCAGAGCCCAGGTCCCCGTGAGCCGAGGTTTTAGCTCCAGGGCGGCAGGGCCAGCAGCCGGCTGGAGGAACCCCAGAACACCAGGAGCTGTGGGGACTCCAGAATTATCAACATAGACATGCCTAGGACAAAGTAAGAGGTTAGTGTCCTATGGACTTTGGGGCCTGTATTTGGGGAATGCGTCAGCTCCCTCCCCTGGGGGCTAGAAGCAGCTGAGGAGACACGCCATTTTGTCGTTTTCAGAGGCAGGTCTGGCTCCCAGCCTACAAATCGTGGGGAGATCCAGCGATCAGTCTTGGGGGGTAATCGCTCTTGCTTTAACCTCCCTGGATCTGGATTGTGATATAGGGTGGAAGTTGTGGGTGGGTTTACAGATAATGTTTTGCATAACTAGACATGTACAACATATACTGAATTACTTATCTCCCCAGAGGGAATGGGTGACAAGGGAGGAAGGAAATGGATCTGAAATTCAAGGTCTTAAGATTAAATGTTTCAAATATATATAAATACTATTATTAATACTCTTTTGCTTGTAATTGGGAGATAAGATGTGCAGGCATTAGGACACAAAGATTCACCTTCCTCTAATGGAAAAGTCGAAGGGGGTATGGGCGATGATATGGGAGAGAGCAGATTGGAGGAAGCGATATCTTCTGGGACTGCTATTCTGGGAGGGTGGGTAGGGGAAAAACAGAGGGGGAAAAATGATTGTAACTCAAAATCTGGCGGAAATGAATGATGTAAAACAGAAGTTAATAAAGCATTTCTTTAAATTAAAAAAACATAATTAGAATAATAAATTATTAATATAAATTTTAAAAAGACAGAACTTTGTTTTGAACATAATTCAGGTGGACAAGGAAGGTTACTTGACTAGATAACTTATCCCAGGTTTTCTTAATCCTACCCAGAAGTCCTTGCCTTACAGGTGATGCCTTTTGTAACTAGAAGGGGTACTGAGAAAGAGGAAGTTGTGGTCAGTAGTTAGCAGTCATTCCCCATCTTCCTTAGAAGATTTCATTGCTCAGCTTAGACTCTACTCAAGAAAAAAAAGGCAGCTTATCCACTAAGATTGGAAAGAGCAATTTAATCTCTGACTAAACTTTCTCCAGCTGCCATAAAGAGGAACTTAGCCTCTGATCAACCTTCTTTTCTGATAGAAAAGGAATCTTACTCTTTAAAAAAAAACTTATAATCTTATGATTATTTTATTTTTCTAAATTATCTGCTATTAAATTGTAAAGTCTTCTCAATTTATCTATTCGCTAAATCTATCAGTAACCTATACATAAGAGACTATCCATGTTAGTTTGGCTTAGCTATTAGGGTTAGCTTTTCCTAAAGAAAGTAGCTTAATCCTATAATCAAATTAAAAATAAATCAAAATTATCAATACTAATTGAGGTTATTTTCACCAAGGAAACCTCAAATGGAGTCACAAATTGTGGGACATGACAGAAACAACCTCAGAACCACAACTCCTATTCTCCCTGAATCTTCTCTTCCCTAACATAAGCATCCCCATTTCCTTCATTTAATCTTTATATAGCATGGACTCAAAGATCCCTGAGTGGCTGACCTCTTCTGGATGCTCTCTCAATAACCAATGGTACCAAACTTTGGTGCCTAAATCTGAATTTAATACTTTATATATGATTGGACAAGAGTAAAGGGAAGCAGTTCCCTTAGATTAAATTGGGATTAATCTGAGGGAAATATAATTTAAGAAGAGTAGAGGGAGGCCAAAGGAACACATTAATTGCTTAACATTTTAATTAGTGGGTTCTAGCAATATATAATAACTATATTCCTATTTACAAATTGCACAAATGAAAACCTATTTTATTTATTTTTACTAATAATAAGAATGTACCTTTTAGATACATATATATGGAAGGCTGTTACTTGTATATTCTACTTGTATATCAGGATGGATCCGTGGTCTCATCAATGGAGGTCCTTTAATTGTGCAGACCAGAAGTCATACACAATTTGTACACATTCCCCCATAAATCCATCATAAGATGTACTCCTGATGTTCTGGACTCTTTCCTCTAAATCTCTTGGCCTCATATGAGTACCAATGGAACACCCAAACTATCTGCTGATTACCTCTTACTATGACTATATGAGCAGTTCCCATCCAACCCCTCCCTCCTGGTATTTCCCTGAATATATTTTTCATCACTTCTTCAGCATGATGTTTTTGTCAATATCCTCTATTCTACCTTTGTGCTCCATGTGTCTCTCTTTTTCTCCTTGAGTTATCTACAATGTTGTGTCTGCAGAGATTATGGTGTTTGAGAATCATTAGCAATACAGTGTCACTAGAATATAGATGTTTAAAAGGTGGATTTTTGTGTCATAGAGAAACTTGGAATCATTGAAAGTACTACAAAATTTCTTAATTCAATGGTTCTCTCTCCTATTAATTTCTGTATCCAGCTCATTGTCTATCTATGATTCATATTTAAAATATACATCTTAATGGACTAATTCTCAAGCTGCTAATCCAACTGTATATCATAATCTAGACAATACATGTTTTTTATCCCTATACTTATTCCAGTGTGGATCAATAAGTCAATTACCTTAGTTATCATAGATTTCATCGTGGAGAGTTTGTAGCATTTGTAGAATTAAAGTAATCAGCACAATGTCATCTGCAAATAGAAGCAGAAAGGAGCCCATGTAGGAGTTTGTTATCTTTCCAAAAAAAAAAACCCTGAGCTTGCAAGCCTCATGATCACAAGCTGAGAGAGCATGAGACTAACTAGTGTAAAAATTTCCATCTTTCTCAGAAATGTGGTTTGCATAAAGGCAGTACCTGACTTGAAATCTCCACAGGAAAATAGTTACACATGGAACTGGACTAATTTCACTCATTCTTGACCTGCTCTTTAGGTCTCAGAAAGAAATTGTTTTTAAAGTCATAGGATTATACATTTAGAGCTGGCAGAGACCTTTAGAGGTTATCAAGACCAACTCCCTCATTTTTACTGATAAGAAAACCAAAGCACAGTGTCACACAACTCATTAAGTTTCTGAAACAGGCTATGAACCCGAGTCTACATGAAGCTATAAGAGTACTGGGGCCTTTGGGTCTTTAGATCTCAGGTTATTCATCTCTTGATAAGAGCAAAAGACTTCCAGAATAAATAATGTCCATGCATCTAGATGTGTTTTGTTTGCACTCATAACTTGCCTGCCACGTACATTGATGACCCAGGCTACCTACACATGCACACAACACAGGATAAAAGCTGCTCCCTCAACTCTCTTCTCCAACTCTCTATTGCATACTTCCATTTTAATGTCTCATGGGCATTTCAAATGCAATATATTCAAAACAGAATTCATTCTTGTTTCCCTTGAACCCATACCTCCTCCTGACTTCTCTCTTTCTGTCAAGGATACCACCATTATTCTAGTCACCCAGGATCATAACCTTGTGTGAGCACAATATGGGATTTTTGTTGTTTTGATTTTTTTTTTACTTCTTGTTGTTGTTCAGTTTCCCAGGCTCAGGCTAAATTGTAAACATCTGAATGATTGATCTCCTTTGAACCCTGATAATTAATAGCCATGCTGAGTCACACAGGTTTTGTGCCTACTGGCTCTGAGCCAATCAGATATATTCTGGGAGGTTGGTATTTTGCTTTGGGGGTTCATTTATGAGAAGGATCTTTTGATTTCCTGGTTGAAGCCCTGAGTAGCCATATGTTCAGAGCCGTTCAATTGTTTAGATGTCTGTGCTCCTTCAATCTAGTGATGTATTTAAAATGTATAGCAATATTGCTTTACTTAGACGGTTGGAGCCCTATCTGTTGGTCTCTGTGCTAATTTCTCTGCCTGTATTTTCTATACTTGCTTCTTTCTCTGTAATTAAAGTAGGATTGTTAACCCCTTTAAAGCTATATTTCCTTTATAAATCAGATCAAAAGAACCTGGGTGTTCAGGCCATCCTGGGTGTACTACAGTGCTTGCTAATACGTATTGGCATTCTTTTAGGCTCTGCACACTCACCCCCACCCCCATAGTCAATCAATTGCCAAGTCTTGTCAATTCTATCTTCTCAATATCTCTTATATCAACCTCCTCCAATTACACCACAACCACATGAATGCAGCCTTTACTATGGCAGTAGTGTCCAAGTTGATCTCCTTACCTACTGTCTCTCTCTTCCCCAATCTATCTGCTATATAGCTGCCAAGTAGATATTACTAAAGATTATGTCTAACCAGGTCACTGCAACCAATGTTGGTTTATCTAGTCCTCCACTCTATTTCTTTTCTTTTTTTCTGGTTGCTGTTCTTGTTCTTGTTTCTTAGGGGGATATCAAGAGAAGTGAATGAACATTAAGTTGTTGTTTTTTTTTATAAAGGAGACAAATTACCTATGTAAGAGGCAAAGAAGGGTTGACAAAAATAAGGAAGTCTGGGTGGAAAGTGAGGAATTGAAGTCGTCCCAGATGTTAGGAAAATGTAAGCTACACATTTTCTTCCCCAAATTAATCCATCAATTGACAGGTTATGTGTTGAGCACCTGCTACAGGCTAGGGACTAGTCTAGAAGCTGGTAATACAACTCTAAGAAAAAAACACCTATAAGATAAAAATTATACTCACAAGAATCTCACATTTTAGCAGGAGACTACAAATATACATATGAAATAAATATGAAGAGAATCATTACAAATAAATAAAAAGAAATTAAAAACAAGGTAGTTTTTCAGGAAGAGTTCTTGCAGTTGGAATCAGGTAAAGTTTCTTATAAAAGTGGTGCTTGATCAGTGTTTTGAAGGAAAAAAGAGATTCTATGAGGGAGGGGTAAAGAGGAAATACATTCCAGACATGAGAATGTCCAGTGCAAAGTCATAAAGATGGGCCACAATGTGTTGTTTGTAAGGATGAGAGCAAAGACCAGTTCTGCATACTTGAAAGATATGAGGAATAGTAATGTCCAATGAAGTTGAGAAGATAGGTTGGGACCAGGTGGTAAAAGGCTTTAAAAGCTAAACAAAGGAGTCTACATTAAATCTTAGAGATAATAGGAATCACAGGAATTTATTTCTCTTATTCTTCTCATTCCCTCTTAGACACTAGATTCTATGTGGCTACTATATTTTGGGCCAGGGATGAAAAGACCACACCAATAACTCTCTTATTACTCTTTCATACCCATTCCAGCAAAAAAAAAAAAACCCAGATGACACAGAAATTTGAGATACCCGTGTCTAGGAGTGTTAATTTTCTACCATAGCAAGAAATAAAGATTTGCAAGACATAATATGACAACTGAATAAGCAACTCTTAAGTACTCAACTATGAAAATGAAAGTGTACCTTTAGCTAAATAATTCATAGTTATGCTAGAGTGTTATGATTTTCATCAGGTTAAAAAAATCTTTTGCAACATTTATTTCAACAGCAGTTAACATTATCCTGAAGCCATCATATGCACAATTACAAGCAAGAATATTTTAATTAATGCTGATTGCAGTTTACTCTGTGCCACCTGCAAAATGTAAAACCTAATTATCTTCTCTGTAATGATGATCCTATCCCTGAGTTTGAGCGGTGGGGTGTGTTTCTTAGCTTCCTACAAAATGATAGCTGAGGTGGGAATAATAACCTAGCATTGTTTTCTGATGGCGTACCTCTGGGTTGCCTTTTGTTGGGAGCTGCTGAGGTTCATTATGGATTTGGCTCTAAATTGTCTCCCAATGAACTATAAAGCAAATTATTATCCTTGGCAAATCTTCAAGTTCTCACAATGAGAGTTAAGGTAGGGTTAAGACAGTGACTCCTTTAGTTTTAAATTCTCCCTTTTTTGGGGTCCTCTTAGACTGTGTGCAATTGATAATTTAGCAGGACCCATAAAGGAAGCAGGTTTTCTTGTATCTCCAAACCCTGGCTAGTTTAAGTGGAAAGTCTTTTCAAATATAAATACTCAACTGTCTCCCATAGCCCCGCCAAAACATAGAATACATATCCTTCCTTTTGGTAGAGGTAGAAGACTAAGGATCTGGAACAGGAGTGGGAAACCTATGACCCCAAGATACTCTTTGACCCTTTGACTAATTAGGGCCATACTTGAGGACTTAGAGGACCTCATGTGGCCTTGAGGCAGCAGCTTCCCCACTTCTAGTCTGGAATGATACATGCTTTGTTGCATATGTTTTATTTGTTGATTTTTTTTTAATTTTGTGAGCTTCATAAGGGCAGATACTGTCTTACCTTTCTTTGTATTACCAGACTTAGCAAAATGGCTGGCACATAGTAGAAAAAATAAATGTTTATTTACTTAATGATTTGTTTCAAGGGAGGATTCAATGGAGGAGGGAGAATATATTAGGAGATGTTTTTATTTCATTTAAATCATAAACAAAAAAGTAAAAGTTTCAGACAGATAATGAGAGAGACAGAGTCAGAATGACAGAGAGGAGAGAAACAGAGTGAGAAATAGCTCAACTCACCTAAGTCAGGTGCTCTACATTATTCTAATGTGTGATGCTTGTTCATTGACACCCCAAAGTAAGGAATGAGGGAGTTACTAAAGAGAATGTAAGATGGGAGGAACTGAAAAACTTCCCAGATCACATTGCTTCAAGTCTTCCCAGAGCATCTTAAATTATTTTCAAGCAGTAGGGATTCTCCAATCAGACATTCATAGGTTCATAAACCTAGAGCCAGAAAGAAGGCCATCAAACCCAACCCTCCCATTTTAAAGACAATCAAGGCCCACATAGGTTAAGTAGCTTGACCAAGGTCACATAGTCAATAAGTGTCTGAAGTGGAATTTGAGCTCAGGTCTTCCTTATTTCAATTCTATATGCACTCCAAAGATACATAAATCCAAAGAATGCTCTATATGCATTCCAAATATACATAAATCTATTTTTCTACTCCTCTTCTTTAGCATGAATACTTGAAGGTTGTGCTGTATCAAGTTGGTAAAAAGACAGAAAACACAATATGATAGCTCATATAAAATTTCAACTGATCTTCTACCCTGTTGTCTCCTATAGGAGAACAAAACAAAAGGGCCCTGTCAAGACCAATGTATCAGGTACTAAGCTCCTTAGCCTTCTCCCTAACAACTATTAAGTCTTCAAATAAAAAGGCAATACATAAAAAGGGGAAATGCATAAGAAGTGTATTAAAAGGTGAATTGCTTTAGTGTTCTCTATAGAAGGAAAAAAGATAGCTAAGGTTTTGGGTTGGGTTTTTTTTTTTTTTTTGGCTTTTCTCTTCCATGTACTACCCTTTGGGTATGGCCATTGGAACCTATTCTATAAAGGCCAAACACAGAAGCAAAAGAGTTCAGGCTTGAAAGAGTTACTTCCATGGTGCAATTATGAAAAGCCAGCCTCTCATCCATAGCTTATGACAGGGAGGGAGTTTAAATTACATTGAGCAAGGTGGCCAACTGTTTCTATTATCAAATCACCAACAATTGTGTGAAGGAAAAATCCATCAACTGAACTACGGTGATTGTTCTAATGCTGATGGTATTCTCTGGATAATGGGTTACCTTTTATTTCACCCCTTAAGATTCAGAAGGAATATTTGAGGGCTTTTGAATATAATTCTTCCAAAGCAAAATACTGTTATAAGAAATAAAAAAACAGATACAACAGGTTTGGGGTGGGGGTGATAGAATCTTTCAGTATGAATATTTCAATTTAACATGAGATGAATAGGTTCTTAAGTACTTTTAATGATATATGTTGCTTTTTGAACAAAAAGATCAGGGTATGTGGCAAGATAGCAAATTCCTAGGATTCTTGTTCAATCAATGAATCAATCAACAAGCTAGTACTATGGTAGGCATGATGAACATAAAGACAAAGACCATATTTGGGATTTTCTTTTAACTGGCTACTGTGTGCTGATATATATATATATATATATGAAAACAGAGAGATATATAAGAAACCATATCCCAGCACAATAGGACCATATGCTGTAGTATAAGAGAAATCTTACATAGTTAAAGGTTCTATTTACATTATAAAATGAAGGCCCATATATAAATTCCATTCTAATAGCCCAATGAAAAGTCTATTTTTAGCTTAAAAAAACCTTTTGGTCAAACTAAGTCCCTTAGACCATTTTTTTCTTTTGAAATTTTACCTATCAGATAAAAATCAAAGCCATTTACCATGTTAGTTGAAGGTCTTCCATAACCTGCCCCAAATCTATCATCCCAAACATCTCTTAATCCTCCCCAATATGAACTCCTTGCTCCAGCTAATTCGGTAGATTCACTCTTCTCCAGACACACACTGGTGATTCCCACGTTCACACCTTTGTTCATCAAACAGCCTCTCACCTAAAATATATTCCTTTCTTCTTGTGCTATCAAGACGTTACCCATTCTTTGAACCACAGTTCAAAGTGATGTCAAAACCCATCTGGTCCACAAACCACCTATGTCCATAGTGAGCTCTCTTTTCTCTGAAGCCAAGGGCATTAGTAATCTGTGTCACACTATGATATTTAGTGGTTAGCATACCAGTCTTGGTGTTTTAAGTCCTGGATTTGAGTTTTTCCTCCAGTGCTTTCTAGTTATAAGATCTCGGGCAGGGCATTTAATTTCTCTAAGCCTCATGCTAGGGCAGCTAGGTTGTATAGTAAATAGAGTACCAAACCTTGAGTCAGGAAGACTCATCTTCCTGAACTCAAATCTAGTCTTAGATACCTATTATCTGTGTGGCCCTGGGAAAATCATTTATCCCAGTTTACCTCAGTTTCCTCATCTGCAAAAATGAGTTGGAGAAAGAAACGGCAAACCACTTCATTATCTTTGCCAAGAAAACTCTAAATGTCATAAAAAATCAGACACAGCTGAAATGATTAAATAGCCACAAAGCCTCGTATGTAAAATGAGAGTTACATCCTTTACATTCATCTGCCTCATTGGGTAGAAAGTGTATTGTAAACCTTAAAATTCTACATAAATGTAGACTATGATTTATCCATGAACTAGGAAATATTTTTTTGAAAATGACTCTGATTACGTATATAAATGTGTGACATGCATGCATGTGTGAGTGGGCATATACTCAATGATTCACTTCATTGATACTGCCATATCCTCCACTGAAGGAGATTGCAAAGCACTATGGAAACCACAAGATCATGTTTCTGGAGTGAGATGGTTCTGGTGTTCTAAAGCACGGGGCGGGGCATACACAGCACTGTGTTAACATGCTCAGTGTAAACTGAATGATGAATAAGAAAAATAGTTTCATTACTAAATGTGATAAAGTTGCCATTGTGTTGAGGTTTTAGTTTTTGTTTTTTGTCAAAAACTGTGATTTCACTGGTATAGACAGCTCATGATGTGAAAACTCTGCTTCTACAGTTCTGTGATTTATAATCTTAGCACTTTATAGGTAACTGAGGAAGGTTCTATGATTTGCTCAGGATCATGTAGCCAGGAGGTGTCATTGGCTGAATTTGAACCCAGGTTTTCCTGACTGAGGGTAGCTTTTTGTCTCTACTATGTCATGGGACCAGGAAGGAATGAACGAACAAACAAAGGAAGGAAGCATTTAAATTCTTACTATGTGATAGGAACTATGTTAGAAATACAAATGCAAAAAGCAACTTAAACTTCCAGATCATGTGACCAACAAGATGAAGGGCTAGACATTTTCTCTTATCATCACAATTTTGTAAACTTCTCCAAAATAGAAATTATGCACCAAAGATAAAGCAACTTCAGCTGTCTCCATGATCTAGGACAGCCAAAACTCAAACATAGGGTTAAAAAAGAATGAATTGCCATCTACCTGCCGGTGACAAGGAGAAGAAAGACTTTCAAATAAAAAGGAAAAGAAATCAAAATAATACAAGACCATTCTGCACCCACTTGGAAACACAGGAGAGTGGACTAATGTATTCTGAAGAGCAATGGTGCTCAGGATACAGGGTAAACTAACTACATTGCAAATCTGTGCTTAACCATAAATGAAAAAAGATGGATTTTAATAATAAAGAGGCACTGGAAACATTCTTAAAAAGAAAACCAGACCCAAAGAGATTATATACTTTTCAAATACCGTAGACAACAGAAATGCTAAGTGAATGAATTCAGCAGCCTAGAATATTAACAACAACCAAGTTACAGCAGAGAAACCAGTCAGCATTTTCTTTCTAAATGTATAAAAGGAGGCAGGGGTGAAATGGAGCTCAGATGGATATAATAATACAAAGGTGGGCCGCAGGTATTATGTACAGAACTTTGCAACTCCATTCCTTTAAGTGAATCAGTGTGTTTTGTTTTGTTTTGTGGGATTACATTGCATAATGGGAAAGTATGTGAAAGGGGGGAGAGGAACAAGAGGATGGAGGGGAGACTATATACCTTGATTAAATCAAGGATAGCAACAAAAGGAAGCTGACCCCTGCAGTGTCTCAGGAAGAACAGTCTGTACAGGGAAGTAGGTAAGGAAGAGGGAGGCAAGAATGAAAGGGGGAAGGGAGGAGAAGATGGAAGCCTGGCTGTGGTGGGATGGGGTTCCACTGATGAAATGTTCTTTTTTTTTTTAAACTCAAATGCCAGAATACAAATACAGAATAGAGAAAAGAAACAACATATCATAAACTTAAATATTGGAGTTAAATACAAAGTTAGATGGGAAAAAGTCATGTCATGTGCATGGCAAAGCATAAGAGGATTCAAAATATGTAATAATAAATTTTCATTTCAAGAAAGCCTGTATAATAAATACTACACATTGTGTTAAGAATTGACCAGGGGCGGCTAGGTGGCGCAGTGAGTAGAGCGCTGGCCCTGGAGTCAGAAGGACCTGAGTTCGGATCTGGCCTCAGACACTTAACCCACACAAACAAAAACCTAGCTGTGTGACCTTGGGCAAGTTACTTAACCCCAACTGCCCTAAAGGGGCGGCTAGGTGGCGCAGTGAGTAAGAGCGCTGGCCTCGGAGTTGGGATGACCCGAGATCAAATCCGGCCTCAGAAAATGAGCACCCACACACAAATAATGACTAGCCATGTAACCTTGAGCAAGTTACTTAACCCCAATTGCTTAAATAAAAAAAAAATAAATAAATTTTAAAAAAAGAATTGACCATCTTTGATTCCTTGGAAGTTTTCTTTTGCTCTCTGCTGTGCACTTTTTTACTTTGTTCCTTTTTCCCTACCCCCGCCCCTAGAAGGCTACAATAAAGTTTAGATATGTTTCTCTATAGCTGTAAATATATACATACACATAGAAAGATGAATGTTCTTATAAGTGAAGAGAATTGTTCTATGAAGAGAGATGGAAAGCTGAGTGTTATCTAGAAGATTTGGTGTTTGAAAAAACCACTCACTCATATTACATTGGAAAGGAGGGACTTGGAACTCCTGGAGATTATTGACACCTAGGGGAGTGGCATGGACAAAAGAGGAGATTTTTTTTTGACAAAATGGATGGGGGTGGGGGAGAGGGAAGGAAGTAACCAGAAGGAGGGTATAGAATAGATCGATGATTTGTTGTATAATCAAAAATAGGGAAATGGGTCATGCCATGATGCAGTGCCCTCTCTGATTCCTACAGGAATTAGCATTATTCTGGGAGTGAGGCAAAATGGAAATGATTAATTCACGGGGCAAGCTCTACAAGACAGTGGTAGAAACTGCCTAAAGGGGAGAGCCTAGAATGGATTCCTTAGAAGTTTTGACTCCATGAGGAATATAAAGAATAGTGAGAGATAAATTAGATAATTATAGGGGTCATGAATCAGGGAATAAGGGTCTAGAGGAGACAGAAGAGAATGGATAATGAAGAGAGTGCCAATATAATAAAAATGACAATACTACCAGTTAATTTATCCTTATACTTCCATACCAATCAAATTAATATAAGAATATTTTATACAAATTTATAAAATAATAACAAAATTCATTTTGAAAAAAGATCTATAATATCAAGGGAAATTATAAGAAATAGAGATGAAGGGGGAATAGTACTTCCTGAACTCAAATTATATTATAAAGCAGCAGTCATTAAAAAAAAAAAGACATTGATTAAAAAATAGAGAGGAACAGACAAGGGAGAACCAGAAACAATGGAACCTAGTAACCCAACTTTTGAGAAAGTGGAAAACATAAACTACCTAGGAAAAAACTCCTTATTTGATTTAAAAAAAAAAAACTTCTGGGAAAAAGGAAATCAGTATGATAGAGACTAGGCTTCAACCGATACCTTACACCATATTGTTGAGTACATTTTAAATGAACGTGTAACCTCAATATTAAAGATCACACTATAAAAAAATTAGCAGAGAATCGAATCATAAACTTTTCACAACGATAAGTAGGAGGTGTGTTCTTAAACAAAGAAATAGAAGTAACTACGAGAGATAAAGTAGAAAATTTTGATTGCATGAAACTGCTTCTGCACAGACAAAATTGATGCACCAATGATAAAAAGAGAAAAGTTTTTAAGGGGAAAAGCTACATATTAAATTCTCTGAAAAGAGTTTGGTATTCAAAATACAGAAACAATTAATAAATGTATACTATTCATTTGTCATTCCCCAATAGATAAGTGGTCAAAGGATATGAACAACAGTTCTCAGAAGAATTGCAAAGTATTCACAAACATATGAAAGAATGCTCCAAATCACCAATAATAAGAGAAGTGCAAAATAAAAAACCTTGAGATTTCACTTTACACCCTGTAAATTGTCAAATATGACAAAAATGTCAATAGTTAATGTTGAATGGGGTTGTGGAATGATAGACATGCTAATAACTTGTAGAGCTGTGAAATGGTACAATTTTGGAGAAAAAATAGAATTATGCAAATAGAATAATTAAAATGTCCATATTTTTGAACCAGAGACTCCATTACTGGTCCTGTACGCCAATGAAGTCATTAATAAGAAGAAACTCTCCACATATCAAAATATTTATGGAAATTCTTTTTTTTGTGATAGCAAAGAATTAGAAGCAAAGCAGATGCCCATTGATTGGAGAATAGCTAAACAAACTATGGTACGTTAATATAAAGGAATATTGTTCTGTTCTATGAAATGCTGAATATAGTAAATATAGATAGGGGGAAAGATCTATTTGAACTGCTGTAGAATGAAGTGAACAGAACCAAGAAAATAGTATATGCAAAAACTATAGCAATGGAAATGGAAAGAAAAACCACACAAACAATAAAATTAAATATAAATGTAAAAAATTATAAAGATCAAGTGTGATTCAAATAAAAAAATAGAGTATACCCATCAC
This sequence comes from Gymnobelideus leadbeateri, assembly GCA_011680675.1. Taxonomy (NCBI): domain Eukaryota; kingdom Metazoa; phylum Chordata; class Mammalia; order Diprotodontia; family Petauridae; genus Gymnobelideus; species Gymnobelideus leadbeateri. The sequence goes on along the minus strand of WOXC01006634.1, from coordinate 205,051 downwards.
TTTGTGGAAGTGGGAGGTCCACAGATTTTACATATTGAACACATTTTCAGACATTTTCAACACATTCATCAGTTGCACCAATTTTTCCTTTTCCCTTTTTTTTTTTTTGGTCTTTAAACATACTGTTAAATGGGATGGCTCTCCAAGAAGAAGAAAGGAAGAAACCATAAGAATAATATGATAATGAAAAAAATAAAAACCCAGAAGATATAAATAAAATTTAGCTTAAAATAGAAACAAAAACAAAAAGCAAGATATTCCCTACCCTTAAGGAACTTACATTCTATTCATGGAGGCACACATATTGGGTAGTGGTGGGTAGGGAACCACTGGGCAGTTGATTGAAAGAACTTTTTTCCTAGGATGGTCATGTTGATATAATCATTATTCCCAAAGATAAAGATAGAAAGGTGAAGGGGACAAGGAGGGAAAAGAGTAAAGATACCTGATCAGAGATATGACATTAAGGAGAGGAGGAATATGGTGAATTTGCATCTGGCAAGCTATGGAAAACTTCCACTAATTGTTATGCAGGGACCTAGGGCAGGAGGCAAAACTTGCAGATGGAACTGAGCAGCAAGGTAGGTCTGAATCAGGCTAGTTCTGGAGAGTTCTCACCAATCAGTAGAGTGAAACCCCAAGGAGGGATTAGGGGAGTGTGATTTGCAGGCAAGAAGTATGCATAAAGATGGTCATGTGTTATTGGATGGAGGAGGGAGGGGAAAGAAGGCGGTGTTGGGGAAAAGTAATTTCTGAATTATCACTTAAAGTTAGAATGTGTCCTCTAATGTTTTATCTTTGATTACTGGCTTTTTGGTTTATTTGGGGTTTTTGATGTTTTTTTTTTTTCATTTTTGGTATGAATTGTAGAGTTCTTGATCCATTGGGGAAGCAGTGAGCAACAGTGGAATGGCAAGGAAAGAAAAGTTTTAGACTCATTTTTTCTACTCCCTATTTCTATGACACTGAGCAAGTTATCTAACCTCCATGTACCTCAGTTTTCTTCTCTGTAAAACAAGAGTATTGCTTTAGAATAACTTAAATGAACGAGGAAATTGAGTCTATGTGAAATTTGTTCAGTCATACAGATAATAAGTGAGGGGACCAAGACTCTAAGGTTATGTCTTCTGCTTTCAAATCCACGGTCCTTTCTATCATGCCAAGTCAGTGGCAGCTTCTCTGATCTGATCAGTCCTCTCCCCAACCTAATCCATCTCTCTGCTAAACTCAGGCTAACTCCAGTTCCCCCTATTACACTATGTGTGATATAATTACATCAACAGACACATAAATACATAATGTGTTGTTGTACAGTTGCTTAATCACGTCTAACCCTCTGTGACCCCCCTGGACCACAGTATACCAGGCCCTTCTGTCCTCCACTATCATTCAAAGTTTGTCTAATGACACTATCCATCTCCTTTGACCTCTTCTCCTTTTGCCTTCCATCTTTCCCAACATCAGGGTCTTTTGTAAAGAGTATTATCTTATTGTATGGCCAACCATAACCCCATTTGGAGTTTTCTTGGCAGAGATACTGGAGTGGTTTCCCATTTCTTCTCTAGATCTTTTTACAGATGAAGAAACTGAGTCAAACAGCATTGAGTAACTTGCCCAGGGTCACATAAGTTGAATATGAGTCTTCCTCATTCCAAGCTTGGCATTCCATTCACTGTGCCACCTAGCTGCCCCACATAATGTGTACATGCAACTATATTATTTATGTATGCTATGGAATGATGACTGGACATTGATATAGCACTCTGCAAATCTTAAAGTGATATGTACTTTCAGTTTTTTATTATGTATATGTTTTGGTTCAACAGAACAAAACACTGCCTTACAAGCTCTTTTACAATAAGGTATTTCCCATCCAAACATCAAGATCAATCAAGATTCCTTGGAAGAATAACAATTGATATAATCCTGTACAATGATCCTCTGATAAATATCAAGCACAAACATGGCATTATACAGGAGGATAGATGTATATTTGCCAAGGGCATCTGTCATTGTGTGGGAGGAAATCCAGCACAGAGTCCAGGAAGGATGCCCTGTGGATTATGAGGTCTTCTAGTTGTTCCAGTTTGCAGATGACATTGTGCCAATTTCATCAATCCACCATGGGGGCAGCTCCCTTCTGTAAGAGAACTATAAATACTCAAAAAAGTCCCGTTAATCCATGCATACAGCAAGTGCCATATGAACGAATGTCTATTGCCCAGATTGCATCATGTATTTAGATGGACATTTACCGAACTTGTCCAACAGACCAGTATCTGGAATAGACAGTCCAGACAAAGCTAAAGTTAAAAAGGAGGCAGAGAGTGAGCTAAATTAGAGTATTTCAAGGAAATTACAAAGCTCTTTACTGATCCCAAACTTCCCATTAAGCGAGGGTCCATCTTTTTAATACTAATATCTTACTAGTATTGCTATGTGATAATGAGGGGTGGTGCACCACTGCCTCCTTAAAAACTAAAAATGGTCATCACACAACAGGCAATAGAGTGGTGTATTATGGGTGTGTCCCCAACTACTCAATCTGTTATATTTCCTTATTCCTTTGGTTGAATACAGACATGGGGAAAGTGGGATATCTCTTTCACTGACTTAAGGAAATTGTACCTGTTTGCTCTTCTCCCAACTTAGAAAGTCTCTAATCTTTCCTCTAGTTAGAAATCAGATTACCTAATTTTGTATCCTGGTTAATTGTTTTCTTTTAATTAATTGGTCTTATTTAATTATTTTAATACATAAAAATGTCTCTATTCAGGGTCTTTGGATTGACTGGGGAGTCCATTGATCCATTTATTATGGCTGTTTTGCTAACAGGTCATATGATTCAGATTGTTTCCTCAGCTATTATTAATTACCAACCATAAAAGGAATCTAGGTGTGTTGTGAGGCTCAAACAAAATAACTAATATAAAGCACTTAATGGGAAAGGAAAAGCTATTTATTAAGTACTAGACACTGTGCTAAATGTTTTACAAATATCTCATTTGAGCCTCACAAGAACCCTGTGAGATAGGTTCTTATTTTACAGTTTAGGAAACTGGGGCATACAGAAGTGAATTGATTTGCCCAGGGTCATACAGTTAGTAATGTCTAAGGCTGAATTTGACCTTAAATCCAGCCTTCCTGATGCTAAATCTGGTGTTTAATCTACTGCCCCACCTAGATGCCTATGTAGGCCTATGGTGACTTCATTCCCAGAGCCTTTTATGTTATTCTGCTGAGCTTAAGAAATGTTTACAGAGCAATATAGGGGTGTGCTGGGAAATAGTTGATAACTAGTATCTCCAGGGTGAAAAATATATGGTTACAAACATTTAAATATAATCCACATTATTAACATTTTCTTAAATTTAGATAGTCAACAAAATAATACATATAGCCCTGATTTGTTACAAGTGCTGATTTGTGAGTGGGAAATTTTCATGCTGAAAATTTACCATTCATTTGTAAGCTGGTTAGAACTGATTCCAGCACACCTCTGAAGGGATGGGTATGAAAGACAGCATTTCTCATTACTTACCACCCAAAAAGTATATGTCTACTTTGTACTAGTTAGTAGTTATATCACAGTCCTAATTTTAATAACATAATATGGTATTTGTATTGCAGTTCCCATCCCCTTCCTAGGATGCCGACTTAGTAATTTGAAAAGAATCAAATAAGTATAGCAATCATCTCTGAAGTAGAGTATACACATGATGATACATTCAGATGCAAGAAGAAAATAATACCATAAAATTTTTATTCCCCCCCCAAAAGATAAAAAAAAATTAAATCTTCTTAATAGCAAATATATATACTGATAATTGAACCCTCACTCTATCTTTACTTCAAACAGTTACATGTTATGTATGGTACACAAAGTACCCTGAGGGAAGGATGGGGGCTCCATAAGATTGACAAGCTTTCAGTGGTACAACGCTTATCTGTTCACTTTGAGTCTAGTGTGAGATAAACCCAATTAATTGGGTTTATAAGTTATTTTATCTACTTTAGCCACAAAATGAACAAGTGGATTAAAAAAATTCACGTAAATAAACTATAGATTTAACATAATACTAGTAATATAAGCACAAGCAATGATAAAAACAACAACAAAAGTATGGATGCTTCTGCTAGTCCTAGTATGAATTCTTCATTAGCCATATTATCAAATAAAAATTATGATGATCTAATCAAATTTGATCAGGTCAGCCAAACTGGAAATTACCCAGAGCATTATTTGAAAAAAAAATTAATTTATATTCACTCCCATTAACAATGAACTTCACTATAAGTGAGGTTCATAGTTAATAAGATATTAGCTGATTGCCTAAATCCATTATGATTAGCAAGAAATTGAAAAAATAAGCTTTTGTTTCTGAATACAGTATAAGTGGGTTGCCTATTTAAACTCCCAAATAGATACCCTTAAAATTGAAAACATAATTTTCCAACCTATTTTAAAATATTTTGGTCTCTAATTTTTAAGCAATTATTAAAAATATACAAATTTGACACCTAATTAGCAAAAATAACTGATTGACATCATTGAAGATGGAAATTCACTATTGAATTTCAACAAAAATTTTTGAATAATTGATAGATGGCATTAAAAATGATTATTATGATTTAGTAAGCTTAGTCCATTACTTTGTCCATTTAAATCATCTACTTGTGTTAGGTACTTTTGTGAGCTTCTGAGAAGTATTAAAAACAATTACCAAAAGAAACTGCATAAATCATCAAGTGTTAAACCAAGACTTAGAAATAATGATGTATTCAATCACATTGTCTCACTGAATGAATTTTTATTTTTTGCTTTTTTGGAGGGGGGAAAGCAGAGCAATTGGGGTTAAGTGACCTGCCCAAGGTTACACAGATAGTAAGTGTTAAGAGTCTGAGGCCGGATTTGAAACCAGGTCCTCCTGACTCAAGGGCTGGTGCTCTATTCACTGTGCCACCTAGCCACCCCAAGACTGAATGATTTTTTTTAAGTTAAGGTTTCATTAATAAAGAAAATAAAACAATGTATTCTAAAAATTTTATTTCATATTTATCTATTTCACATTTGCATTTATAAGTTATATAATATATATAATATATAACTATGGAGTGATATATAATTAATCAATTCATATGCATATTTTGGGGTACTCAAAAATGTTTTACTTGATTTTTTTTATTAAAGGAGCCATCCCTTGAGTAACTACTTTAAGAGGCCTATTCTCTGAATGGGCATTATCTCACTCAAAGTAAAAATCTGAAGAGAGGGGCGGCTAGGTGGCGCAGTGAGTAGAGCGCCGGCCCTGGAGTCAGAAGGACCTGAGTTCGGATCCGGCCTCAGACACTTAACCCACACAAACAAAAACCTAGCCGTGTGACCTTGGGCAAGTTACTTAACCCCAATTGCCCTAAAAGGGGCGGCTAGGCGGCACAGTGAGTAAGAGCGCTGGCCTCAGAGTTGGGATGACCCGAGATCAAATCCGGCCTCAGAAAATGAGCACCCACACACAAATAATGACTAGCCGTGTAACCTTGAGCAAGTTACTTAACCCCAATTGCTTAAAAAAAAAAAAATCTGAAAAGACCTTGTTCTAAAAGGACCATGGTTTCCCATTGCATCCTGGGCCATCTCCAGTGATCCTGATGAATATCTGGCCACTGGAACCAGATGTCCCTGGAGGAGAAAGTGAGGCTAGTGACCTTGCACAGCCCTCCCTCACTCAAATCAAAGTCAACTGCAAGTCATGTCATCATCTCCCTGATGTCATGGTCCTCTTCAAGAATGAAGGATAAACTGCTGTTTTAGAGGTCTATAATATCATAACTTAAATTATTTTTCCCAATTAAAGAAGTCAACTTAATTCAACTTAATTCTGACAATGTAGGGTACCTATTGAGGAAGCTGGGTAGTTCAGTGGATAGACCCCTAGGCTTAGAGTCAGGAAGACCTGAGTTAAATCTGGTCTCAGACACTTTATCAACTCACTTAACTAATTTGCCTTAATTCAATGGAGAAGGAAATGGCAAATCACTCCAGTATCTTTGCCAAGAAAATCCAATGAATAGTCTTAGCATTTTATGGTCCATGGGGTCAGAAAGAGTCAGACAAAACTGAACAAGAAGGAGGACACATATTGGACATAAATTAAGTAGGAACTTTACCATTTGAGATGGTATTTACTTTTCATAATGAGAGTCCTTTTAAAATATTTTAAAAGGTAAATATGTAGAATTGCATTCATTTAAATTTCTATCTGAGAAAGATAAAATATTTATCGCAGAAGCAGTCTTATTAACCACATTTGGAAATCTGATAGACATTGCCTCTTCTCTGTTACTTTTAATCAGTGCTTGACATTAATTATTCTAGTGCAGTGTAGATATTCACATATCTTTGACTGAAGAATGGCACTCTTCTGATGGGGAAGGTCATCTTCTTCAATGGGGGCATGACTTTGAAGAAATATTCATGAAGATAGGATGGAGGAAGGAGACACATGCTTAACAGTTATGATCAGACTAGTCAGTCTTAGGGATCATAGGTACAGTCAGCCTCTCCCATCTAATATTTTTAATTGAATTTCATTTTATTTTCAGCTCTGAATTCTCTCCCTCTCACTTTCCCCTAGCTCCTTCTGAGAAATACTATTAAAAAAATTACAAACTTGTACAGTCAAGCAAAAAAAATTCCTGAATTAGCTACATATCAAAACAAAATAAAGCTTAGACCTCAACCTGCATTCTGAGATGGGTACCCCAGATATCTCTCTCCCTGAGGTGCATAGCTTAATGCATAGCTCATAACTTAACCTCTATTTGCCTCAGTTTCCTCAACTATGAAATAAAGATAATAATAACACCTATCTTGCAGGGCTATTGTGAAGATTAAATAAGACAATATTTGGAAAGCATTTATCACATAGTAGGTACTACATAAATACAGATTCTCCTCCTCTCTTTCTGTTCCTCTCTGTCTCTCTCTATCTGTGTGTGTGTGTGTGTGTGTGTGTGTGTGTGAGAGAGAGAGAGAGAGAGAGAGAGAGAGAGAGAGAGAGAGAGAGAGAGGAGAATTTAACTCATTTAATTCGTTAAAAAAAAACCTGGTTGGTGATTTCAGAGTGAAAAATCCTCTTGGCTTAGATGACTTCTGAGATGCCTTACAACTCTAAAGTTTGTGATCCTCTTCTTTTTAAATCAGTATATCCTTTCATTTTCTATATAACTCATGACTCAAATCATACCAAGTTTCACTTTATGACTCTATCTAGGGTTTTCTTGGTGAAGTCATTGATGTGATTTGCCTTTTCCTTCTCCAGCTCATTTTACAGATGAGAAAACTGAGGCAAAGAGGGTTAAATGACTTGTCCAGGGTCACACAGCTAGTAGGTATCTGAGGTTGGATTTGAATTCAGGAAGATGAGTCTTCCTGACTTCAGGCCAGGCACTCTATCTACTATACCACCTAGCTGCCCCATAATAATACAAGCTTATATTTATAGCATACTTTCAAGTTAGAAAAGTGCTTTATAAATATTATCTCCTCTCAATATACCTGGGAAGTAGATGCTACTCATCTTCCTTTTATACATGAAGAAACAGGTTAAATGACTTACCCAAGGTCACACAGGTAGTAGGTATCTGAGGTCAAATTTGAACTCAGGTCTCCTAACTCTGAATTCAGGACTAGCTGCCACCTAGATAGTATCTTCTTTGTATTACTTGATCGATCCACTGATAGCTCCTTCCTATATTGTATCTTTTACTCTCTGTGATATATTCCTTGGTGTATATCTGTAAGAATTATCTTCTCCTTAGTTTGAAGCCCTATGTAGAGAAACAAGTGATGTCTCCCCCCAGCAATAAAAAGACTGTTTTTAAACCTACAAACCTAGTAAAGTAAGCCTTTCACCTGTTCTCAGGAGAACAAAACAACCCAAGTGATTACTCCTAAACAAAGACCTAATCTCATTAATGCCTGCTATTTTGTTGTGTGAAGAACAATTACACATGAAAAATACTGAGCTTTTAGAAATGCTAATTAATTGTCCATTATTTATTAGAAAAGTAATGCTCTCTTTATGTCAGAACCAGGAAAATGAGATAAATACATGCAAAACAAAATAATTGAGACAGTCACAGACTCGTAGAATCCTGGACTCTTTGACCTGAAAATGTCTTTGGGGGCATCTAATCCAACTTCTGCTGCAATCTTGAATCTGAGTTAGAGCATCCTACAGGCAGCCACCACCTGTAGCAGAGAACTCATTAACCCCTAAGGAAGTGTGTGTTGTCTCCTCCCCTCTCCGCCATTTGACTGTGAGCTCCTTCAGGGCAGGCAGAGAGGAGCTCTTTCTTTTTGTTAATTGTGTCCCTCCAACTTATGCTGTGCCTGACACAAAATAGGCACTTAATAAATATGGATCAGATTGGATTGTTCAACTGCAAGGTAGGAGGAAAAGTCTGGTAGTCCTAAGGGTGTAGCAGCAAAGCAAACAAATCCCAAGAAATCTACCTCAGTAGTAGTAGTAGTGTACTTCAGTGCAGTGCATCACATGGTAGTCTTGAAGGGTCTGGAAGATTAGCTGCCGTCAGAGGGCAATGCCTAGTTGACTGGAGGTATATATAGTAGCAGATCAGATCACAAGTCCTGGTTAAACTTGGAGCACGGCGGCAAGGTAGTTGGTAAAATCCATGCTCCTCTATGTTCTCCTAAGGATTATAGTTGAATAGCTGTTCTCATCCATCAGGAGAAAGGAGGAGAAGAACTGGAAGGATCCAGTATATTTCTATTGGGAAGAGCAGAGTGGGTCTGAAGGTCAAATTGAGGATGACCCACTAGGGGATGAAGATAGGGGTCAATTCACAGACAGGAAAGGGAAAGGAGAAAGGAGAAAGCAGCATTGTGTGAAAGGTTGGAGGGGAAGGGGAAGGTTCCCCTGTATCACCTGCTCCTACCAGGCCATCCATCAGTCTTTGATGTAGGGGAGGCACAGGACATCCAGCAACACTGAGGACATTAAAAAATAAAAACAAAAACCAGACTTGGTGAATTCAGGAGAGTTGGTTTAGACACTGTATTCCTTTGTAAGTACCAAAGTAATGTTGATATAGAATTTAAACAGTAAGATTTTTTAATTCCCCAAACAATTCACAATAAGTTGAGGGAGAAAAGGCCAAAACAAACTCATCACAATAGAGTTAAGTAACATAATGTAATTTTGGTTCTTTTGCTCTATTTGATATAAGGATTTTCTATGTTTAAAAGAGAATTAATTAATTTCTGAATTAGTTGAAAATAATGCCTATCATCTTATGGAAACACCATTTCTTAATTTCCCAAAGCTATTAATGCAGGAAATATTGTGCTTACTATCTTGTCCCAAAGAACCAGCACAAATAATCTGATGAAAGTGAGCAGAGGTAAGTCAACCCAGCTGGTTCTTTAAATAGAATTTTAAAGAAGGCCAGCAATAACAAACATCAAGCATCTCTGGGACATAAATCCATTACTCCAACAAACATTTCTTGAGTGCTTCCTTTTAATCAGTCATTGTGTTGCACCTTATAGAAGATATCAAGGTGAGAGAATCATGAGAGATAGGGATACCTACTAGGAATTTATACTCTAAAGGAGAAAAAATGCACAAAATAACTTTAATACAAAATATAATGTTGGGGTGGCTAGGTGGTAAAGTGAATAGAGCACTGACCCTAGAGTCAGGAGGACCTGAGTTCAAATCCAGCATCAGATGCTTAACACAAAAATTATCCGTGTGACCTTGGACAAGTCACTTAACCCCAACTGCCCTCCAAAAAAAATGTAATGTTATAGGTGCACTGAGTCACAGCATTCTATGTGACTTCTATAGGTATACTCTGAAGTCACAGTACCTCTATAGGTGCACTGGGAAGTCACAGCATTCTATGTAACTTCAGAAGATAAAGAATTTCCATCTATTGTGGAGCTTAGGGAAGAAACATAGGAATTTATGAAAGACTTGGTGAAAGAAATGACTCTTAAGATGGGCTTTAAAGGGGAAATAGGATTTTAATAGGCAAAGCTATTGTTGTTCAGTTTTATCTGATTCTTTGTGAACCCATGGACCATAGCACACCAGGCCTTTCCATCCTCCACTCTCTCTCAAAGTTTATCCAAGTTCATATTTGTTGTTTCCATGACACTTTCTATCCATCTTGTCTTCTGCCATCTCCTTTTCCTTTTGCTTTCAATCTTCCCCAATATCAGTCTTTTCCAATGAATCCTGTCTTCTTATAATGTGGCCAAAGTATTTAAGCTGAAGAAATAGGCATTCCCGGTAACAGATTTGAGTGCAGCCAGGTAGTTGTAAAAAGGAGAGAGAGGCACATTAAGAAATGAAGAGTTATCCAATGTGATTGGAACCATAAAGTTCTTAAAGAGTAGTGGGAAGTAGGACTAGAAATAAGTTCGAGTCAGATGGTAGAGGGCCTTGAATGCCAGTTTAATGCATGTGGATTTTATTCAGGAAATTAAAAAGTGATGTCATCAGAGAACTGATTTAAGCAGATTAAGAATAAAGGAGAGGTAGGGGCGGCTAGGTGGCGCAGTGAATAGAGCGCCGGCCGAGAAGTCAGAAGGACCTGAGTTCGGAGCCGGCCTCCGACACTTAATCCACACAAACAAAAACCTAGCCGTGTGACCTTGGGCAAGTTACTTAACCCCAATTGCCCTAAAGGGGCGGCTAGGTGGCGCAGTGAGTAAGAGCGCCGGCCTCGGAGTTTAACCCCAATTGCCCTAAAGGGGCGGCTAGGTGGCGCAGTGAGTAAGAGCGCCGGCCTCGGAGTTGGGATGACCCGAGATCAGTCCCAGCCTCAGAAAATGAGCACCCACGAATAAATAATGACTAGCCGTGTAACCTTGAGCAAGTTACTTAACCCCAATTGCTTAAAAAAAAAAAAAAGAATAAAGGAGAGGCAAGAAGACCAGTTTGAAAACTACTGAAAGTCTAAGTGAGCAATAATAAGTTACTAAATTGGAGTGGTGACAACTATAATGAAGAAATTTTTGGAAAGTGGAACAAGACCGAAAGTCATTTTGTATTTTTGTTTTATTAGTCACCCCAGCCATCACAGAGTTACCAACTTTCTCATAATGAGTTTCTCTGTATGTTGATAGGCTGGTTCATGAACAACAGATGTGGTCATTGTTAAACTGTCCTTGAAATCATTCTGACTTGATATGCCAAGATCTTACACTCTTCTGAAATGAAATGGCCTTTGTGAAGGGAATTATGATTTTGAACCCATAGGCATCTCTATGACATGATGAAGCATTAGAATATGTAGAAGATATTGTGTCCTGAGAGCCAATGGGGCATAATGGGTAGAAAGTCATTCTCAGAGTCAGGAAGACTTGCAATCAAATCCCACCTATGACCGGTCCTTACTGTGTGACCCTGAGCAAGTCACAGCTTCTCAGTACTCGAAGACTCTAAGTGGCACAACAAGTATTTTGATTGACATTGGTAGAGGGAGATTCCTTGCTGAGAGGTCAAAATAACAAAGAAATCATCTAGCCCGAAATAAATTGTTTCCTACAATTTCAAAATTGAAAGGGCATAAACTGTAATAATATATGAGTATTTAATTGATAGAGTACTATACATGGAATCAAGAAGAACTGCCTTCAAATCCCACTTGTTGGAGTGTTGATGGAATCCTGACCTATATATGCTTCAAAAGCAAGTCTTTAAAATTTATCCGCCAAGTCATAGATGGGTCACAATCAGTATAAATGGAAAGAATTTCCACAAGTGTAATTTACTCATGGTGTCAAAATCACAGGTCCTATACATAGAAAGGATATAGAAAATTATAAAGTTTAGCAACAATGCATATAATTTTAACTTTTCTATCCATAAATATTTATCTGGACAAAATGTCACACTGGACCCCAGGTCTCCCTTCTGAAGAACTAAAGAGTTAAGCAATTTTAGCTATCATCTCAGGTCATACTCAAGTACTAGGATTAATAGGATTTACCTTCACTGAAAACATGAGACAGAACACATAAACCAGAGTGTATGTGGGGTCAGGAGCCAGGTCCACACAGATGTTTATTTCTCTGGTATCTCCACCTCTTTAGCAAACTCTCTCAGGATGACTACCAAATTTGGGGGACAGAATAAATAGGAAGTAATATTTTGCACACAGTCATGTTCTTTACAAACATTTATTGTATTGATGAATAAATGAAGACAACTAACTGAGAACTGAAAAAAAGCATCCACAGTTGGTCCATAGAGTAAGGCATACAAATAAACTATAGTATGGCAGAAAGAATCAGGAAGCATGAGTTTGAAGCTTCATGGTCTTAATCAATTCATTTAACTTTTGTGGGGGTCAGTTTCCTTTTCTGTAAAAGGTTGCTCCCAGCTCTATAGTTCTGTGACTACAACAAATTTCATATATATGCAGTCTAGACAAGAGATCGAGATCAAGAAGGCTGAAATAAAAATCCCTAATAAATACCAGGTTTGCCTAGAAAGGTGAGACATTATAGATAGTTTCCATCAAAAGAGAATAAAACCTGTCTGTTAAAATCACCTTGATGGGAAGAACAGGAAGAAGTTAGGTTAGAGCTTTTATTTCTTTCTGGTACATTCACGTCTTTATTTGATATTCTTGAAAGATTCAGACCACCTTTGTTTTATCAGGAAAGATTAGCAAAGAGTACCATGCTTCCCAAGTGTTAGAGCCCTATTAATGGCATTGCTTATAGTGAATCAACATGCATATTTAATGGCTGTTATCTTGTTTCTGTCTGAACAAACTTACAATTCATTTGAGGTGTAATGAAATAGGTTAATTCTATGGATCTTAATAAGATGAGGAAATTAGAATTGTCTCTACTGAAGGTGGAGAATGTCCTTTCTATTTCATATGTCCTTTTTATTTCATAAATTCTGATTTATTTGTGAGAATAATAATTATAAATAATAATACCAACACTTTATTGTTTGCAAAGCACTGAACAAATATTATCTCATTTAATCCTCACAACCCCCGCAGAGGTGGGTGCTATTATTATCTTTATTTTACTGATGAGGAAACTGAGTCAGAGGTATGTCCTGTCCAAGGTCACATAGTTAGAAAGAATGATCCCAGCTGCTAAATTGCACACCACATTCTGTGCTAAGAAAGTAGGAAAGCATTATGGATTAAAGAGGTACAAAGCCTACCTAAATTCTCCCAAACTCAAAGACCCACTAGTTTCTTAGTCCCCAATTGCAGGTATGGATCCTCATGAAGCATCTACTCTCTAGGACGGAAGGGCAGTTGTCAGCATACACAGAAAGTTTACTACCACCCATTCCTCTTAACCCCTTGTTATATGCCTTCTAACCTCCCACCCCCACCCATCACTACCACTTAACAGAAAAATGCTACCTCAAAGGTTACCAGTGACCTCTTAATCACAAACTCAGTGGCCTTTTCTCAGACTTCATTTTCCATGATCTCTGCAGCATTTTCCCTACTGATCAATCTTTAAAGGATTCATACTCATCCTTTGAACCCAAACTTAAATATCATCTCCTCCATGAAACCTCTCCCAATTCTCCTATTAATAAAAATCATTCTACTAATCAACAAGCCCTTATTCAGTGCCTGCTTTGTTCCAGGTGCTGTGCTAGGTGCTGAGGAGAGAAATAGGAAAATAAAACAGTTTCTGACCTGAAGGAGCTTTCATTCTATCAGAGATTACAGCTTAATAAATCATATATAAAATAAATACAAGGCAATGGCCTTTCTCTTCAAACTTCAAATGATATTGTTTTGCAAGTTTTGATTCACTTACCAGTTATTATTGAGTGGTTTTATTTCTCTACTAGACCGTCAACTCCCATGATGCCAAAGACAATATCTTACCTAAACTTTGTCTCTTCCCCAACACATCTAACACAGCTCACTACATACAGCAAGTCCTATGCATGTGTATGTGTGTATATACACTTCTTGAATTTTAGCTGAAGTTTAAGGCTTATTCTACAGTCTTGAAACAAAATAGATATTCATTCAATATATATTTTATTAGTTAACTTTTCTATCCATTCTGTCATATATAGAGTGCTAGGCTTAGAGTCAAGAAGATCTGAGTGCAAATCCTAGACAAGTCACTTAACCTCTGAATTCTTCAGTTTCATTCTTCACTCTTGGACTTAACTGTATTAAAGCATAGATAGGTTCATATAGTAGAGAGAGGATATAAGCTGGCAAATCTCAGAGCCTGGATATATTCATATACTATGTGGGCCAAATGATAATGAAAAGGTAAAAGAAGTATAAAACTTGGCCCTAAACTTTCAAGAGCTTACACTAATTGGAGAGTCAGGAACCTATATGGTCTGAAGTACCTAGACCATATTCTCTAGAGGGTATGGAGTCTCCATCAAAGGTCTTGTCATGAATTTCTTATTAAAGTAAAAGAGAAGGACCTCTGCTGCCAACCCCAGATCTATTATTCAAGGTACAATAAAAGTTAAAAAAAAACGTTACTAGTCTACGATGTGATACATTTTAAAGCTGAAAATGAATAAATACAGGAAAATCAGATGTTCTGTTACCTCAGTTATCTCTTCCACATAGCTGTGGAGTAGCAGACAGACCCTAAGAGTTTAAAGTCAGGAAATTTTGATGAGTCACAGCTCTACCTTTCCTAAATGTGTCACTGTAGACAAGTTACCCTTCTCAGATTCATTTTTCCCAATAATAATATAGAAATCACGATATTTATTGCTTTTTGAGGTTTTATTTATTTTTTAAATTTCTGTAATAATACAAGCATTTACATAACATAGTATAGTAAAAAAGATGATTGCACATAAAAATGCAAATCTATTATGCATGATTTGCTATTTGTGTTAAATATATAATAAAGTTATATAAATTTAATTTTTTTTTCCTTTTTCTCCCCTCTCCCTCTCCCGAGAGATGGCTACCATTAGATACAAATTTGCATATATATGTATATATAAAAATCATTTTTTACGTACTTCTATTTATAAGTTCTTTCTCTGAATGCAGATAGTGTCTTCATATGTCCTTTGTAGTTCATTTAGGAATTTATAATAGTCAAAATGACTTAGTCACTTAAAGTTGTTCTTAAAACAATATTGCTTTTACTCTATATGCCATTCTCTTGGTTCTGCTCATTTCACTCTTCATTAGTTCATTCTGGTCTATCGTTGTTTTTCTAAGACCATCAAGCACAGTAGTATTCCATCACAATCGTATACCACAGCTTGCTCAGTATTCCCCAATTGATGGGCATCCCTGCAATTTCCAGTGCTTTGCACCACAAAGAGAGCTGCTATAAGAAGAAAATGTTTTATAAAACCTAAATTTCTATATAAATGTGCGCTATCACCATTATTTTTAAATATCATTTTTCTTTTTTTCCTTCTGTTTTAATCTCTTGATGCCTTTCTGCCCTTTCCCTCCACAAAGACAGAATGATAGATAGACTACCTTCTTCCAGTCAACCAACTTTTCTGTCTGAGCAACCCAATATTTGGTACAGTTGATATCTATACTTCTCTGTGCCTATGGAGTTGATCTTGTATCCAGGGCAGGAGACTTAAATCGACTGATCATAGACATCCAGGCCCCATTGTCTTTGAAATATACTACCAAAATGGAAGATTAGACATGTGCCTCCCCAAGTAAAGTGTGCTTCTTAAATTATGGGTCATAACTGCATATGGGGATGCAAAAAAATTGGCAACAGTGAAAGGTTTCTGAACATGCAACAACCAAAAAATAATTAAAAATCAAACATGTAATAAATCTGAGGTGTTTCTGGCAGCACGTGCCCATGTTCCATTGCACAGCTTCACTGCAGCCTTGGTTCTAAACACAAAGCAGGAGCACTTTCCCCTGTGCAAGCCCTCAGGCTATGCAACTGCAACCAATGTTGCTGAAGTTTAAGAAGCCCTGGATAAGACCAAAATGAGTGATCAAGAAGTTGAATTGTCACAGATCACTGTGAGCTATAGTTCTGAGGCAAGACCTTATAAACAGGGGAAAGCAGGGGAAGGAAAGAATAAGCATTTATATATGTGCCAGGCACTGTAATAAGCAATTTTTTCAGATATTATCTCATTTAATCCTCACAACAATCCCGTGAGGTAGGTGCTATTACATTATACAGTTGAGGAAACTGAGGCAAATAGAGATTAAGTGATTTACCCATGGTTGTAATTCACACACCTAGTAAGTGCCTGAGACCAAATTTGAACTCGGGTATTCCTGACTCCAGGTCCAGCATTCTATCTACTGTACCACCAACTGCCTCTGCGAAAGGGAGGGATCGGTCCTAAACCTTGAAAGACTGCTGAATTAGCAACAGTCAAAGTTTGTAACATTTACACTAAGTAAAATCACGGCTTTACAATTTCAGCTGATATTTAATATGAATCATTTTACCATAGAAGAGGTTTGTAGTGAAAATCTACTCCTTAACTAGTTAAACTCTCTAGCAGGAAGGGACTGCTGGTTGGGGAAAGAGGAGTAAACTACCTTTTAGGCAGCCTCTGAACCTGAAAGATGCCAGCTCTTAAATGTCAAATCTACAAACCCAATCACTTTGCTACTATAACTCACATCAAAGAAGCTGTGATAAATATCAGACAAAAATAATCTTAACCATAGAAGCTGGTTTCCAAGGATCAGAATAAAAATATAGAAATACTCCAGATTTAAGACTCTCTAAGTAACTTGACTGTTTGGTGACAGACAACAGTGATTTTATCATAAAATATAACTGAATTTTCTCCTTCAAAAGCCTTGCTTTTTTATATGAAAAAGATCAGTTCTAAATGAGAAAGACTCTAACTCTTAAATGTCAAATCTAGGAACACTATCCTAAAAACTTCGGTAACACACATAAAAAGCAGCTGTGATAAATACCACAGGGTAATGTCTTTAACCACTGAAGCAAGGATTTTTCAAGGTTCATAGTGAAAATACAGAAGTTCTCTGAATTTAAGGCTTTCCAAGTAATCTGACCAGCTAATGCCAGAAAGTAATTTTTGTCATGAAATATAACTGAATTTCCATTTTCAAAAGTCTTGGGTTTTTTTCTGCACAAAAAAGCTCATCTCAGGTAAATATATTCATCTACATAAATAATCAGTTTTTCTTACAGACACAAAAGACAATCTAATCTACTTTCAAAAGGTTAAAATTTGGTGACTGTGAAGAAAATGCTTTCTTCATCCTCAAGAAATCATATAATTGTGAGGATATTACTGTTATTATAGTTTTATGATTAATAATAGTAGTACTTATTTCCAAACAACTCAAAATCTAAGTGTGCAGTGGACTGTCTCAAAAAGTCATTAGTTCGCAACACTGAATGTCTTCAAGTTGAGGCTTGATGAAACTTGTAGGGATATTGTAAGAAATGATATCTACTCAGATACTAGGTTAAACTCAAAGTGGAAAGACAAGGCCAGCCTTAGAGACAGAAGGGTCTGGTTTCAAATCTTACCTTTATCACAGACTGTGTGACAATAGATAAGTCACTTAACTTTTCCTTTCATTTTCATTTCTCTAAAACTTCTTTTTCAGGGAAATTTTCATTTCTCTAAAATTGAAAGGCAGTTTCCATACTGGGAGTTCCCTACACTAATTCAATCACCAAATCCCTACACTAATACAATCACCAAAAATAAAAAATAAAAAAAGAATTGCCAGGCCTTTTACAGCTCTGAGATATTTATTACAAGTCTATTCAAAAGACTACCTGTAGTTTAATAGATACATAATAACAGTCATATCTGAACTTGTAGGACAAGTTTTATAAAGAAATTGCAATAAGCATTTCTTATACTTACTTTATACCTTGGGGACAAAATTAAAAAAAAAAAAAAACCTTGGAAATGAATGTCTCAATCTTCAAAAAATTTAAGCTCATAAGCACTATCTTCATTGCATGTGTCAATCTCACACAAAATTACAATGGTATTTATCCCATCTTTATACAAGATTAGTAAAACACAAACAAACCGAACAAAAACTTTTTGCAAAATTTTTGCCATTAGCATTAGTGGGAGTGTGGTTTAGAAGAAGGAAGAATCTGTCAGGTCTTTTCAATGCCCCAACCCCACCCCTTTGAATTAGAATTAGCTACAAAATAAGTCAGTGTAAGAAGCTGAGCCACAGTTGCTGATGGAGACTAAAGTTCTATACTCGGTGGTTGAAACTTCATCTGATTTGTTTGGATTTATTGATTTGGACTCAGACTCAGATTTATCCATAGATACTTCCTCTCCTCCCACAGAGCTAAGATTTTAAGACTTTTATTCCCAAGCAAAACTTGACTTTCCTTCTCCCTAAAGTTCTTACATGTTTAAGAATTTGAGGGGGGCGGCTAGGTGGCGCAGTGAGTAGAGCATTGGCCCTGGAGTCAGAAAGACCTGAGTTCGGATCCGACCCCAGACACTTAACCCACACACAAACAAAAAAACCTAGCCGTGTAACCTTGGGCAAGTTACTTAACCCCAGTTGCCCTCCAAAAAAAAAAAAAAAGGCAAAAAAAAAAAAAAAAAAAGAATTTGAGGGGTAAATATTTAATAATTGGCTTTCCAAAGAAAATGTACACATGACACATTTGTCAATTTAATTTGTATTATTAACATTTCTCCACAACATTCTTAAGTATAATCTATCAATAAAATAAAAAATAAAACCCTGAATGGTGGTGTTTGCCAATTTCTAAGATACAAATGTTCCCACTGAAAATTTAACAATTGGTTTTCTCAAGCCCAAATGAGTTGACTCCAACATATGCCAGGTCATGGGAAAATAGCAACCCTAAAGAAGAAACTTGGAATATTAGAAAAAATACTAGAATGGATTCAAGATATAGGTCTCCATTCCAGTGCTCCACTTATTACCTATGTTACCTTGGGCAAATGACTTCAATTTTATGCACCTTAATTTTTCCTCTATAAAATGGAAGGATGGGTGTGGAGGGCACACCAGATGATCTCCTCCCAAAGTTTTTGATCCCAGATTCATTTTCCTTTGCTTCAGTCCTTTATACTTTCACTACAATTTCTACATTCTTTAGTGCTAAAGATGTCCTTTTGAGAACTTAAGATGACAAGAGTATATGGGAGGAAAATTTCGTGTTGGATAGATAAGCTATCACAATGTTGATTGGTTAGGCAGTGATGAAAGGTCCCCAGATCTCTCACTTCAGTGTGAAAATTTCTATAAAGTCATAATATATCAAAATAGCTAATGAATCCATTCTTATAGGAGTTTTATTTGCTTTCCAATGTCCAGTGACCCCAGAAAAGATTATTCAATGAACTTATTACCAAATGGATAGGAAATTATATTGTCAAATCCAGAAACAAAGTATGCAATGACTGGCTATTTCTCCAAACCTTCATAACTATGTTACTTCTTTGCCACCCTGAATGCCTGGTTACTTCATACAACTTACATTGACTTGATATGAGAAGAATAAAAATCTAAAAATAGGATGAAAACTAAATTCAATGGAACTGACGTGATCATTAGTTCTTTTTGAGAGACAAAGGACATGATGCCCCATCCATCACTCTCAGCTAGATATTGGCTTGCATTATACTTTGCTTTTCCTTCTGAGACTTAAATTCCAAAGAAACAAGGTATATATTGCATACTCCATCTTTTGAAGACATTTTACCCATGATTCCTTCTGACCCCAGAATAGGCAAGTCAGTGGATACCCTGGTCTACCAGTGTCTAGTTACTATTTCCCGAGGCCATTTGCTGCTGTGATTTGAAGCCATCAATAGTTCACTTCTGTCTTGGGATTTTTTTTTCTAGTGTCTATATAAATGCAAACCCTTTCTACTTCATACAAATGAGATGCCGGAGGAGTGAGAGAGTTTCAGAAGTTTCTCATTAGTCATTAGGGTTCAGTGGCTTTCTGTAAAAGGTCTATAAAGCAACAATAATAAATGATTTGAACCACTTTGCAACTACAAGATGAAGGGTTATTTGAATGCTAAGTAAATGGTGATAGCTAAAATAATTGCAACACCAAAAGCTATAGCACAAACATAAATGTTCAGTGCCCAGGCAGAGGAGCAGTGACCTGGTGGATATAGCTTGCCTTTGACTTGAGTGTTCTATCTTCTTAAAGGTTTCAACAATGTCCATCAAAGGCAATAGTACTTACTTCCGAGAATTTGGACAAAAAGAGTTTCATTCTTTTTCATCAATGCCATTAGGAAGGATTTTCCCAGGAAGGTAGCAAATGAAAGAACCCATGGCATAATTAACACCTTAGAAATCATCAGTGCACCTTATCCAAAAAGAATAGCCTCCTTTACTGAACGTGACCACAGGGATCTTCAGAAAGTTTTTGATAAACACTTTATATTCCAAGTCCGTGTTAAAACTGTAGGTATAGGATCCACAACAATATATTAGTCATGGGGTAGAAAAAAATTAAATTATTTAAGAATGAGGTGGAGAGAACTTGGGCCAAATCTAATCTGAAGATCTTCATTTCATTATTCTACCAGCTGTTTTAAAATGTCTTTCCTACTCCAATACAATATTCTAAAATTTTAGTCTAATTTTAAGTAGTTAGTGCTTTTATTTTGTTGTTAAGTCATTTTTCAGTTTTGTCTGACTCTTCATGAGAAAGATACTTGCCATTTCCTTCTCCAATTCATTTTATAGATGAGGAAACTGAGGCAAACAGGGTTAAGTGACTTGCCCAGGATCATACAGCTAGTAAGTGTGTGAGTCCAGATTTGAACTCGGGAAGACGATTCTTCCTGACTCCAGGTCAGGTACTCTATCACCTATAAGGTACCACATACCTGCCCCTTTTTAAAGCTTAGAACCAAACAAAGAGTCAGCAGATATATGTTCTAATACTAAAAGAAGTTTTTTGTTTTTTTTTTTTCTCCACGAGAACCTTTTTGAGAGGAGAGGTAGGGGAGGGAAGATAAATAGAGGTAGATAAAGGGGAGGAGGTAGGGGGAGGAAATAAGCATTTATATGGCACCTACTATGTGCCAGGCACTGTATTAAGCATTTTAAAAACATCTCATGGGGCAGCTAGGTGGCACAGTGAATAGGGTGCCAGCCCTGGAGTCAGAAGGACCTGAGTTCGGATCCTACCTCAGACACTTAACACACACAAACAAAAACCTAGCTGTGTGACCTTGGGCAAGTTACTTAACCCCAATTGCCCTCCAAAAAGGAAAAAAAAAAACATCTCATTTAAGCTACTGAAGCATAAGACTGGACTAAGATTTTTGGGATGCCCTATATTACCGGAAGTTCTTATATCAGTCTCCAGAGACACTTCTTCTTTGATTTCTCTCTGACTCAGGTCACCAGCACAGGATGAGGTGTTTGGTCCTCAAATTGGGTGAAAGTACATACATATAATTTTTATAGTGAGAAAGTGAAGCATATGATTCTTTTATTTTGGATATTTGAAATACAACTTTATTATGATCTAAATGAAAAGGGAATGGGAATGCCAGTAACAAACAAGATTCACCACTGAATATTGTAATGGGACTGCAACAGTCTTATATTTGAAACTCAAGGGGATGTAACTGTGGTCCAAAACAGCTAAATCCGCAGGTCCAAAATATGAATTATATTTTTAAACTGCTATATTCACTCTGAAACCCATTCGTTTCCTTCAGCATCCCAAAGATTAAGCACATGTTCTGCTCAGCTATATAATAAAATGGCAAACACTATACCACTGACATCACAGGGCAGTTGCCTATAAAACTAGACCTCTGATGCTGGGCTCTAGCTTCATTCCCTTACAGGTTCTTCATCAGGGAGTGCAGTTGTCTGAGCAATCTGTAAGTCCCGCTCATACTGTGCTGCCAGTCTGGGTCCGTGACAACCTCTGGGTATGCAAAAGCAGGCATGGCAACTAACTCCAAATTAGGGTCTCCAATTGCTCATACCTGGGCATACTAGTAGGGGTTGGCATAGAAAAGAAAGGCAATGAATAGTACTACTTATAAATGCATGCTCAGGATTCCTTGTCCAACTAGGAATCCAGATGTATGGCAAAAGGAAGTTTGCAATGACAATTAACAGGAGAAATGATCAGAGGGAGAAATAAAGTATTTTAACCCAACCTATGACCCACCACTATTCCAATGATTTGTAATGTACATACTCTGTCATACTACCAGAGACAAAAATCAAGTTGACAAGACTGAACAAGAAAGTTCAGGGCTCACAAATTTCACCAGTGCCAAGAGAGGTTAGCAAAGCCTTCACTTGGAGCAATTGTGGACTAATTGTTCACACCAGTTGTATGTAGGCAAAGAAGATGAGAAAATTAATCTTACTAGATCGACAGGAGAGTGGGCATGTTCAAGACACAAGCAGAGTAAAGCCAAGACCAAGGCAGGCAAATCAAGTACCAGGTCAACAAAGTCTGAGGGGAGGGACTCCTGAGAATGAGTTTGAAAAATAGGTCAAGGAGCAGGATCAAAAGAGGTATTTACAAAGGTCAGCTAAATAGCAAATCTGAGGCAAATTATAGACTAATGTGGGTCTGGAACTTAGAACTGAGTGCCTATTATTCTCCCAGAAGCTATACATGCTTAGAGAACCGATACCTATCATCCCTAAGATCTAATATTGACCACATTGGGATATGTTAACATAAACTAAGGAAAATAGGAAGAATTGAAAGGTTTTGCCTATATTGTGCTTTATTGGAAAGGGCCATACGTTTTCAGACAAGATGGGAGAGAGAAGGAAGATTTACTAAACATTTTTGTTAAGCACTAGGAAAATACATACAAGTAGAAAAAGGTAGTCCCTTTACTTTAAAAAGCTTACATTTAGGGGCGGCTAGGTGGCACAGTAAGAGCACCAGCCCTAGAGTCAGGATGACTTGGGATTGGCTCCAGCCTCAGTACTTAGCACCCACACATAAATAACTAGCCCTGTAACCTTGAGCAAGTTACTTAACCCCAATTGCTTAAAAAAAAAGCTTACATTCTAATAAATGAAGACACTATTTAAAGAGAAGCTAGAAAACAAGGAGGAATACCCAAACTGGAGCAAGACTGCTGGAGAGATAGAGATATAGAGTCTGAAGAATGGAACTTGGAATAAAATGAGGATGGCTTGAGAGCCTCATAAAATGGTGGCCTGGAGGGCCACAAGATAAAAGTATCTGCAGGGTGAAAAGGCTACTGGCAACAAGGTAGAAAAATCCAATGAGTTGGGGCTAGAAATTTAATAATCTATGAAGCTTTGTGTGTGGTAAGGAGAATATGACAGAGAAGGAAAAAAAAACAGAAAATCGAATCATTAGAGTTATAGCATTGTTTTGAGACTTTTCCCACATAGAATAAATCTGAAACTTCTGAGAGGAAAACTATTATCTCATGTTCCATAGAACACTATGAGAATCCACAGGCAGATATAGGAGAACCCATAATGACTCTAAGAAAAAGATACTATTTGGGTTCAAATTCTACATCTGATACTTATATTTATGTGATATTCAGAAAGTTATCACATCTTGAAATCTCAGTTTCCCCATCTGAGAAATGATTGAGGTGAGAAAAATTATCTCAGAGGTGGTTTCTACCTCTAAAATAATATGTTCTTATGTTAGCCATTGCCTGCTGAAAGATCATAGATTTAAGCTGGAAGGTACCTTAGAAGCCATCTAATTTAAACCCTTCATGTAGATGATGAAACTAAGACTCAGAGAGGCAAGATAGTGGAAGTTGAAGCCAGAATGTGAGCTCAGTCCCTGTGATTCCAAAAACAGCATTTTTTCCCACTGTATTACTCTACCAGAGCCATCTCAAGAAGATGTGATGTGACCAATTGGGAGGTGCACTCTATTCCTGTGACATGACAAAGTCTACTGAGACTTGCCAAACCCACAAGCTACTACATATTTCTGGGAAAGGCCAGTAACCTATCATTCCTAAGATCTAATATTGACCAATTTGGGATGTGTTAACATAAAATGAGGAAAAGTAGAAGAGCTTAAACATTTCTCCTATATCATGGCTTATTGGAAAGGGCCAAAATTTCTTAGACAAGATAGGAGACAGAGAGAGAGAGAGAGAACATTTACTAACCATTTATGTATCAGACACTGTTCTAAGCATTAGTAAAATAAACACAAACAGAAAGGGATAGTCCCTATACTTAAAAAGCTTACATCTTGACAGCTGAAGACAATATTAAATATTGTCCTCTTATAAGAGGAGCATTATTTTAATTCACAAAGGAATGAATAGTAGATCAAAAGAAACCTGGAATGTTATGACTTCCGACTCATAGAAAAAAAAATTAAAAGATAAGGGGAAACAGGAAGTTTTCAAATTTTCTTTAGAGTTTACGTTTTTTTGATATGAAGAAGAATATGAGAAATGAAATTAGAGCTGTGTGAATGTTCTCTTAGGATAGGACTTGGTTTTATGGATCACATCTGAAAATACTAGAATGTTGGATTCCTGAATAGACATAAACACATCTGTGCTGTGCAGTGACAGGTGCCTATCACCAGTAACAGGGAATTGAGCTTCTCCATCAGAATCAGATGTATAGATCTTGGTCTAAATCAGTGACAAAGTTCCAATTCATAGCATCACTAAAGAAATGGTAATATGCAGAAAAGAAATCATGCTGGCAGGAGATTTTTTTAAAATATCACATGCAGAACTTTATGCTTAGACTAGTGAAAGGAAGACTCAAGAAGTATATGTAAATTATCTTCAAATGTTTTAAATAATTTTCACATGGAAGAGGGTTTAGACTTCTGTAAATGTTAGAGAAAACTAAATCTTGACCCAAAACAAGAAAAAAAGACTTTTTATGAACAGTTTCTTTTAAAAATGTAATGATCTGCCTGGGCTGGTAATGAGTTTCTGGTCATTGGATCGGTTAGCAAACACATTAGATGATTAAATGCCAAGGATATGATAAAGGGGATTCTTGGGTATGGTTATAGATTGGGCCTGATAACTCTAAGCTTTCTTTCAATTCTCATTATATTGATTCAATGCTTTATGTCCATTTCTATCTTCCATATAGAGTCTATATAACTTTATAGAATTGATTCTATTCCTAATTTATCCTCAAGAAAATTATAGAGACACTAAAGTAGATTTTTACCTTAGGTAGTTTACTAATAGCTACTAAACTAAGATTACCATACTAAGATTTGTAAATGAGAATATGAAAAGAGAACAGCTATACTAAATTTATATAAAGAAGATTTGAAGAGTATAAAGCATGACAGAGGAACTCATTGAAAGACTAAAAACTGTTTCATTGAATGATGTAATGTTTACTCTATTAGTCCTTATTATATTTATCTCAAAAGGCATGATAAGAAGTAGTCATGAAAGAAAACAGAGGGGAAAAAGAAGGGTACAGATTTTTTAATATAAAGGGGCATGCAGAATGTTGATTATAAGAAATTATTTAGCCAGAAGTTTAAGATGATAAAACAAGGAGAGCATTATTAAAACAACCTATTGGATGTTACCTTGGGAAGGAGAAGAAAAAAAGAAAAGTATTGCTGATAGAAGAAAAATATTTTACTAGTATTAGTAACTTTTGTCCCTAGCCCCTTTCTTTGTGATATAAATTACTATCTCACTAAGTATACTATTCATTCTCTTTCTTTACTTCATCATTTTTTAAAGAAAAGAAAAACCACTTCTTAATTCTTAATTGCACACACATACTCAGAGCTCAAGATCCCTTGAGAATATGGACATACCAAGTTTCTAAACATTTCCTTTAATAATGAAAACATTTGTTTTTCCTCAGCATTTTAATTTTAAAAAAAGAACATGTTATCACCTTAGGGGCAAGAAAATATAGTGGAAAGATGACTGAGTTTGAAGTCAGATCATGGTAATGTTCTACCTATATGAGTAAGGGGCAAATTAACTTCACTTTAAGCCTCAGTTTCCTCATCAGTAAGATGAAATTCACAATACTTGCACTGTTAGGACAGCATTTTGTAAACCATAGAGCATTACATAGAAATAAGTTATTTTTTTAAAGAGCAACAAAAGATCAGAAATAGCCAGGGCATGGATTCTTTAGGCAAGTATATAAAAAGCATGAAACACATAGATCTCACATAAACTGGCTATAAAAAATGCATTTTCCTTGAATATGAATAAACAGAAGTCTGAGACAAGATTTATCAATGATGTAAGTGGCAATTCTAATTTTAAGAAATAAAAGCCATATTTATATACATTATTATATATTAATATATATTATTAATATTATATATATTATGTACACACATAGATACATACATGTATATATTTGAAGCACTCTCCTCACTCCTGGACTCTCTCCAGAATGCTTGGCCACACCTATTATATTATCCTTACCCAATGGTAAGGTACTAAATGTTCAATAATTGGCTCCCTAGGGGGAAAAAATGTACTCATATATATTTTTAAGCTTAATCTGCATTAATAACATTTTCTTCATCACTTTCTTAAATCTAGACAATCAACAAAATAATAAACCAAGCCCTGCCTTGTAGCACTTGCTGATTTCTGAGGTAGAAGTGCTCATATTGAAATTTTAACAATCAGCTTGTAACCAGCTAGAGACTATTCCAGAACACCTTTGTCCCCACTCATTTTCCAATTTCTTTTTATGTGTTATCTTCCCACATTAGAATGCAAGTTCTTTGAAAGTAGACACTGAACACAGGATCTGGCAGCTTCTACACTGAGGGATTGAAGGGCTTGGAATATGATATTCCAGAAGTCAAAGGAGCTGGGATTAAAACCAAGAATCACCTACCCAGCAAAACTGGGTATCATGTTTCAGGGGAAAATATGGTCATTCAGTGGAATAAAGGACTTTCAAGCATTCTTGATGAAAAAACCAGAGTTGAATAGAAAATTTGACATTCAGATACAAGAAGCAAGAGAGGCATGAGAAGGTAAACAGGGAAAAGAAATCATAAGGAATTTATCAAAGTTGACCTATTTACATTCCTACATGGAAAAATGATCATTGTAATTTATAAAACTTTTCTCAGTATGAGAATAGTTGAAGGAAATAGAAATATATATATGTGTGTGTGTGTGTGTGTGTGTGTGTATACACATACATACATATATATGTCTATATAGGAGGGCATATGGGCATATGAATACACATGTGAATGTGTGTATATATGTTTACAGGTATATATAGAGGGCACAGATCAATTTAATAGGAAGGGATGATATTTAAAAGGTGAAATTAAGAGGTGAGAGAGGAATATAATGAGAGGAGATGGGGAGAGACAGAATGGGGTAAACTATCTCATATAGAAGAGGCAAGGGAAAATGGTCACAGTGGAGGGGAAGAACAGGAAGGCAAAAGGGAATGGGTCAACCTTATTCTCATTGAATTTGGCTTAGGGAGGGAATTACATACACACTAAATAGGGTATCTCACCCTACAGGAGAGTAGGGGGGAAGGTGATGAGAGAGGGGATGATGGAAGGGAGGACAGGCTGTGGGGGAGGGAAGTTAGAAGCACCCACTTTTGAAAAGGGACAGGATCAAAGTAGATAATGGAACAAGTGGGAGGTGGGATAGAAGGGAGGAAAATATAGTCAGTCTTTTGCAATATATCCACTATGGAAATGTTTTGCATAGCTATTCATGTACAACCTATACTGAATTGCTTATCTTCCCAGTAAGGGTGGGTGACAAGGGAGGAAGGGAATGAATCTGGAATTCAAAGCTTTAAAATCAAATGTTTAAAATATATATACATATATTATTAATATTATTTTACATGTAACTGGGAAATAAGATATACAGGCACTAGGGCATAGAGATCCATCGTGACCTACTGGAAAGTCAGAGGGGGTATGGGAGAAGATATGGGAAAGAGCAGATTGAAGGAGGGGATATCCAGTGGGATCATTATTTTGGGGTGGTAGGTAGGGAGAAAAACAGGGAGAAAATTTGTAACTCAAAATCTTGTGGAAACGAATGATGTAAATTAGAAGTTAAAAAAGCATTAAAAATTTCAAAAAAAGAAAGAGGACAGAGTAAAGGTAGCCTCATAGGTGCAAATTTGCTATTGATGGGGAGATTTAAAAGGGTGCCAACCCTTCTAGAGATATACTAGTGAAAGCTAGGACACTAGGAAACATGTTTGCCTAAGTGCAAACCAGAGTACCCATCTTCCATGTTAGCACTAGAGTAAGTTTGTACCTTGAAGTTTTTACAAGGTCAAATAATGAAGATATCCTGTGAGAAAGTATAGTGAGTGCCATTTTCCCTCCCATAATTGAAGAACAGGTCACCTAGAAAACTGAAGGAAATAGGAAAGGTTATCACCTGGAAAAATTCAGGAGGAGGCATAATTCAATCTCTCTTCTCCTCTTGGCTGTTAACAGGGCAAGCAGCCATTGGCCTCTACCATTGTCTTTTTGTCATTCACATAGTTTTAATTACTCCCGTATGAAAATCAATTGACAATCAGAATATTTAGATTGGAGAAGTGACGATCTATGAAGATATGATAGGTGTCTTCAGGCATTTCAAAGATATGTCATATGTAAGAGGTATAAGAATTGTTATTCCTTTTCCCTGGGTACAGAAATAGGAGTGGTGGGTTGTAGTTCAGAGGGAGATTTAAGCTTTCTTTATCTGCTAGAGTTTTTTTTAAGTGGAATTTGTGGCATTTTGATGGGCTGCTTATGAGTCATGTTTGGGCAAAGGCTATATGCAGTTGTAAGTTAAGTTATAAAGTGCTTATCTGAACAGTCGCAGGTTTGATTACATCACTGTGGATACTGTTTCTAGTTTTGCTTCTGTCCTTTTGCAGTCTGTTACTGATTGATATATAAATGTGTGGCATAGAGGATCTATTCATTTTTTTTATTGGTAGGATACTCATAGGGAATGTTCTGGTTTTTTTCCTACTTTAGTGAAGTCCTCTATCTATTCTCCCAGTTCTCCACATGTGATACCATTAAAATTAAGGTCCTTTAACTTTTTTTCCTATATTTCAGAATTTTCACATATTTTCTTTTATGCTGTAATTTCCTTCTCAGTGAGAAGAATTATATATTTTTGAAAACTTAATTTAAAAAAAAAGAAAGTACAGAGTACTTTTTGTGTACAGAGTTTCTTGTCAGGTTTAAAGCAATAAATGCTGATTATTCTTTTTTTTTTCTTTTTGGAGGAGGGAAGGCAGAGCAATTGGGGTTAAGTGACTTGCCCAAGGTCACAGGCTAGTAAGTGTTAAGTATCTAAGCCAGATTTGAACTCAGGTCCTCCTAACTCCAGGGCCAGTGCTCTATTCACTGTACCACCTAGTTGTCCCCCAAGGCACTTTCTTGTTTTTGTATCCCACTACTTATCACAGTACCTTTATACATAGTAAGCAATAATAAATGCTATCACATATACATATATATTTATGTATGTATGTGTATTTATATATGTGTGTGTGTATATAATGTGTATGTAGATATAGATATAAATATAAATATAGGTGAGAACAGTGTTTCTGATAAGTTATCCTAAGTACTGATGGAATGATAATTTTATGTTTATAATTATCATTATAATCATGAGTAAGAAAAAATTCTATAGACATAGTTCTGACTGTCTATTAAATGTCAGTGAGTAGAAGTGGTTCCTGTTTGTTGCCTTTGGTCAGACTAGGCGACCTTACTTATAGGTATTTTTTTGGTAATCCCATTTAATATTTTAGCTATATAAAATACTAGTTTTATTGCCAAAAGTCATAATTATTAAAGTATGTTTTCTTATAGTCATTATCAAGTTGTTATTTTTCTTATAATTGTCAAAACTTTTGTTAATTTAGACCAGATTTGTGATTTCTGCTTTGTTTTTTGGAGGGGGAGGACAGAGCAAGCATTGAGAGATGGTGTGTCTACATGCGCGTGTAGGAAGCATTGATTCTGACTACCCTGTTTTCAGAAATGTAGATTAGGGGTCAAAACTAAGCAGGCAATCAGAAGAGAATGAAGAGAAGCAAACAATCAGAAGACAAATGAAAGAAAGTTTTTTTTAAAGGCCTACCAGGGGCAAGCAACCTGCAGCCTCAAGGCCGTATGGGCCCTCTAGGTCTTCAAGTGCAGAATCCAAACTTCCCGGAACAAATCCCCTTAACAACCTTAATGAAAGGATTTGTCCTGTAAAGCTTGAACTTGGTCAAAAGGCCATGCCGAGAACATAGAAGGCCACATGTGGCCTCACAGCTGCAGGTTCCCCACTCCTCCCAGACATTCCAGTTCTTACATTGTGCTTCGTCTAAAAAACAACTCCCCCAAAACTCACTATTTTAGTTGTGATCAGATGCCTTTTTTTGTTAGTTTGATTTGGTTTGTTTCATTAAGTACTAGCTGAATACTACTCATTTTAGTCTAGATTCCTGGATAGCTGGGTTGTTAAGAAA
This sequence comes from Gymnobelideus leadbeateri, assembly GCA_011680675.1. Taxonomy (NCBI): domain Eukaryota; kingdom Metazoa; phylum Chordata; class Mammalia; order Diprotodontia; family Petauridae; genus Gymnobelideus; species Gymnobelideus leadbeateri. The sequence continues at coordinate 174,559 of WOXC01006634.1, read as the reverse complement.
AGCCCCTGGAAGGCTAGGAAAAGCTTTTGTCAACTCTGGTAATAAATGACCAAACAGTTTTCCAACCTCTGTTAACTCCATAAGCAAAAAGCTTTCTTTATTCCATCAGAAGAGAGAAATTAAACATATATGACTGGGACTCCTCTAGTAGGACGCCCAGGGCAGTGGGGCTAAACCTTGATTTATATATTTGTGTCTAGACAAAGAATCAAGTAGTACAGTGTACTAACAGTAGTAAGGCCTAACAGCAACAGTGAGGCAAAGTTGTCTAGCAACAAAAAGTCCATAGCTGGGCTTCTGTCTGGGTCTTTTGGTGCTTGCCCAAGCTCAGGTACCTTCAGTTCTGTGATTCAGTTGTAGCAGTGTTTATCCAGAGGGTGAACACAAAGGATTGTTCTTATACCAAGCTCAGGGCACAGCTCACTTGCAGGCACCTAGCTCTGGAAAACAGGGTTATCCCCTAATAGGGAAAAGAGAGGAGTAAAAAGAGAGGGGTGGTCTTAGATCCTGATCCTTTCAATCTTCACTCCCTCAGAAAGTTAACTAGCCCTCACTCTCACCCTTAATATATTCTTCTCACTTCTATTTCCTGAGGAATTATGGGCAATGCTCCTTCCTATTATTGAACTTACACAAGACCAGAGTTTCAAAGTTTAACTAAGAAATTTTGAGAAAGGATAGCATAAAAGAGGCAGACCATCATACCAGAAAATTGGACTTAAGGTCAGGAAACTGGGTTTAAATACTACCTCTGACATATATTGGCTGTTTGATATTAGGGAAAGACACTGAAAGACTCTATTCCAGGCAACTTTCTACCTTTGAAGGGAGGTGCCAACCTGCATTGGTAGAAAGACTTTTTTAATGTGGGGGTTTCTTGTACCAATGAACTCTTAGGTTCAACTCCTATCCCAATCTCTGACATACAAGCTTAGAATTTTTCCCACTTTAACATTTCTGACTCTTAAGAAGAGAGGAGTGGGGAGCAAGCATTTATCAAATGCCAAAATATGCAAGCCAAGTGTGCCAAGTACTTTACAAATATTAATTATCTCATTTGATCCTCACAACAACCCTATGAGGCAGGTACTATCATTATCCCCATTTTATAGTAGAGAAAACAGCTAGGAAGTGACTGAGGCTAGATTTGAACTCAAATCTTCCTGACTCTTGGCCCAGCATTCTACCCACTGTGTACCCTAGCTATCTTAATCAACTCTCTAATCTGTATTCTCCAGCAGCAGATGATGGGGGATTTGTCTGGAGTCTGACAGATGATAGCTTTCTGCTATCCTGATTTAACTGTCATCCAATGGAAATCAAAATCTGAAAGAAGATGCAAGGAAGAGGTTTACACTTCAAAAGCAGAAAAATGAATATAACTTGATAAATGAGAGATATTGGTTTTCTTCCCATTTGCCATTTTCCTGATAATGAAGATGTAAACAATATAGTCGTTGTATATCAGAGGCATCCTTTACAAAATAGTGGTCCCAATCCAAGATGGGTACATAATCTCTGATGAGGAAGACTTCAGTGAAAAGGACTTTGAAGATCCCAAGAAGGCTGACTCCTTGAAGTTTATCTTTTGTCTCAATTCTTACCTAACCAGTAGTCATTGAATGGGTGTTGCTTGAGAAGACCTTCATTTAGAAAGGCCAAGGTCATCCAGTGCATCCTGGGCCATTTCTAGTCATCTTGACTTTTGTCTTGCTGCTGGACTTTGATGACTCTGGAGGAGAGACTGAGGTTAATGACTTTGCTCAGCTCTGCCTCACTTAAATCCAATTCACTCAGAAGTTAAGATACCACCTATGAAGTGATGGTCTTCTTCAATAATGAAAGAAGAACAGCAACAATAACAACAACCTCCTGGAAGAAACTCAAATGTGTTCATGGTCAATGGCATCACTAGGCATATAAAGGCATCATCCTCTAGCCCCAAAGATGAGCAATTTTTTTTCTTGACTGTCCTCAATGAGAATTTATCCTCCCAAAAGCACTGCATTTTAGGAGACACTAATAAGCTGGAGAGCAGTTAAAAGAGGCAAGCAGGATGATGTGAGGCTTCAAAATCATGACATATGAGTATTGGTTGAAGGAACTGGGCATATATAACCAGAAGAGTTCATTGTAGCTATTCTTTAGTATTTGAAGGACTGGCATATGGAAGAGGGATTGAAGCTTGCTATAAGGAAAGATTTCCTTTAATTAAAGCTATTTTTAAAAGTGGTATTGCTTGACTTGAGCTACAGTTGGTTTCTCCTCAGTAGAAGTCTTCAACCAAAAATTGTAGAGCCTCTTCTCATATTTGTTGTTAAAGGCATTGTTGTTTATTGGCTGGATTTGCCAGCATTTGAGATCCCTTCAAATTCTAAAATTCTTAGTTCTTTGAAGGTTGTTTTTGCTCAGTTGTTTTAGTCATATTTGACTCTTCATGACCCCATTTGGGATTTTCTTGCCAAGGAAACTGCAGTGGTTTGACATTTCCTTCCTCAGATCATTTTTCAGATAAGGAAACTAAGGCAAAGTTAAACGACCCCAGGTCCAGAACTCTATCCACCATACAACCTACTACAGTTATTAGCTATGTGATCCTGGGCAAGTCATTTAACACTGTTTGCCTCAGTTTCCTCATCTGTAAAATGAGCTGGAGAAGGAAATGGCAAACCACTCTAGTATCTTTGTGAAGAAAACCCCAAATGAGGTCACAAAGAGTTAAACACAACTGAAACAACTGTATAACAACTCTACTGATACTGTGAAGAGTGTTGTTTTGTTTTTGTTTTTGTTTTTTTTACTGCACAGGCATTTTATTTTATTTTTTTTATTAAACAAATGCCTTATTAACTTCTGGTTTACATAAGTCGTTTCCACCAAATTTTGAGTTACAATTTTTCCCCCATTTTTCCCTACCCACCACCCCAGAATAGCAGTCCCACTAGATATCCCCTCATCCAATCTGCTCTCTCCCATATCTTCTCCCGTACTCCCTTCGACTTTGCCATTGGGGCAAGGTGAATCTCTGAGCCCGCTGAGCCCCTGGACATCTTATGAAACATTTCATTTTAAAACTTCAATTTTCAGATCCATTCCCTTCCTCCCTTGTCACCCACTCCCTCTGAGAAGATAAGCAATTCAGCATGTGTTGTACATGTATAGCTATGCAAAACATTACCATAGTAGATATATTGTAAAAGACTGCTTATATTTCCCTCTCACCCATCTCACCTCCCACCTGGTCCATTCCCTACTTAGATCCTGTCCCTCTTTGATAGTGGGTACTTCCCACCTCCCCTCCCCCAGAATGCCCTCCCCTCCATCCTCCCCCCTCTCATCCCCCTTTCCCCTACTCTCCTGCAGGGTAAGATATCCCATTTAGTATGTATGTGATTCTCTCCTTGAGCCAACTTCAATGAGAATATGCTTTTGCCTTTTTGCCTTCCTGTTCTTCCCCTCCCCTGCAACTACTTCCCCTTGCCTCTTCTACATGAGATAGTTTACCCTACCCTGTCTCTCCCCATCTCCTCTTGCCACTTTCCTTTCTCACCTCTTGACTTCACCCCTTAAGAATCATCCCTTCTCATCAAATTCAACCTGTGCCCTCTATCCATGTATACCTGTAAACATATGCCCATATACCCTTCTTCAATTATTTTCATAATGAGAAAGGTTTCATCAGACACAGTTATTGTTTTTCCATGAAGGAATGTAAATAGTTCAACTTTGATAACTTCCTTTTGATTTCTTTTCCTTGATTACCTTCTCAAGCATCTCTTGCTTCTTGTGTCTGAATGTCAAATTTTCTATTCAACTCTGGTTTTTTCCTCAAGAATGCTTGAAAGTCCTCTATTCCACTGAATGACCATATTTTCCCCTGAAACAAGATACTCAGTTTTGCTGGGTAGTTGACCCTTGGCTTCAATCCCAGCTCTTTTGCCCTCTGGAATATCATATTCCATGCCCTTCTATCCCTCAGTGTAGATGCTGCCAGGTCCTGTGCTATTCTGATTGTGTTTCCACAGTATTGAAATTGTTTATTCCTGGCTGCTTGTAGTATTTTCTCCTTGATCTGGGAGTTCTGGAACCTAGCTATAATATTCCTAGGAGTTTTCTTTTTGGGATCTTTTTCAGGAGGCGATCAGCGAATCCTTTCAACCTCTATTTCCCCTCTGGGTCTAACACATCAGGGCAATTTTCCTTGAGAATTTCTTGAAGGATGATTTCTAGGTTCTTTCTTTGATCATGGCTTTCAGGTAGTCCAATAATTTTTAAATGATCTCTCCTGGATCTATTTTGCAGGTCAGTGGTTTTTCCCATGAGATATTTCACATTGCCTTCTAATCTTTCATTTGTTTGGATCTGTTTAACAGCATCTTGATTTCTCATAAAGTCACTAGCTTCCATTTGCTCCAGTCTAACTCTGAGGGAATGAATCTCCTCAGTGAGCTTTTCAGATTCTTTTTCCATCTGGCAAATTTGTCTTTTTAAGGCATTCTTCTCCTCATTGCCTTTCTGAGCCTCTTTTGCTATTTGAGTTAGTCTATTTTTAAGGTGTTATTTTCCTCAGTCAGGCTATTGACGGTCATTTCATACTTTTCTTGCATTTTTATCATTTCTCTTCCAAATTTTCCCCCACTTCTCTTATCTTCTTCTTAAGGTCCTCTATGGCCTGTAGCCAGCTTGTATTTTCATTTGGGGCTTTTGGTGCAGGAGTTATGACCTCACAGTCCTCCTCCATGCTTTGGGCCTCTTTGCCCCTAAAATAGGAGTCCAATGTTGAATTTTTCTGTTTATTTTGTTTCTTTTGCCTAGGCATGTTGCCACTTATTACTTGATTTTGGTGCTTGTTGCCACAGGAGAACTCTTCCACCAGACAGGAGAGCTTCCGTCCCAAACATGGGGTCTTCACAACTTCCACAGGTTGGTTGGCCTCTGTAAAGCCTCCACCCACTCTGGCAAATTGGATACCCACCCCAAACTTCCCCCTCAGACCACAATCCAGATCCAGGCAGTTTAAAGCAAGAGCACTTAGCCCCCAGACTGATTGCTGGGTCTCGCTGCAGTTCGCAGACCAGGAGCTAGAGCCGCCACTGACACTGCAAAATGGCTTCTGTGCTGTGTTTCTTCAGCAGCTTTTTGCCCCCAGGGGAGGAAGCCAACGTCTTCCCCAAATACTGGTCCCAAAGTCCATAGGGCACTAACCTCTCACTTTGTCCTAGGTATATCTGTGCTGATGATTCTGGAATCACCACAGCTGCTGGTGTTCTGGGGTCCCTCCAGCTGGCTGCTGGCCCAGCCGCCCTGGGGCTAAAAACTGTGGCTCACATGGGCCTGGGCTCAGCTCCCAGAGCGCTGCGCTGTTGGTTCCCACTGTGCTGTGCTGCCTGCTCTCAGAGCGCTGCACTCTCCACTCCCTGCAGGGCTGCTGGGCTGTCCTCAGCGGGAGGTTAGTTTCTCTGTGTAGTTCTGTGGGTGCTGGGGCTCCAGAAGTTGTTCAGAGTCCCCTTTCACATTGTTTAGAAGTTTTGTGGGGCAGAGCACCTTGGAAGTGCTGTTTCTACTCTGCCATCTTGGCTCAGCCTGTACAGTGTTTTCCTGGTTCTGCTCATTTCACTTTGCATCAATTCGTATAAATCTTTCCAGGTTTTCCTTTCTTTCTTTTTCAAGTGTATTTCTTGTAAGCAACATATTGTAGGATACTGGTTTTTGATCTACTCTTCTATCTGCTTACATTTCATGAGAGAGTTCATCCCATTCACATTCACTATTACAATAACTGCCTGTGTATTTCCCTCCATCCTATTCTTCCTCCTGTTTGTCCTTTCACCCTTTCCCACATCACCAATGCTTTGCTTTTATCTGCCACCTTCCCTGATCTGCCTCCCCCCACTTATGTCAGCCCCTATCCCACCTCTTTAATAATTCTATTTCCCTGTTGGGCAATATATATTATTATATTCATCTGATTGTGTATATTATTTCCTCTTTGAGCCAATATTGATGAGAGTAAGGTTCAACCAATGCCCATCACCCCACCCCATCCCATATTCCTTTCCACTGTAATAAGTCTTTCTCACCTCTTCACATGAGAGAATTTACCCCATTCCACCTCTCCCTTTTCTCTGCACCCATTTTACTCCTCTTTCTCATCCCTTATTTTTTATGTTGTTCCCTCAAATACACATTATATTCATACCCTATGTCTATGTTTATTCCTTCTATTTGTACTGTTAGTGATTCAGTTTTCAAGAATTAAAAGTATCATCTTGCCAAGTAGGGAAATAAACATTTTACCTTTATTGAATCCCTTCTTTTTTCCATTTTTACCTGCTTGTACTTCTCTTGGGTCTTTATATTGAATATCAATTTTTTGGTTTATTTCTGGTCTTCTTATGAAGGCTTGAAATTCTTCTATTTTGTTGAATGATCATTTTTAATCTTAATATGTTATGCTTAATTTTGCTGGGTAAGTGATTTTTTTTTTGCTTTTTTTTGGAGAACAATTGGGGTTAAGTAACTTGCCCAAGGTCACACAGCTAGGTTTTTGTTTGTATGTGCGTTAAGTGTCTGAGGCCAGATCTGAACTCAGGTCCTTCTGACTCCAGGGAGGACGCTCTACTCACTGCACCACCTAGCCACCCCCAGGGTAAGTGATTCTTGGTTGTAGTCCTAGTTCCTTTGCCCTCAGGAATATCATGTTCTGTGACCTCTGATCCTTTAATGTTGCATTTGTCAAGTCCTGTGTGATCCTGATTGTGATTTCCCAATATTTAAACTGTTTCTTTCTGGTCACTTGCAGTATTTTTCCTTAACCTGAAAGTTCTGATATTTGCCTTTAGTTTTCCTTGGGGTTTTTATTTTGGGATCTCTTTGCTGAGGTGATCAGTTGATTCTTTCAATGGCTATTCTGACTACTGGTTCTAGGACATCAGGGAAGTTTTACTTGATAATTTTTTCAAAGATTTTGTCCAGATGCGCCTTTTGGTTATGGTTTTCAGGTAGTCCAGTGATTTTGATTTGTCTCTCCTCAGTCTATTTTCAAGATCCATTGTTTTTCACAAGAGGCACTTTACATTTTTCCTTCTTTTGGATTTGTTTCATAGAGTCATTAGCTTTCACTTTACCCAATTCTAACTTTTAAGGTGTTGCTTTCCTCAATTATCCTTTGTGCTTTCTTTTCCATTTTGCTAATTGTACTCTTTAAGAAGTCCTTTTCTTCAGTGGATTTTTGTATCTCCTTTTCCATCTGGCCAATTCTACATATTAAGCAGTTTTCCAAGCTATTGACTTTTTTTTCATAGTTCTCTTGCATCATTCTCATTTCTTTTCCCTGTTTTTCTTCTACCTCTCTTATATGATTTTTAAACTCCTTTCTAAGCTTTTTAATGAGTTCTTTCTGGGCTTGAGATGACTTCCCATTTTCCTTTGGGGTTTTGCCCATAGGCAAATTTGTGTCTTGTGTCTTCTGAATTTGTGTCTTGGTCTTCCCTGTCACCATAACTTTCTACTGTCAGATATATTTTTTTTGCTGTTTTCTGCTTATCCTCCTACCTCTTTTAATTTTTTTTTTACTTTTTCCCTTTTTTTTAAATTTGAGTTCTGTTCCTAGGGTGGAAGGGGCACTGTCTCTGGCTTCTTGTTCTAGTGGTTGCAGACTTGGCCATTACCTGGTGCTGCACTGATCTTGACCTGAGGCCCACAGATGACCCTTGTTCTGGCTCTGTGCTATGGGGTGAGGTAGGGGTTGGATGGTGCCGCTGGAGGTCACAGGGGTCTGGCAGCTTACTTGGTGCTGAACTGGGTTCCTGGTGGTGGTGTCTGGTGTATGCTAAGTCCTGGGGGGCGGGTTTTCTACATTTCCCTGGGGCCACACTGAAACTGAAATGTGGAGATCTGGCCCCTAGAGGATGCCTGTTTGCCCTGGGCTGCATTGAAGTATGTGAAGGTCCTGCCATTGGAAGATACCTGCCCTCCAGGAGCCACACTAAAGTACATGGTGGTTCTTGGAGCTAGAGTCTACTGGTTCCCCTAGTTATGCTAAGGCATGGGGTGGGGGAGACCTGGTATGGGAATTTGCCTGCTCTGCCACCCTAGGGCTTAGGATCTTCCACTGATTTGCTGAGGTGGGACTTGCTACTAGCTTTCTGGGATGCTTCCTATCCTGGAATGTGCTCCCCTTTTATCCAAGATAGACCTTTATTACCAATCCTCCAAGTCTCCCAAGGTAAAAAATTGCTCCACCCCATCTTTCTACTGTCTCTGCTGTTCCAGGATTTGTTCTAGGCTGCTATCTTATGGTTGGTTGGTTGACTGGCTGAAGGTGGCTGTGGGAGAGCTACATCAATTTACTGCTTACTCTGCAATCTTAAGTCCCAGAAGTCCTCACACGACCCAATTTCTTGTCAGCTAAACTTTCTATTCTTTTAATGACCTCCTGCTTATACCAACCATTCATATAGCCTTATCCTTGCCAATAACTACAACCAACTTTTGCTTCTTAACTGTCAGTTCCAAGCACTTAGCACAGTGCCTGGCACATAGTAAGAGTGCAATAAAAGACTGTTGACTCACTAACTCACTGACTCAATTTTTAATAAGCCCTATCTTTATCATTTATAAAGACATCACCTTTCCCATTGTTGCTACCTGCTTATCTCCCAGTGATTCCATCCCTGTTGCCCTGACCAATAGAGAACACTTGCCTGTACCATACTTCAAGAATCTTTGACTTTTGCGGAGTGGGTAGTTTCTCCTTATTCAGATCACAACCTTCCCACATATTAATATAGGATATTTTATTTATTATCATTTAGTGGCCAACATTCCAATGATGAGCAGCTCCAAACATCTCTAGGTAGGTCTTCAGATAGCAGTCACACAATATGTCACCAGGATCATATTCAAAGTCTTTTTAACTTGGTGTGAACTCCCAGAGTTTGCATTCCATAGGAATCAATTTTAAGCACCCAATGGGGCAGCAAGGCAGTGCAGTGAACAGAGCACCAGCTGTGGAGTCAGGAGGACCAGAGTTCAAATTTTACCTCAGATACTTAACACTTACTAGCCGTGTGACCTTAGGCAAGTCACTTAACCCAAGCTGCCCTGCCTTTCCCCCTCCAAAAAGACCAAAAAAAAAATATTTTAAACACCCAAGGACCCTTCCATGTCATGTTAAGACATCATAATAGGAAAACTCTAGTGGAGGCCTCCACAAAATACCGCAAAAGTTCACCAAATGGGGCATCCTCCCACCCTATCAGGCGTCTCCTTATTATTTCAGTTGAATATCCTCTAAGTCTTTCTTCAATTTGAATCAGGCTGCAAATATTATGATAGTTCATTGTGTTGTTTGAATGGTACCAGCTTAGTGACTGCCTTGTAAAAGAAATGACATATTTTTCCTTTCCTTCCAGATGGTATTGAGTTTATTGCTATTTTATCATTTCTTATTGTAGAAAGATCCTTGGCAGATTTGCTGTGAGACTATGTTGCCCTCAGTCATTTTGCACTTACTTGATGTTTAAGTCAGTATGAGATCTTGAGGGTGAAACTTGGGCAGGTTGGAGTTAGCCTGCTGCTTCTAAAAGGCCTGTAAGTGAACAAAGAATAAAGTGGGCCAATTTATCTCGATGGGATAAAAGGGATCTGACATGAAAAGCTCTTTTATCTATTCTTTGGTGCAACTTGTGAAACAAATTGAGTATTTTAGTAACCATATGGCACATTTAGGGCTCCAATTGTTTCCTTATATCTGAAAACTGCTCTCTTCCTAACTAAATTTCTACATTCCCCATATTGCCTTTACAGCAAATATGTTCTGTTTGGCTATTAATATTGATTAGGCAAAGGGAGAATTTGCTTCCAGGGGGACTCAAAGTGAGGAAAATAGCATTAACACTAAGCATCTGTCCCATTATAATTTCTGGCAGTCTAAAAGGTTTTTGATCCCCAGTCAGATGGCAAGTCTTGTGCTTTATGTAAACTGGGACTTTACAAAAGCAGGTATCCTGCTGAACTCTGAGTTGATGGCATGAGTAACAGAATAAGGCAGTAGATAAAAGCAGAAAGGCTTAGCATAGTGCAGAACTTGTATCCAAGGCCCAGAGCCAACTGAAAAATAAAAGGGAACTGCACAACTGATGGAGATTAAAGAACTGCAATAGTAGGAAAACATCATTGAGGATGAGGACCACAAGAGTAATGTGGCAGCAATACAGGATTTAGTACCAGAGAACCTGGTTTCAAAAGGATCTGTTATTTGCTACCTGCAAAATCTCTAGACCATTGATTTAAACTTGCTGGGCCTTTGTTTCCCTATATGAAAAAGCAGGAGAGGATCCCCAACATTCTCTTCTAGCTCTAAATCATAGGACATTTAGATTTTTGATAGGACCTATAATTTCACTATTTTGCCCAACAATAGATATCAGTATCTCCTTTGAAACTCACAGCCTTAAAGAGTCATTGGTGGCATTGAAAGGTTAAGTGGTTTACCCAGTTACAGATAGATTCCATGCACCATTGTGGCCCTAATCTTCCTCTCAGCTGCCAAGGTGGTTTATCTAAAGAGTAGGAATAACCGTAGCCCCTTGCTGCTAAGTGAGCTTCACTGTTTCCCTATTGTCTCCAAGATGAAATCTATAAAGTCCACTCTTTGGCACTTACAGCCTAGCCCCTTCCTGCCTTTCAATTCTCCTCATATTTACTCCCCTCCTCACAATCTACGATCTGGTTAGACTTGTCAACTTGCTGTTCCTCACTCAGGACATCCCAGCATTGCTGCTGCTACTGTTTTTGTTATTGTTTGTTATTGTCTGTCCTTCCTTCTAGAAGAGGACTCATTTCCTGACTCTATGCCTTGTCCCATGCCTGGAATGCTCTGCTCTCTCAGCCTCCCTTTTCCAGTTCCCCAGCTTCCTTCAAGAAGCTAGGTGGTGCAATGGATAGAATGCTGAGCCTGGAGCTAGGGAGACTCATCTCTCTGAGTTCAAATTTGACCTCAAACACTTACTAGCTATGTGACCCTGGGCAAGTCACTTAACCCTGTTTGCATCAGTTTCCTCATCTGTAAAATGAGCTGGAGAGGTAAATGGCAAATCCCATCAGTATCTTTACCAAGAAAACCCCAAATGGAGTCACAAAAAGTCATACACAACTGAAAAAAGACTGAACAACAATTTCCTTCAAGATTAAGATCAAACTTACCGCCTTATGCAGGAGGCCTTTTCTGGTTCCCATGCACCCACCTTCCAACTGCTAGGACTTTCCCCTATGAAATGACCTTCCTTCTCTACTTTACTATGATTGATTACTTAATTATGCTTTCTATATGTCATGTTGGTTGGTTAATTGGTTGGTTGTTGTCCTTTCTTGAAGAGGAGCAAAATTACATCACTATGTTAGATTCAAGTTACATTGTATCTGACTGTGGCTGATCAGACCAATAGAAACTCAGAATGCTCTACCACAAATCAGGCACAAATAGACAATGGAAACATTTGGGTTGGATTCTCTAAATCTGCACATCTTGCATTTTTTTGAGCCACTTCAATTCTGATTTGCTCATAGAACACAGTGCTTCTGAGGCATGAGGGCATGCCATGCTGGGCAGTCTTATGTCCCACAATCTATTTTAAAGGTTTTCAGAGAGACCTTGAGAGTGTCTTTGTATCACTTCTTTTCACCTCCATATGAGCACTTGCCTTATGTTGAGTTCTCCATAAAATAGTCTTTTAGTCAACTGTATGTGTGGCATTCAAACAATGTGACAAGTCCATAGGAATTGCATTCTTTGCAATAGAGTTTGAATGCTGCTGAATGGTTCAACTCATTTTGTTCTTCATTATGTCATGCAAGACTTTCCATGTTTTCCTAGGATCATTGAACTCATCATTTCTTATAGCACAGTAGTATCCCATCACAATCATATACCACAACTTGTTTAGCCATTCCCCAATTGATGGGAATCTCTGCAATTTCCAGTTCTTTGACACCACAAAGAAAGCAATTTGACTAATGTTTAATGTGAAGGTATTTGTATAACCTATATTTGTTTACATGCCACCATGGAGAGTAGGGAGGAGGAGAGGCAAGGGGAGAAAATTTGGAACTTAAGGGATTGTGGAACTGAATGTTGTAAACTAAAAGTAAATAAATATTTTTTTAAATTTTTTAAAAGAGAGCTGCTATAAATATTTTAGAACATATAGGTTCTTTTCCTTTTCCCCTAATCATCTTTGGAAACAAAGTAATGGTATTGCTGGATCAAAGGATATAGGTAGTTTAATAACTTTTGGGGCATAATTCCAGATTGCTCTCCAAAATGGCTGAATCAGTTCACAATTCTACCAACAATGAGTGTCACAGTTTTCCCACAGATCTTCTAACATTTTTCATTTTCCCTTCAATTTTAGCCAATCTGATAGGTGTGAAGGTTGATATTTCTCTAATCAATGATGTAAAATATTTAATATTTTATACTACCTATTCATAATCTTTGACCATTTATTGCAGAATGACTCTTATTCTTATATATTTGACAAAGTTCTTTATATATTTGAGATATAAGACCTTTACCTGAGAAACTATCTATAATTTTTCCCCAAAGTTTCTGTTTTCCTTCTGATATTGGCTACATTTAATTTATACAAAATCTTTTTAATGTAATATAATTGATATTACCCATTTTACATCTCACATTTCTCTGTTATTTATTCATATATTGCCTCTCTATAAGTCTGATAAGTAGTATGTTCCATCGTCTTCCAATTTTCTGGTAATAGCTCTCTTTATAACAAGGCCATGTATCCATTTTGACCTTATCTTGGTGTAAGATAATGATCCGTGCCCAGTTTCTGCCACCCTGTTTTCTAGTTTTCCTAAAATTTTTTTGCCAAATAATGAATTCTTACCCCAAAAGTCTTTACACTTTTCAAATATAAGGTTACTATATTAACTTGCTGCTGTATCTGGTATATCTACTCTTTTCTATTCATTATTTTTGCTCATTTTATTTTATTTTACTTGCCCAGTAGCAGATAGTTTTGATAATTACTGCCTTATAATATAGATTAATGTCTGATATTGCTAAGCCTACTTCCTTTATATTTTTCTTTACTTCTGGCATTCTTGACTTTTTGTTCTTCCAAATGAATTTTGTTATTTTTTTCTAATTCGGTAAAATATTTTTGTTAATTTAATTAAGATGGCATTTAATAAACAAATTAGTGTAGGTAAAATTTTCATTTTTATTATATTTGTCCTGCTTACCTATAAACAATTAATATTTTCAAATATTTAAATCTGATTTTGTTTGTATTAAAAGTTTTTTTTATAATTTTGTTTATATTGTTGTTGGGTTTATTTTGACTGATTTACTCTCAGGGGTGCTGTCTATGCTGTCTAGACTCAGGGGTGGGTAACCTATGGCCTTGAGGCTACAAGTTCCCCAGCCTTGGTAGAGTTATTTTAAATGTGGTTTCTCTTACTATCTCTTCTTACAGGGTTTTATTTGTGATAGATTGGAATGCTAATGATGTATGTGGATTTACTTTATATCGTCCTACTTTACTAAAATTATTAATTGTTTCAACTATTTTTTAATTGAGTCTTTGGGATTTTCTATCATCATATTGTCTTCAAAAAGAGATAGTTTTATTACTACCTCATTCCCTATTTTGATTCCTTCTATTTCTTTTTCTTCTATTATTGCTATTGCTATGATTTCCAATACAATATGGAATAATAGTAGTGATATTGGGCATCATTGTTTCATAACTGATCTTACTAGGAAAGCTTCTAGCTTATCCCCCTTACAAATAATGCTTGCTGAAGTTTCAGATAAATACATTTTTATCAATTTAAGGAAAAATACACTGACACCAATACTTTTAATAATAAGAATGAGTGTTGTACTTTATCAAAAGTTTTGTATGCATCTACTGATATAACCATAAGTTGTTTTTTTAAACTTTTATTCTTGACATAATAGTTTTCCTAGTTAAGTCAGCCCTGCATTCCTGCATGTCTTTTATACCTTTTACTCAGTCTTTGATAGAAATGTTGACCATCATAGAACCAAGGAAAGGTTTCTGGGAAACCCCGTTACAATCTTCATTCTCTACTGACAGTGAGGCATTAACAACATTTAGAATGACAGTTACCCTAAGTGAATCCAATCAATTAAGAAAAGTAGAGAAAAAATGCTGAGGAGAAAAGACTATTCCATTTACTAGTGAAGTATTAGACCATACCTGTATTAATTCTCAGAGCACATTCAGGGGGAGAAAGGAGAGGCATGAATTTGTGGTTTTATATGAACTCAAAAAGATTGCTCATCAGCCTCTACACCACTGTGTAACATTGGCAAAACTCAGAGTTAAAGTCAATCTCTGTTTTTACTAGTCTTTCCTATATCGAGAATTTTAAAAATGGCCTTCCATCCCCATCTCTAAAATTATGGACAGAGGAAAGAAAACAGGAGTTTTGGAAATACCAACAGCCACAAAAATGTGCCAAAGCATGTAGTTTAGGAAAGTTCAGAATAGACCAGATCAGAGTGTCTTCTGATCCTGCACTCTCCTTCCCCCAATCAAATAAGAAAAGGATGGAGAGTTTAAAATCAGTGGAGAAAGGACAGGTGAGTTATTTAGGTAAAAGGGTAGAGAACATTAAAGGCTACCAATATGACAAAAACTATCCTTAGTGGAACTATATGGACAGTTAGTACTAGAAATAAATAATGTGCTTAACTTAATATGGTTCAGTTCCATCCCAATTACTATTTTTTTAGCTCATAAAATACCTAATTACATTAGGTTAGCAAATGTTTTTGTTATTATCTGGAAAAGAACTTTTAGAAATCTTTCTTCCACCTTCAAGAAGGATTTTTAATTACCTTGAATTGGGTAGTAATGGTTCTATTTTTATTTTTTTTAAAGCAATTGGGGTTAAGCAAATTGCTCAAGGTTACACAGCTAGTTATATTTATGTGTGGGTACTAATTTTCTGAGGCTGGAACCAATCCCTGGTCCTCCTGATTCTGGGGCCGGCGCTCTTACTCACTGTGCCACCTAGCCACCCCTATGGTTCTATTTTTAAAGATCACCATAAGGGGAAATCCATAGTTCTTCCCTACCCGAATAGGTCATGTTTCTTTTGGGGTGGCTTTTACTGCGTTGCCATCTTTGAATGGAAACTCTCAGAGGACAGGAATCACTGAATTCTGAGGAATTTCAGATTATGTGCACAGAATGACTCTTTCTTTTTTTGTGTGTTTTTTTTTAAGTTTAATGATTTTTTAAAATCATGCTTATTTCCTTAAAATCTCTCTACACAGACATACAAACTCACATACACACACATACCCCATTAAACCTTCCTTGTAACAACAACCCTGCCTCCCAAAAAAACAAGCTAAGTAAAACTGACAGTTTTGAAAATACATCTACCATCATATGCACATCTGCCCTCACCCACATGGTCCCCCACCTCTCCAGGAAGAGGAGGAAAGTGTATTTCAGAACCACTCTTTCTTGTTAGGTACTACTAGCAATTGATAGTGAAAAATTGAATTCATCTCACTTAACTTGGCTATTTAGAGTAGCATAATACATGTCCTGCATTAATGAACTTTTATCCAACCCTGAGAACATGAAATAAAATACTAACATTTGATTGGTTTGTCAATGAAATTAAACAGGTCATTTATGACCAATGGAGTAATGTTATCAGCATAATCTTTACTATCTTTTGCTAGTCCCCAATAAACTATGCAAACCATTTCAAATTATTGACCAACACTCTGATGGAAATGTTTCTGTTTCTCCCCAAAATATAGATAGCTACACCACAACTATGTCAATATAGCTATATATGTGACTATATGGAGACATTTGAGTAAGATATATGTATAGATATGAAGATGTATGAGATATTTTGACAAATAAAGGAATAGTTTTAGTAGCTTAAAGCTGTACAAAGACTTTGAATACACCCCATATTTCATCAAGCTGAGGAATAAATAACAAAATGAGTTTTTAGCATGTCAGCAAACCAATAGCCAATCGTTAAAGAGACAGGCATATCATTCTGAAACAAACATTCCAGACCTGACTAGAAGTCACTAAAAACAATTGCATCTAGAAGCTTGGAGGTAAATAAGGATGAAACAGAGGAAGAAAAGTTTGATGAGTTCTATTAAAAAATAGGGTAGATAGTGCTACTACAACGAAAAATGGAAAGAGGAAAGATTGGAGTTTTATAACACTCTTAATCAGTACTATCTGAGATACATTAAGAACTTATTCTTAAGAATTTTAAGAACAACTTTGGGTTAATAATTGATTTTGATTATCATAAATGCCCAAATTAACTACAAAGGACATTTGAAGGAAGGTGCTAACTGCATCCAGAGTAAAAACTGATAAATAGATATATAGAATGGCTTTACAGATATGTGTGTGTGTGTATACACATACATACATACATATTTGTGTCTAATGATAGCCATCTCTAGGGCAGGAGTAGGGGAAAGAAAAAAAAAGAAAGTTACATGATAACTCTATTATTTGTTTTAAAAGAGTAGCAAGTTGTACATAATAGAATTGTAGTTTCATATACAATCATTTTTTATTCTACTATGTTGTGGAAATGCTTCTTTTATTTCTTAAGTTCAGAACAAAAATATTTTTAAAAAATGAAAAAGTTAATGAAAAATAATTTATTAAAATGTTAATGAATGCAAATGATTTGATGAAAATTTAGTGAAATTTAATTTAATTTAAATAAAAGGAATTTTTATGCTGATGGTAGGGGTGGCTTTTTTATTTGTTTTGTTTCGTCTTTTACCTTTCTGAGAAACATCACAGTGTTGTGGAAAGGCGCACTGGACTTAAAGTCAAGAGAAATTTGGGGTTGAGTCTTGCCTCCCACACTTCCCCTCTGTGTGACATTTCACCAACTTTCTTGAAACCTGAGGTTTTTGTCTGGAAAATAATGAAAATAATGCCTATAGTGCCTACCTCCCAGGGTTGTTATGAGATTCAAAGGAGATAATGTTTGTTAAACCCGTTAAGCTTTACGTAATGTAACATGATTGTCAACCATTGTTATTCTCATTCTTCACTTTTTTCCTTCATTTTGTTTTTCTCCCTCTTGACACCATAGCTGTTCATCTCACTCAGATTGGTGGGTGGTATGTGAAGTACTAAACCAATTAGTTGTATAACTCAGATAATGAAATCAAATACTTCTTCGCTCCAGCACAAATAGAAATGTCATGTGCTTTAGTGAAAAGAATGTTGGGCTTGAAGTCAGGAATGCTTAGATTTAGATCTATTTCTGACATTTTCTAGCTATGTGACTAGGAGCAACTCACCTAACCCCTCCCTATGTGCTGAAAGCAATTCTTTGGGACCTTTTAAGTCATGGAAGGAATGGGATAGAAGTTTCCCATGCTATTGAAATCTCTGGTATTTGAATATGTGCAGAAAATAGATCTAGTCACTAGGGAAATACAGAGTTTAGATAAGAAAAGACCCAGTCCCCACCTACCAAGAGTTTAGTGACATAGAGAAAACCATAATACATTTTTTTCTTTTGTAAACCAGACTTGTGATGTCATTAGTGGAGGGAACTACTAGTGAAAAAACTCCCTCTAAGAACTGCTTAGGAAATTTCTTGGGGTCACTGAGATGTTAAGTGACTTACTTAGGGTTACACAGCCAGCATGGGTCAAGGAGAAGACTTGAACCCAAGTCTTGCTGACCCTGAGCCTGACTTTCTAGAAACTACAACATGCTGCTTTAGTTTACAATATTACATAATAAATGAATTATAAAATTGTTAGGCAAAGTGCTAATTTGGGGACAAAGAGTGGGAAGAGGGAAGGCATTTCCAAATGGAAATATCAGAGAAAGCTTCACGGGGAAGCTAATATAGGTTTTTAGGATGAGTTTAATGGACACTTTACAAAGACTTCTGAGCTCAGGGACCCTTAAAGCTAGAAATTACTTAAAAATTCATCTCATTTTGTAGACAAGAAAACTGAGACCAGAAGTAGTGAAATTACTTTACCAATGCCACACAATTAGTTGATTTCAGAGGCAAGAAAAGTACTCAGTTCTCCAGACTCACATCTCAGGGTTTTGTCATGACACCCTATGGGTGAGATTGTGTTGCTTATCCTTCTTTCTCAAAGAGGACAAGTGATGTCAGGAGGGTTATGCCTTGGCTTGCAAGTGAATTAGATTGAAGTGAGGCAGGGCTATGCAAAGTCATCAGCCTCAGTGTTTCTTCCAGAGTCATCAGAGTCTAGCAACAAGACATAGGTCAGGATGACTGCTGACCACCCTGGATGCAAGGAGGGACCTTGACCTTTTTAAGCTAAGGTAATTAAAGTAATTAAAGGCTAGGTAATAATTGAGACAAAAGATGGCCTAGTTTGCCTTCACGAAAGAGTTAGTCTGGGAGGGCGAAGACCCTAGGAGTTTCTGACCAGAACAAAAACAATTGCTATTTACACACCCTCTGTGCCATCAAAACCCAAACAATAAGCAACTGAAACTTGGGCTGGGATTTATTATTGGCCTATCAGTGAGAGCCAGAGTATTTTGGGTTCAAAGGTATTTGTATTTCAAGAAATCATAAATGAAAACTACAAATGGCAAAAGAATTAATTGTCCAAGTTTTTCATGAAAAAAAACTGAAAACTAATAAAATAAATAAATAGGGAAGAAAAAATCTAACCCCCAAATTCCAAGATACCTTGTGAAGTATGGGTACAGAAGTACTGAAAAGTGGGACAAGTCATAATAGAGGTTGGTGCCAATTTATAGACCTTCTAGCCTTTTTTTTTTAACTAGAACTCTAATTTCCTTAGTACAGGAAACTCCCACAAAAGAAACACTCTCCACAGGGGCAGATCTCCAACTGTTCTAAACACTGTTAGAATTAAAGAGTTGCCTATGAGACTCAGAGGCTTAAGTGACTTGTCCAGAGACACACAGCCAACATGTCAGAAGCAATACTTGGACCCACATCTATCTGACCTACTGTTTAATGATTGCTTCTAGTTAATTCTACAGAGCCCGGAATTGCACCCAGGTCTTCCCACTCACAATGCCCTTTATATGGGATGGAGAGACATGGGATAGCCCTTTAGACAGGATAGAGATGTGAGGTAACTAATGGTAAAATTTGGTGCCAAGTACTACATCTTTTGAACTTCAAAGGGCTCATTATTTCATCTCAGGGACACTCCCTCCAGTAAAACCTTCACCCATATAAGCCTTACTAGACAGATTTCTGAACCATCATGGACAAAAATATTCATGATTGTCAGTGTTCTGGTGATGAGATCCTTTTAAAATAGCTAGATTGGGGGCGGCTAGGTGGCGCAGTGAATAGAGCGCCGGCCCTGGAATCAGAAGGACCTGAGTTCGGAGCCGGCCTCGGACACTTAATCCGCACAAACAAAAACCTAGCCGTGTAACCTTGGGCAAGTTACTTATAACCCCAATTGCCCTAAAGGGGCGGCTAGGTGGCGCAGTGAGTAAGAGCGCCGGCCTCGGAGTTTGGATGACCCGAGATCAGATCCGGCCTCAGAAAATGAGCACCCACGCATAAATAATGACTAGCCGTGTAACCTTGAGCAAGTTACTTAACCCCAATTGCTTTAAAAAAAAAAAAATAGCTAGATTGATCCTCTGGGGACACTGTCACTACGCTCAAAGTGTTTCCAGTTCAGTTAAGACCTCCCAGAGCTTGTATTCTGTTTGTATCTCCATTTAGAATCTGGAGCTCTCCAGGAAACTCCATGCCACAGGGACCTACCAGAGTAAGAATATATGAGAAGAGCCAAGAAAATTAATCTCTTAATTGACATTCAAAATGTCATTGCTTTTAAAAAGTTTTTATTATTTCATCTCTATAAGAACTAAATTAATAATGGTTACAGGAAAACCTACAAGAAAACAGGAAAACTTGATCTTTTTTCTTGACCGCCCCCTCCGTTTTTTAGTCTACAGACTTCTCTTTGAAGTCGATGGGAACTGTGTCTGTGGGGAAAATGAGTGTTTTTGTCAAGATGATATGAATCAGGGTAATGGGAATACTATGCAAATAGAAAGGGTTGCTATTGCCCTTGGTAAGAGCTTTGAAAAAGGCTGCCTCAGTCACACAGATGGAAGAATGTCACAGTAAGAAGCTTTTAAAATGGAAACTTAAGTAGTTAGAGCTGGGGGGCGGGGGGGAGAGGGAATAGTTAAAGCATTTCCTGGCATCCAGGGAAAGGAAAACAAGTTTTCTTTGGCAATAAGCAAATTAACTTGGAGAGAAGATTAATGGTATCTAATATGTAATAATAAATAAGTAGAAGTCAACAATTGAAATAAGGCCAAATCCTTGAAATCTAAAATAGACCAAAAGTGCACAAGATTATTGTTTAACCAAGGAAGTAGGGAAATAATGTAAGAGTTAAAATGAGCATTAAAGGGATGTAGATCTTCAGTGATGATAGAACAAGTATCATAAATATGAGGCTAGATAAATAATAAATACATCATTCAACTTTGGAAAAGCAGTTCCAGGAAATGATTTCCTCTCAGCTTCTTCATTGATAGCCAACAGGTTCCTGTTTGGAGAAACTGAGATCAGTAGGCACTTAAGTGTTTGTTGAATTTAATTGAATTCAACCCTTTGGAAGGCACTAAACTAGGGATACACTGATGAAATAAGACAGACAAGGAACTTCCAATGTCATTGGGGGAAGGGGAAGATTTGATGCTTACAATACAAAGCAGGATGTAAAAAAAATAGAAAGGAAAGGTTCAAACAAAGGGATGTAAGAAATTTGAAGATCACTTTGAGCTGAGTGTTAGTAGAGGCATTATGGAAGAAACATGGAAGGGAGCTTTAAAAGGCAAAGATGGTGGGGACATGGGGGAGAAGCACTGGAGGGGGGAGGAGAGAGATATGTTACAAAAGAAGTAGAGAGAAACAGGCTGGATATAAGAAGAATTAGGTCTGATATGGTAGCTATCTTCACATATCTAAGATGATATCATATACAAAAAAGAATACAATTGCTTTGCTGAGGCGCTAACATTTCAAGAATGCCATTGTGTGCCTCTCTCCACAAAATTTATAACCATATATGGGAACTATTTTTTTTCTTGCTTTTTGGAGGGCAGTTGGAGCCAAATGATTTGCCCAAGGTCACATGGCTAGTTTCTTTGTGTTAAGTGTCTGAGGCCAGATTTGAACTCAGGTCCTGCTAACTCCATGACAGGTGCTCTATTCACTGTGCCACCTAGCCACCCCAATATATGGGAACTTTTAAACCCATATTGGCAAAGTAACAATTTGAGCCATCCCAAAATAGATGGTACTACTTTGGAAGGGAGTGAATTCCCTATCCTGTGGTCTTTATCCTGACATTTTTTGACCATTTTTTGGAACATTTTATGGGAAATACATGCTTTAGGTAGTAGCTAGATTAATTGAGTTCTTAAAAGTCTATTATTCTAAGCTCAAAGAGGAGAGGAGTTTAACTTTGATAGCTAGGTGGTTAGGTGTTTAGGTGGCAGATTTAACTTTAAAACACTCCTAGAAATTGTTTTTAAAATGGTCTCTGAGAAAGTATAATAAAGCATGAGTACTTCAACAGTAAATAAGGAGAGATTGTTGCATACATTGTCAGACTCAGCCACTTGGTTTTGCTTCATGATTTTTCTTCATTGCAAGAGAAGTTTCAATTCCAGGTGATATATCTGGAAATTATCATCATATAAAAACAAAAGGCATTATTAGTAAAATTTTGTTATTTGATGCCATAGTTTCTGATGATGTAAGTAAGCACTAATATTGCAGAAAATAGAAATTATTTCATTTATGAGAACTGGCTATGTTGGAAGAAGAAAGCATCTTATCAATTTGCAGTTTACACTTGGGAAAAAATAAGGGTACTTTTGTCCAGTTAGTATGTGTTGTGCAATTTCTACTACAATCATGAATGGCTAAATTTTGTTGCAAATATGTGCATATTATTTTAAGTCTACAAATTCTACAAATTCACTATATTTTAAGTTTCACTACCATTCACAGTGATCATAGCAATGATGATTCTGATGTCTATTTTCCTATAGGAAAGTATAAATTCACTGACAGTAGAAACTATTTCCTTTTTTTGTCATTGTATCTCCAGTAGTCAGCATACTTTCTAGCATATAATATTGTTGCTTAAGTGTTCATTGATTGAATTGAAATAAAAAAGTTGAATGAACTATCTTAGGAGGGAGAGCATTCCCGTATGCTGAAGGTCTTTAAACAAAGACTGAGATAGCATCAGGCATAGTAGATGTGACAAACTTGTTCAGTTCTGATTTGAATTAAATGGTCCTTTCTGCTGTTGCTGCTGCTGCTGCTTTTCCTCCTCCTCCTTCTCATCTTCCTCTTCCTCTTTCTCCTCCTTCTCTTCCTTCTTCTTCTTCTTCCATTTTAGTCAAGTCTGACTGTGACTACATTTGGGGTTTTCTTGGCAAAGATTCTGAAGAGGTTTGCCATTTCCTTCTCCAGAACATTTTACAGATGAGGAAACTGAGGCAAATACATTTAAGTTCACATAGCTAGTCTAAGGTCAGATTTGAACTCAGGTCTCCCTAACTCCAGACCTGGCATTGTATCTACTTTGCCACTTAGCTGTAGTTCCTCTCAATTCTAATTTTGTGTAAATTGTTACAAAGAAGATGTTAACAGTGGTATGAAGGACTGATTCAGATGATAGGATCATAGGAACAGTTATTTGGAGCTAGAAAATAATTTTTAAAATCATCTAAATCAACTTCCTGATTTTATAGATATGGAAACAGAGATTATCCTTTAAAGACACAATGAAGTCCCATCTTCTCTACAAAACCTTATATGGCTAATACATATCACATTAATCTTTCCTACTTTTGATTTCCTCACGGACTTTTAATTTGTGTTACTTCAGTCAGAGACTACCTTGTTGTATTTAAGTATTCCAAACCACCCTTCAAATCCCAGTTCATATTTCAATTCTTGAATTAAACCTGCTATAATCAGCCAAGAAAGACATCCCACTCTGAATGCTGTAGCACTTAGTCTTTGCTACTCCTATGCCCTTGTTGGCTTATATTATAGTTCTTTGTATACATATATGTCTTATGTTTTGAACTAGTAGTCTCCTGGAAATCAAGAGGCCATTTTCAATTTTTGTGTACTTTGCCATCCCAACTTTTTCCAATTATTTCCTCAGTCCCAACCTTCCAGGATGCTGACAAAAATTCTGAGCTACAGGACAAGGAGCCATAGTTTCCTAATATCTAAGATATCCCATAATATTCAACTCTTATCTAAATCAAACATTGTTTTTATACCTAAACCAAGAAAGCATAAAGCACAGAAAGAGAGTTTTAGACAGTAGTTTGCTGGAGCCAACACTTGATGGCTTGGGAGAATTGATTGTCAAATTTTCAGTGTAAGTTTTTACAGCTCAGAAATCAGCAATTGCTACAAATCAAGGCTTGAGCTTTACTTTCTTAATTGTCTGGACTTGAGAAAGTGATGGAGAGTCACTTAACCCTGTTTGCCTCAGTTTTCTCATGTGAAAAATGAACTGGAGAAGGAAATGGCAAACCACTCCAATATCTTTTTTCCAGAAAAACCCCAATGGAGTCATAAAGAGTCAGACATGACTAGAAATGACTGAACAACAAAACATTCCTGAAGCTATTAATTGTTTTGATTAGCTTAAGTCACTAGTTTTCATGAAAGTGCATTATACAAAAATCTACAAAAAAAGCATTCTTTATAGAGAACAATTTTTAAAAGCTAAGAGAAAAAGAAAGAGGAATTTAATTCAAATATCTACAAAATACAAAAACAAAAAAAAATCTAGGATTTAGTCACCAACACACACACACACACACACACACACACACACACACATAGAGACACAAACACACACACACATACCTGAAGAATGCTACTTATAGAAATAAAGGAACATAATTGATTTTAATTGCTTATGGTTGATTGTCAATACAATAAAAACAATGATACTACCTAAACTAGTTTGCATATTTAGTGTTAAACTTGTCAAGATCCCAAGGAATCATAGCATACCAAAACAAAAAAAAAAAAAAATAACAAAATTTATTTGGAGGAGCAAAAATCAAGAATCAAAAAGGAAAATAGTGGTGATAAGTGGAATTTGGAATGAAATTAAAATAACTATACCAAATCTTAGATTATGTTATATTAAAAAAAATTTTAAACCATTCAATATTGGTTAGTAAATAGAAAAGATCAGTGAAATTAGATAAATAAGGCTGGAAGAAATGAATCCCAACATCCTAGTATTTGTTTAACCTAACAATAAAGCTTACTGTTGTAAGGACTCCTTTTGCAATAAGAATTCCTGGGAAATATGTAACATAATTTGGTTAAAATAAAACTTAAATCAGCAATTTATACCAGATATCACAATAAATTCCAACTGTATATACAGGAGAAGAGAAGGAAATAATATTTAAAATTATAGGTATAGGGGAAAGCTCTTAAGCAAACAGGAGAGAGAGAGATAAGCACAAAAGAAAAAATAGACAATCTCAGTTATATATACTGACAAAAAAAACTTTTACATAAACAAAATAAATTTAGCTGGAAACAGATGATAAATTGAGTGGAGGAAGAA
The DNA here is from genome assembly GCA_011680675.1 of Gymnobelideus leadbeateri. Taxonomy (NCBI): domain Eukaryota; kingdom Metazoa; phylum Chordata; class Mammalia; order Diprotodontia; family Petauridae; genus Gymnobelideus; species Gymnobelideus leadbeateri. The sequence continues at coordinate 149,838 of WOXC01006634.1, read as the reverse complement.
ACTTTGCCTCAAAAAAATGCTAGTCAAAATCTAACACACAAGACATATGTAGGATTTATGAAAATACATTATCAAAAGTCATTTTCTGATGGATCAAAGAATATGCACAAGGAACTTTTAGAATGATAAACTACCAACAACCACAAAAGATTCTTCTAAATCACTAATAATAAATGAAATATAAATTAAAGCAACTGAAAATCTACCACTCCCTTCCCCTTCTTAGTGGCAAAGATTAATTTCAAAAGATGGAAATAGTCAATGCTGGAGGGGCAGTGAAAAGAAAGGCGCCCTCACACATGGCTGGCAAAGTCAGGAATTTATTCAGCCATTTGGGGGGGGGGTAGCAGTTTAGAATTATGGGGGAGAAAGCAGTTAAATTGTTCATATCATTTGACCCAATAATTCCACTATTGGACAATTAAGAAGTCAAAAATAGGAGCTACTAGGTGGCACAGTGAATAAAGCACCTACCCCGGAGTTAGGAGGACCAGAGTTCAAATCTAGCCTCTGACCCTTAACACTTACTAGCTGTGTGACCTTAGGCAAATTACTCAGGCAAATCACTGCTTTCCCCCTCCAAAAAGAAAAAGAAAATGTTAAAGATAAAAATAAAAGCCCTGTATATAGCAAAATATTTAGAGCAGCACTAAATATTTTTTTGTATAGAAAAAATACTAGAAGCTGAGTATGTGCCCATTAGCTACAGAATAGCTGAACAAATTATGGAATATGAATGTACTGTATGTCTTATAAAATTATGAATATTACAAATTCAGAGAAAAAATTTATCAACCACTGCAAAGTCAGTAAGACCAGGAGAAAAATAATACACGACTATAATAATATAACAACACTAAATGAAAATACTACAGCATAAATAATCTCTGATTAATTCCTCAGATCTCACTTCCCTCCTTTTAAAGATGTGGGATTATGAGTAAGAAGCCTAGACTATGCCAAAAGGCTATAAAACTGTGCATACCCTTTGATCCGGCTAAACAAAAAAGGATCCACATGTACAAAAGCATGTATAACAGCTCTTTTTGTGGTGGCAAAGAATTGGAAATTGAGGGTATGCCCATCAATTTGGGAATGGTTAAACAATTGTGGTATATGAATGTAATGGAACACTATTGTTCTGTAAGAAATGATGAGCAGGCAGATTTCAGAAAAACCTGTAAAGACATGAGCTGATGCTGAGTGAAGTGAGCAGAAACAGGAGAACATTGTACACAGTAACAGCAACTTTGTTCAATTATCAACTATGACAGACTTACATCTTCTCAGAAATACAATGATCCAAGACAATTCCAAAAGACTGGTGATGGAAAATGCTACCCATGTCCAAATAAATAATTATGGAGTCTGAAATCTGATGAAAGCACACTAGTTTCACTTTTTTTGCTTGTTTTTTCTTTCTCGTGGTTTTTCCCTTTTGTTTTGATTCTTCTTTCACAACATATATATTTAACATGACTGTGCATGTATAACTTGTGTCAAATTGTTTGTTGTCTTGGGGAGGAAGGAGGGAAGGAAAGGAGGGAAAGAAATTTGGAACTCGAAATCTTACAAAAATGTTATTGAAAATTATCTTTCTATGTTATTATTAAAAAATAAAATACTATTAAGTGTAAAATACAAAAAATAAGTATAGACTGTGCCACCAGATGTGGTTTCAATGATCAAGAAATGACTGAGATTTTTTTTTCTAAAGATTAAACTTAAAAAATAAGTACATGCCAAAAATTTGAGACACACAGCACTAACAGTTAAAGGGATCTCAAAAGACCACTGAGAATTCTAAGAGGCAGAAGTGAGGAGAGGGATTTTGAGGAATAAGGAGAGAGTCTGTTCAAAGACATGTGGCAGGAGATAGAACATTTAGATAGAACATAAGTAGTCCCTGTAATCCATTTTGACTGGAGCATAGAACTTTGGAAAGAACAGCAAGAAATTTTATATATGCAAAGTAAATCTGCAAAGATAACCTAAAACAAGCTTATGAAGGACTTTAAGTGTCATGGTGAAAATTGTATTTTTTTTCCTCAACACAGCAAAGCCTTATGGAAAGTCCTCAAGCAGGGAAAAACCTGATAATGCAGTGTATACTGTATTTCACTTGAAATTAACAACTTGGTTCACATCTCATCTTAGACATTTGTGGTAGGCTAGAAATCACCAAAGTCACCTAACCTCTCAACTTGTGTTCTCATCTATAAAACTGGTATAATGATAGTGCCCACCACGCAGAATTGTGAGGATCAAATGAGTGAACATGTGTAAAGTGCTCTGCAAGTCTCAAATGTGCTATAGAAATGCTAGCTATTGGGGTGGATAGATGGTACAATGAATAGAGCACGGACCCCAGAGTCACGAGGACCTGAGTTCAAATCCAGCCTCAGACACTTAACACTTACTAGCTGTGTGACCTTGGGCAAGACACTTAATCCCAATTGCCCTTCCCTCTAAAAAAGCAAAAAAATTTTAAAAATCCTAGCTATTATATTATTATGATACTCAGGAAGGTTCTTTCAGCAGTACAGATGATGGATTAGAGCAGGGAGAGAATAGAAGCAGAAAGTCTCATTACAAAGCTATTCCTGTATTGATTATTGTGCATTCAGCATTTACCTTCAAAACTGTGCATTTAGAAATATCTACAAAGATAATATGCATTTAAACATGTTCAGCTGAATAGGCCTTAAGCTTAGCTGACATTTCTAGCTATTGGTATTCTACATTCACCATCTGGAATCAGTTGATCTTTAGCAGTCTTAAAAATGTTTTAATAAACCCTCTTTGAAAGGCGACATTCTTCTTGTAACTTAGCTAATGGCAGTCTGAGGAGTAGCCTTCTGTCAGGAGTGAAATAGACTCTCTCCTCTCCTACCCCCTACTGTCTCTTGGCTCTGCCTCAGTCAGAGCATATTAAAGGCTTTGTTTTACTTTCTGGCTTTCCTTGTGTTAGCTGGTTTGGATAACCACACTGTCACATAGGCCTATGCTATTTGGGCACATTCCTCATTCAAGTTCTGTGTTCATATTCTTGGAAAAATGTGTTTTTCAGACTAATCATTCCTCTTGAATGAATTAAAGCCCATGATCCCTTTTTCTAGTTGACTAAAAGATATTTCCCTAGAATCTGTTTTAAAGTCCTTATTTCCTTCTGCATTCTGTAATACAAAATATAGAAAGGGCACTTTGTATAAAATATTGTGAAACTAAAAGGACTAACTTTCAAAAAATGGTTAGACTAATTTCCCATGGCATAGAGCAAGACTAGATCACAGCCATCTAGCTTCTAGGCTTCCCCCTTTCAGATTACTATCATATAATTTGTACGTAATGTGTATGTACCTAGATAGTTGTATGTGTCTCCCCAATAAATATTCGAGTGCAGGGACCGTGGGACTATGTTTTCTTGTTGGGTTGTTTTGATTTAGGGGGGTTGCCTTTCTTTGTATCCCCAGCACTTAGAGCAGTGGGTTCATAGGAAACACTTAATAAATGCTTGTTAACTAAGTGCCTGACTACTTCACCACTGTCTAGGGATGCAAAAGCAATAGAAAATCCATTGACATTAAATCCTCATTTGCCCTTTTGAACAGAAGAGGAATTCATCCCTCAGTAACTAATTCTTACACTACTCTCATTTTGTATGGCACCATTAAAATTCACAGTCTCTTCCCATTTTGTATGGCACCATTAAAGTCTCTTGGGTCCACTGTAAGGGTTCTTGTCTCATAGAAGTAGCAATATGGGGTAACTGAGAACCCAGTTCCTCACTGGGTTCTGGACCGGCGTGGGAAAGGACAACCAAAAAGATGCTTTCCTTTCCAGAGAGTGAAACTCCTTGGCCTTTCCTGTATGCTCCTTAAAATGAGCCTCGCACAAGAAAACTCCCTTTATTAAATTGTCTAACAACCCTGCCAACATCCCTGATTAGCTCTCACACAGAGGGCTGGGGGTGGAGATGGGAAGAACAGGGAAAGCTTCCAGATGTGGTGAGGGTGGAATTGGTTTTAAAGATGAATCAGCAGGAGGCAGGAAGGAAATAAAACACTTATTGTTCTCAGCGCTGAGGAAAGTACTTTAAAAAAATATTACTTATTTGATGTGCATAACAACACTAAGAAGTGGGTGTTGTTTTTATACTCATTTTACAGTGGAGGGAATTGAGGTAGGTGGAGGTTAAGTGACTTTCCCAGAGGTACATAAGCTCTTAACTGCATTTGAACTCACTTCTTTATGACTTGAGGCTCGGCACTCTATCCATTCCTAGCTCATAGAGATTAGTGTTGAAGAGGAAAGAGGGCTTCCTGTCTTTGTATATGTACACTAGCAGAGGTGTGTGAATATATGTGTGATAGCCCTCTCAGCCCTCTGGGGTGCTGATAGTAATTTTACTTGCCTGATCTGCTGTGATGCTGGAGGAGTGGGGGGGGAATAGCTAAGGTGATGGAGGAAGGAACACACTTGGCCCCTGCCTTGCAGTCACTTACCTGCAGTCACTTACATCCTGGGACTTGAACCAGTTCAGGTGTGAGAAGTGAAGTCGTTGCTATGACACAGACTCTGGTTGGTGCCTAAACAGCCTATGGCCTAACTCCATCACCTTATCTCCTATCTATCCACGTTTAAAAGTCCCTCCCACAAACACATTTCTGACATCTAGCATTTCCTCCTGGAATCTTGTACACAAATCTGGATCTGGCTGCAAACCAGGCAAGTGCAACTGATATCAACATATCAGGGGTACTGAAGTATCAAATTCTCTTCTCCCTTTCACCAGAATTTGCTTATTCATATCATTTAAATGCAGCTGCATACTCACCACTGATTTACACACAGACGCCTGTCTAATAATCCTTTTCTTTGTGACTCCTCAGATTTTATATCTTGTGCTACAAATACTGAACTCACTGACCCTAGAGTCAAGAGGACCTGAGTTCAAATCTGGTCTCAGACACTTAACACTTGCCAGCAGTGTGACCTTGGGCAAGTCAACCCCAATTGTCCTGCCTTCCACCCTTCAAAAAAAAAAAGAAAGAAAAAAAGAAATACTGAACTTAACATGTCACGGTATCAGTATTCTCATCTATATTTTGTCTCCTCGATTAGACTGGTAGCCAATTAGCATAGCCTTGAGGGTAGGAATTATGCCTGTTGCTGCTTTTTTATCCATCCCCTTATCTCTTAGTTCAAGACCTCCCTCCATTCACTTTGTCCTGCTTTGCCTCTACCTGACTTACACTCTCGTTCCTTCATGAGCTCAGCACCCTCATCATGCCCCAATGGGTGTTCCTCAAGGTTCTCTCCTCTGCCTTCTTTGCTTCTCCTATGTTCTCTCTGTTGGAGCCCTCATCACTACCCATGGGTTTAATTATCATCTCTACACAGATAACTCACAGATCTATATATCCAGCTGGTCCCTAAGATTCAGTCTCACAGCATCAGTGGCCAGCTGGATATTTCAAACTGCTGGTCTTGGAAACAACTTAAACTCTCTATGTCCAAAACTGAACCCATTATTTAATTAAATATCACTTAACTGTCTTGTATATATTTGTGTTTATTCATCTTATATTTGTGTTATATACATATATAGATCTACATGCATTTATTATCTATCAGTAGAATGTACTTTCTTTGAAAGAAGAGATCATTTCATTATTTGTACTTGAACCCCTAAAGCCTAGGATAGTGTCTAGCACATAGTAAACATACATACTTTAGACATAAATACTCCGTAGGAAGCAATGTTCCTGACCTGTCCTATCCCCCATGCCAACAGCCTCTTCTTTTCTTTGCTGTCTTCTCCCACCCTCTACTTCTTGCTATCTCCCTCTGCTCTCCATGGCCTTTTCTGCTTCATCATCATCTCTTGATTTCCAGTAATGTTTACGTGTTGTCCTTCTTCACCTGTGGTATTTCTAGACCCCTTTCTTCAAGGAAGGAAGGAAGTCAGGGAGGGAGGGAAGGAGTAAAAAAGGAAGTTATATAGTACATATGTTTTTATCTGGACCAGCATTTTTCAATGAGGCATGTCCTACACGAACCATGGAAGTAGAGGGCAAGGGGTAGGTAGTGGTATATGCAAGGGTGTGCTGATAAATGTTGAACTGCCTGTACCACATACCCTTAAGTTTACTCTGCATTATTAACATTTTCTGCATCACTTTCTTAAGTCTAGATAATCAGTAAAACAATAAATTAATCCCTAACCTGTAGTTTGCTAATTTCTGAGGTATAAATGCTCATACTGAAAATTTAAGATTTAGTTCTCCTACAAATGATCTGGCTCCAGTACACCCCTGAGTACATGTATATTTAAAGAGAATAAGGAAGCCAGGATCACCTAAGGGCAAAATATAAAGAGTGAACCAAAGAATAAATAAGGTAATCACGAAATTAAATAAAGAGCTTGAGTGAGGGTCAACTGGAACAAAAATGGAACAAACCTGGCAGCAGGTTGCTTGCTTGAAGTTTTAATTTAGAGGCCATCTTTATGCTGACTCTTCATGTTGGCCTTGACCCTCCATTCTCTTCCATGTTCTTTGATCTCTTGCTACTAAGGTTCACCATTTATTTTTACTATTCATTTGTCCATTCATTCTTTTCTCTTAGTGTGTCTTCATATGCTGTGTTTATAATTCCTACAATACCTTCATAATGTAACCCTTGTAGCAGAGTATCCTTCCTAAGGTAATATGGTAGGGCACATTTGGGGAAGTCCTTAACTCTCTGTCTTGTTTGCCCGTGGTGAGATGAAACATGGGGACATCCATATATGTTATTCTCCCAAGGGCAGGCACCATTACTCTCAACTATATGGTTGTTGGGTCTCCATTTAAACCTGTGAATGTCAGTATATAATGCCCCTTTATGGGTAGCAAGCAAGAAGATAGACAAGGCATCAAATCTAGAATAACTTTTAACGACACAATAAAATGAGCTGTCTCTTCAGCATGACCTTCATTTCCTGTTTCTATCCTCTCACCTCAGAGAACTGCATGGTCCTCATGCTTCTCAGGACCCACCCAGAGGGGACTTTGCAAGGTGGGTTTTTCTTCCCTTGGTTTACTCAGCTTTATCCCAATAGGAATGAACTTTGCTGTGGTTGTTGTTCTGATCCTTATTAGCATCATGTTCTTTCTTGTTGCTGTCACAGTTTTTAATTCTTCTTCACTGGCTTTGTGAATCCTTCTCAAAGTTTGACATCCTCTACTTACTGCTCCCAACTCTTCTTCTCTCCAATATATGGGAAATCAGAAGATTCTACATGCAACTTATGGCAGGTTTTCACCAGAATGCTTGATTTTTGGATACTTTAGGCTACTCTGCTTTCTCTTCTTTTACATAGGGTCCCACCTCCCCATCCTACAAAGAGAGAAGCTTGCCAGGTACAGCCCCTTTCTATACACCATGCCTAACTCAGTCCCTGTCCCCATTTTGGCTAAGTCAACATGAATTTAACCCTGTTACCCATCCAAACTGCCTCTTACATGATCATCACTTTCCATTAAGATTTTTAGAGATCCAGGAAGGCATTCATGCCCCCTTTCCATTTGCCTTTCTACATCCCTTTCTCTTCCATGAGGGTGGATCAACCTAATCTCATTATCTTGGTGGTTTCTCTAACAAGTGCCAGGAAGGAAAGGAGCCAGTGGCTCTTGCCAACCCCTACATCTGTGCTTCAGAAAGGAAGCAGGGGAGCAACTGAACCACGATAGCAAAAACTCATGTCCATGACACCAAAAAAAAAATTTCAGAAGAAGTGATAATAGAATGTCTTGCAAATAGCAGGCATTTGCTGAATAAATGAATTGTGGCATTTAGTAATAATAGTGCCATGTTTCAGAAACACTTAACCACTCTTCCTCTGAAAAAGTGGCATTTTTCCCTAAAGATCACCAGGTAATTAAGAAAGAATGACATGGTGTAGTAGATAATGCTATTTCACAGAATCAGCCTGATCCATTTAATGTCACAAAAATCAGCTACCTCTCTGGACCTCCTCGGATTCTGATTTCCTATGCAAGAAATGGGCTCTGATCCAAAGAACTGTGAAGCAGAAGATGTTATCAGACATTTACAAGGTAAGACTACCTTGTAAGTCTCCTAGCAAAAAACTTAAATCAGATTTTCAAGAAATCCAGGCATGAAAATGTGTGAAAACAAAGGGAATCAATGAAAGATGCTTGCCACTTGAGTTAAGGTAATAATGAATATAAGCATAAGAGAAGAAAGGTAGAAAAGCGGAGAGGAAATGAGGTACTAATGATAATGCTAATTCACCTAGCACTCTGCATATATTATCTCATTTGAGTCTTAAATAATTCTGTGACAATAATTAATAATATGTTCATTTGACAAAGAAACCGAGATTCAGGGAAGTTAAGTGGCTTGTATTTGGTTTTCAGGATGTTTTTATCCCCAATTACATGTATTAAGTGACTTGTTAAGTGACATAGTGGGTGATGAACTTGAACTCAGGTCTTTTGCCTTTAAATCCAGTGCCCTGTACTAGACCAAAATCTCCATGAGGAAAGGGAATGTGTCTTGTCTAAATTTTGCATCTCCCATAATACTTATAATAGTACTCTGCACATAGTTGGCACTTAATAAATGAGAACTGAATTAATGCACTATTTCTATAGCATTCCTCTGTTCTTTTGTTTAATGTTCCTTTTGAAAAGAAAAGAAAAATGAAACAAAGTTAATACTGTCCAATTAGTTTTCCCCTTTTGGCTGTCACAAACTTCTAATATGGAACAGTTAATTTCTCCTATGATTTTCATGGCTTGTCATGTCCACTTCATCAAACATTTCCTCCCTGTTGATTAAAATAAGATACAATAAAGTCATTCTTCTCATTGCTTCCTCTATCTTAGAGATGAAATCAGCAATTGATCAGAGGCTCTGCTTTGGACAAAATGGTATCTAAGTAGTTGAAATTCCCCATAACTATTACATATCACCTCCATGACAATTTAATGATCTGTACCAATAATTCCCCAATGATTGTCTTCTTATAGATCGATTTATAAAATACTACCTCCCCCCTGTGATATCACTTTTGTTCCCTTACTTTTATCTTTTACTAAATAATCTCCACCATGCTTTCCCTCTCAGGTAAATACATTTTTACAATGGGTTTCCTTCTGTCACACTTTCTATCACTTCTCTTTACTTTATATAAGGGACAAAGCCCCTCTTTTGAAAGGGTCACCATTCACTTTGTTATTAATACTCTATAAATTTATATCTAAACATCTGAGGTCACAAGTGCCAAAGCCAACATGGCACATCAAGAAGAGGACTGGACTTCAAGTTAGAAAGCTGGAGTTAAAGACCCAACTGAGCCATTAGTCTGTTGGCAATCCTATCTAGCCATTGATCTGTTGGCAAATCACTACATTTCTTTTGAAAAATGATAATCCTGAGTCTCAGCAAGATTGTATCTTATCCAAGGTCACACAGCTTACAAGCAACCAGGCATGAACTTGAACAGAGATTATTTTGACAGAAAGTAGAATTCTGTTGAAACTGAAAAGCAATTTTGTCTAATAGAGTAAAAGACTGAGTTGAGAAGATGGGTTCAAATTCTGTGACATTTAGTGTTTTAAAAAATGGGTTTTGATAGCCTGTAGTATCTATCTTGTCACAAGGCTGTTGGAAGCTTCCATAGATAATAGAAGTAAAGCATTTGATACATTTTTCCCTCTGAATTTTAGGATCTTCATCTGTAAAGGGAGAATAATAACACTTTAATTACCAACCTTAAAACAGTGTTGTGAACACTTTGTGAATTGTAAAGCACTATGGAAATGGAGCTACCATCTCCATGAATTTCTCTTATGGTTTTCCTTACACCTCTCCTTTATACTTACCATGATTAATTAATGTTCATTAATTGTAAATGTTCGTTATTTGAATATCCTTGCTCATTAATGTTATTATGTGTCCTTGATGGCGAGGACTGGGCAATGCCTCACATAGATTTCAATACTGATATTTTATTCTTGTTCATACTTCCTAGTGTGTTAATAAAGGCATGTTGATTGATTGATTGATGTAGATGGAAATTCCTCTACACTTAAACTGACAATTTACATCTTCTTTGCTATAATAGGAAAAAGAAATTATCAGCAGATGGCCAGCCTTTTGGTGATGAACCTCCCAACATTTAGCTACCTAGAACAAGAGACATAGAATTCACCACAGGCTTGTTCTCAAAATCTTTCCAACCTAATAGTATCTGCTGGAGTGTATACTCCACTGATAGAGTTTTTAATTAAGAAATCGCTATTGGCTCCATGCCACAATGAAGAATCAAAAAAAGACTGTAGCAGCAACTTTGCAAATAGCAGTTCCTTGATAGATATTCATTGTAGCCAAAATATTCTTTCCCAACACTCTCTTCCTAATTTTTTTTTGCTATAAATTACTGAACACTTTGGCTAATGTATTTCTAAGTTACTCTTCATATCCTATATAATATTTATATTTAGAGTTCTTCTAGGTATTTTTCTCCCATCTCCTACATTTTCTGTTTAGAGTCCTTTTAACCAAATTGGCAAATCTGCAGCCAAGCACATATTTCCCAGTCATCACAGAATGCTACCCAAGTCCTAGAGAGTATCAAATGCCACTGATGCCATCTATGTACATAGATGTTTATTTTCCTACATCTTCCTAAAAGAACTGAGAAGCACTAGACATAGAAAGCTCTACATAACATCAAAAAGAATTGATTGAATCATTGCAGAATCAGTTGGGTGCAGTCAGATCGTTGTTAATACATAATACGAAAACAATACAATTTTTGTTAAATAATGAGATTAGGAGATCACAGGAAAAGAGATTTAGATCTGAAAGGGACCATAGGTGACTATTAGTCCAACCTCTTTATTTAAAGAAACTAAATAATATTGGAGGTGAAGTGATTTGCTTAAAATCTCTCAATTATTAAGTTATAGAGTGAGGATTTAAAGCCAGGTTCTCTGCCTCTAAATCCAGCACTTTCCATCATGGCATCTAGTGTGAGACTGAAACAATTCCCATCTGACTTTTTCAAATAACCTGTTGTTGTCACAAAAGAAAGGGAAAGAGATAAAATAATAGCAACTTGTTATGCTTGTTGTCCTTCATTCTCGAAGAGAACCAAAATGACATCACTATACTACAGTCAAGTTTCAATGTGTCTGACTGTGGCTGATCAGACCAATATGAGCTCAGAATGCTCTACCACAGGTTGGGCGCAAATAGACTGTGTGAACATCTGGGGTGGATTCTCTATATTTGCACATCCTGCATTTCCTTGAAGCAGTCTCATTCTGCTTTGCTCATAGAGCACAGCACCTTCTCTGATGTATGCACACCATGGTAAGCAGTCCTGTGCCAGTGTCTCCCATGTCATGCAATCAATTCCAAAGTTCTTGAGAGAGACCTTGAGAGTGTTCTCGTATCACTTCTTCTGACTACCATGTAAATACTTGGCCTGTGCATGTTCTCCATAAAATAGTCTTTTTGGCAAACATACATTTTGCATTTGAACAATATGGTCAGTCCATTGGAGTTGTACTTTCTGAAGCAGAGTTTGAATGCTTGGCATTTTAGTTCATGTAAGGATCTCAGTGTCTGGTACCTTATCCTGCCAGGTGATCTTAAGAATCCTCCTAAGACATCAAATGGAAGCAATTCAGTTTCCTGGCATGGCACTGGTAGACTGTCCAGGTTTCACAGGCATACAACAATGAGGTCAGCACAACCACTCTTTAGACCTTCAGTCTAATACCTCTTCTCTCCCACACTTTCCTTTGGATCCTCCCAAACATTGAGCTAACTCTGGCAATGAGTGTACCAGCCTCATTATCAATGTGTACAGACCTCGAAAGATAACTACCAAGGTAAGTGAATTTATCCCTAGCATTCAAAACTTCTCCATTTGCTGTAAAGTGATTTGTTATAAAGGTTACTGGGGTAGCTAGTGGCTAGTGGAACGTAGGTGTAAGGGTAATGTAATTTGAATTTGAAGATCCCTTTGTGTTGGCAAAGGTAGCAGGTACTTAGCACTTAGTAATTGATCAATTGTTGGGGAAAAAGAAGGTATGAGCTCCTGTCTCCTGTTGCCAATGTAACAGGAAGGGGTTGGCTGAAACAGGAAGTAGCTAATGCTGTGTATATAAGAAAAGCCCCAGAGAGACAGAATCAGAATCTCTTGGGACCAGCATCTTGTGGCAGAGCAGCTACAGAAGAGAGAATGGAGAACTGAGCCAGAATTTCCTGAGAACTTGTGGTGGTGGAACTTCTGAATAGGAGCCAGGAGCCCATAGCCCAGAGAAGACTGAGGAAGCATGATGGGGAGGCTGAGACTGTCTGTCTGGAGCTTGGTTGAGCCTTGAATTCCCTGGAGCAGAAATTATGAGGGATCTGACATGGACTGAATCCTGTGAACTTCAGTGTGGAGCAGGACCTACCCAGAAAGCTGGACAAGGAGCTGTCTGCCATTGAACCCAGGTGACAGTCTGGTGAATCCAGGTAGAATCTGGGACCATGGAAGGGGATCCAGGGAATCTGAGAACCAGCCCCAAGTCAAGATGAAAAGACCTCTCTGTGGGTACTGAATAATGATGAAATTGTAGTTTACTAGTGACCTAGGGGTGGAGGCTTTGTGTATGATACTTAGTAACTGATTGCTGAATAAGTGACTGACTGAGTTACCTTAGTTGCCCCATGAGTGGAAGACCTTGACTATTGTACTTTGAGATGATTGTTCTTTGTTCTAAATATTGTGGCCACTTTGGTGAAAACTATGTGGCCATTTTAATGACAAACTGTTATGAATACTATATTGTGAATTTCTGTGATGTTGTGCCTTGATTTTCTGTGAATGTTTTGCTTTGATTTGTTACTGAATAGAGTGTTCACTATACTGTATAATCAGAACCTTAAAAGCTGTTCACAGTAGCATTCTTCTGGAAAGCTGCTCATGCATGTCATTACAATAGAGGACAGAACACCAGGCCTAGAGTCCAGAAGACTTGAAATTTAACCTAAAAAGTTATTAGCAGGGTAACTCTAGGCAAGTTACTTAACCCAGTTTGCCTCAGTTTCCTCACCTGAAAAATTATCTGGAGAAAGAAATGGCAAAACACTCTGGTATCTTTGCAACAAAAATCCCAGAGTCAGGAAGAGTCAGACACAACTGAAATGACTGAACAACAATAAAGGCTATTATTATTTCCTAAGGAAGATTAAAAAGATATAAATAAAATGACACAATCAGAAGACAAAAAAATCTATATACTACCTGAGCATCCAGATCAAATATTTGATCACTTCATCGGCTTAAGACAACAACTTTTTTTTTTTTTGCTTTTTTGGAGGGGATAGGGCAGGGCAATTAGGGTTAAGTGACTTGCCCAAGGTCACATGGCTAGTAAGTGTTAAGTGTCTGAGGCTGGATTTGAGCTCAGGTCCTCCTGATTCCAGGGCTGGTGCTCTATTCATTGATCCTCCTAGCCACCCCTGACAATACCTTTTTTAGAATATAAATTTGTTTAACGAATCTAAGAGAAAGATGATAGATGGTTATGAGCAAAATTTACTCATAAAACAACAAGAAGCAGTAGGAGAAAAATAAGATTTAGAGAAAGTTTGGTGAGAGGCCCAAAGAGGCCACATTATCCTTGGGGCAGTCAAGTCTAAAATTGAAATGAGAGCAAGTAGTCAAAAATGGGTATGGGGGCAAACCCTGCAAATATTTCTCTAAATTTTTTTTCTCTATCAATTATAGTTAAGCCAGAACATCTGGATTCTAACTTCACAGACTTTGATGCATAACATGAAGTACACTAAAAAAAAAAAAAAACAAAGATGCAAAGAGTACATGAATTAGATGTCCTTACCCAGGGAGGGGCTGCATGACCTAATTTTGAAGGTGTTGATGGATTGATTCTTTTTTTAATTTTTTTTAAAAAGCAGTTGGGGTTAAGTAACTTGCTCAAGGTTACATGGCTAGTCTTTATTTATGTGGGGGTGCCCATTTTCTGAGGCCGGTTTCGATCCCGGGTCATCCCAACTCCAAGGCCGGCGCTCTTACTCACTGCACCACCTAGCCACCCCAATTTTTTTTTTAACATTTTTTTGCTTTTTTTTGGAGGGGGGAGGGCAGAGCATTTGGGGTTAAGTGATTTGTCCAAGGTCACATGGCTAGTAAGTGTTAAGCGTCTGAGGCCAGATTTGAACCCAGGTCCTCCTGACTGCAGAGCCGGTGCTCTATTTGCTGCGCTACCTAGCCACCCCTGGATTGATTCTTAAGATCAATAATTTGCTGCATAAATTATTGAGTGATCCATCCATCAAACAAATATATAATAAGGGACATGAAAAGACCTTTTGTGGAATAAAAATTGCTCAAATCTATGTGTAAGGAAACATCATTTTCTGAAAACGTATGAGCAACTTGTTTGCCAAAAGGGCAGAAAATGAACTGTGGCATAAATATATGTATCATTTTATAAGGGATGTAAGATACTCGTTTCTATGTAAACTGCTTAGTCATCGAAAGGATCAGAAAAATAATTTGTTTACTTTAATCTTAAAATATAAACATTAATAAACGGTTTTCAGAGTCATTAACTATGAAGAGAACACTTTAAGGATTTCAAAACAGAAGCTACAGGGGGCTGTGGTCCCTCAGTCCATTTGTATGCAATGGTTTTTAAGTCTTAAGAGGCTGAAACTCACAAAATAATAAATTAAATATCATTTGGGGATTGTGGGATGATTAAGTAAAGGCCACTGGTTTTATAAGTCACAGAAAAGGGGAGTTTATGAAATTTTAATCTTATAAGAGAAAGGGGACTCATTGAGTATCAAGAGGCTCTGACTGAAACCATTGAAGGTGGTGAAGAGTAGAGAAATGATTGAAGAAGCCTGAGGAAGAGAGTAGAATAATCAGGTGAAAAGGAACTGAATTGAAAGCACAGGAGGCAGAGAAGAATACATCCAGAGAGCCAGGGGACAGGTTAGCTTCAACTGCAGGGCTGACTAGCTAAAGACTGAAGCTTATTGGAAAATAGCTATTGCCCCTCAGCACCGTTTATAGGTTTAGAGGGATGATGCCTCTCAAGGGAGACATTCTCTGATGTGTTCCTGGTTTGATAAGGAAAATCAGAGAAGGAAAAACAGGCTTTGCAACTGCTTTTCTATATAAGAAGGGATTATGAGTTTTAACAGGAAAACACAAAAGCAGGTCAGTGAAGATCTGTCTAGGCTTCTCTATGTTGCCCAGAGAGTAAGTGTGGGGAATTTTACTATGAACTCTGTTTGCTATGGGCTGATCATATAACATAGAATCTGGGTGGGTCAAGAGCCGACTGAATTTGTCTGCATTGCACAAAGAGAGCCAGTTTGGTGAACATTGAAATACTCTCTGACTTACAGGGAGTGGCTAGACAACACAATAGCATAACTCTTTCTCAGTATCCTTTTAAGGATGATTGTGAATTCAAAATACTGATCACTGTTTCATTGGTTCAAGTACAGAAAAAGAGAGGATTTGTTTAGCAAAAGAGTGAGGACAGTTAGCAGAAAAGCATCTTTTGATGGTGTAGATATTTCTGAATGGACCCGTGAAATTAAGGCATAAAGTCCAGAGTTGTCAATCACCAAAAGCATATAGATTTTCTTCATACAGGTTGACTCCTTAACAGGTTTCTATAAGTATATGTCCACTCTCCCTTACAAATATTGAGTGCATTGGTGGGAGAGTATGACCCAGATTTACGTGTGCACTATAATGTATTTATTATTCTTAAACTTGCCTTATGTTAGTTCCTGTGATGTTATAATTATTATTGCTTAGATCAGACCTAACATCATTGGGATATTAGTTGTACAAAATATTTTGTGCAAACAGAAGTACACCAGTGGGAACTTGAGAGCTATGGTGATGAGTAGGGGAAGTATATCTCCCAACAACAGGTTTACCCCTATGACCTTAAAAGAGTTTGAGTTTAGCCACATGATGATAATCCTCTAACAATGTAGACCTTCAGTGTTAGGCCAGGTTAGGGTGAGAGAGCCAGGCTAGAAATTGAGGGTAGTGAGTAGAGCGCTGGCCCTGGAGTCAGAAGGACCTGAGTTCGGATCCAGCCTCAGACACTTAACACACTCAAACAAAAACCTAGCCGTGTGACCTTGGGCAAGTTACTTAACCCCAATTGCCCTCCAAAAGGCAAAAAAAAAAGAAAAAGAAATTGAGGGTGAGAGTTTATATAAACCATAAATATGGGTTACATAGGAATATGAGTCATCTGTAGAAAAATGGTAGTTAAACCATAGGACCAAATGTATTTGCCAATATAAAGAACCTAGAGGGAGGAGAGAAAAGGACCTAAGAAATAACTTTGGGGATGTGAGAAATAACTTTAAGGATATGATATGGATGATGAGATAGCAATGGCAATTCTTAAGGAACAGTACAAGAGGTAGTACAAGAACCAGTATCATGGAAACCCAGAGAAAAGAAAATATTCAGGAGAAGGAGGTAGGCAATAGTTTGAAATGTGGCAGGTGGGCTGCAAAGGTTGAAGACAGAGTGAAGACCACAAGATCTTGTAATTAAGAGATCATTGATCATTTTGGAGAAAGTTATTTTTGTTGAGTGATAACATCGGAAGCCAGTCCACAAAGGATTGAAAAGTAAGAAAAGAAAATAGAAGCAGCAAGGAGAAATAGTTTTTTTCAAGAATTTTATCTAAGAAAGGGAAGGAGAGTGGGACAACTAGGTGGAGCAGTGAATAGAATACTAGTCCTGGAGTCAAGAGGACTTGAGTTCAAATCCAGCCTCAGACCTTTCACACTTACTAGCTGTGTGACCCTGGACAAGTCATTTCACCCTGATAGCCTCACCAAAAAAAAGAAGTGGGGAGAATGATAGTTTGAGGGGGGAAAGGAATAGTGACCAATGGGGGATAATTGTGTATGTTTGAAGACTTTAGGTGGGGCAGTAGATAGAGCATTTAGGGTTTGGGGAGTCAGGAGGACCTGAGTTCAAATCCAATCTCTCAGATACTTCCTGTATGACTTAACCTCATTGCCTCAAAAAAACTATAGAGAAAGAACCAGTTGATAGGGAAGGGTCATGGAACTGAGAGAAATGGAAGGGTATTGAGGAAGCAATTTGCTCAGAAGTGAAGGGAATTAAATAAAGAACATGTGCAAGAGGGAGTAGCTTTAAAGAGATCAACCTTTCTGTCAGAGACTAGGGGAAAGGGAGACAGAGTGAGGTATGATGTTATTCTTTAAAAATAGAAAATGTCTGTTAGTCCCTAGTACAGATTAGAAAGTATGAAGGATATCATTAGTTGGAAAAAACTGATAGGCATTATTGATACCCCATATCAGAAGGGACACTTCCCCTAAATATCTCAATCTCTTGTCCTTCAAAACTTGGTTGTACTGTTAAATAACTATATTTGGTTGGCTTTTTTTTTCATTTTATTATTCAAGAGATACTCAAGAGACATAGTTCATAGGATCATTCATATCATACACAGAGTTAGAAGCAACTATGCATTTTGTAGATATAGTAATTGAGGCCCAAAGAGGTTAAGGGTCCTATTGTCTGATAGTATGTGGCAGAGCCAGAATATGAACTCAGCTACTCTGACTCCAAACCCAACCCTCTTCCTTTGTATGACACTACCTATGTAGCTATTTGTAAAGGATTGTTAAAAAAAACCGATATTGGGAGATTTTAAGGGGGCGTGAGGAATAGCAAGATCTGTTTGCTTAGACTGAAGAGTGAGTGAAGAAGAAGAATATATAAAGTTTAGAGCCAAATCATGAAATAATAATAGCAGCTCACATGTAGCTTTGTGTGTACATTATTTCATTTGGTCTCCCAACACTTTGGGCTAGATCATCACATCTGGTTATGATGATTTGTTATGGTGATCTTTGCATGTAATGATGTTGTTTCTTACAGGAAGAAAGCTTGTGTCACATCTTTCTCATCTAGTATGGACTCTGGTTAGCTGCTCACTAGTTTTAAAAACATTTTTAAAAATCTTCCTTCAAGTCCCACCTTCTAAGGGAAGTCTTTTTTTAATGCCTCTCAATTTTTATGCCTTCTTTCATACTTAGGAGTATCTGCGTAGATGCTCTCACCCTCCTATATGCAATCATTTGACAAGTCTTATCATTTTCACCTTCATGACAAGTCCCCTAGGTGTTTTCTGCTCACCTCTGATAGTATCTGGTACAGGCCCTCACCACCTCACACCTAGACTGTTGTAATAGTCCTCTGGTTGATCTACCTGTCTTGTCTTGCCCCACTCTAGTCCATCCTCCTTTCAACTGTCAAATATATCTTCCTAAAGGGAAAGTTTGACCACATCACTCTCCTATTCAATCAATTCTAGTGATTCCCTATTATTCCCAAGACCAAATATAAAATCATTGGTCCAACTTTTAAATACCATCATAAGCTGGCCCCTTCCTACCTTTCTAGCCTTTTGCCTGGCACCCAAGTACTCTGGGATCT
This sequence comes from Gymnobelideus leadbeateri, assembly GCA_011680675.1. NCBI lineage: Eukaryota > Metazoa > Chordata > Mammalia > Diprotodontia > Petauridae > Gymnobelideus > Gymnobelideus leadbeateri. The sequence goes on along the minus strand of WOXC01006634.1, from coordinate 131,276 downwards.
AGTGACACTGGCTTCCTTGCTGCTTCTTGCAGACTCCATCTCCAGCCTCTAAGTACTTTCTCCATCTGTCTTCGTGCCTGGAATTCTCTCCCTCCTTGTCTCTAATTTCTGACTTACCTGAAACAAGTCTTCAAAATCTTATATTAAGACAGACCTTCTGCAAGCCTTCCCTGATCCTCCTTAATGTGAATGCCTTCCCTCTGTTGATTGTCTCCAATTTATTCTGAGTATATCTTTATATGTAGTCTTTTGTATCGGTTGTGGCCCCCATTAGAATGTGGTTTCCTTGGGAGCAAAGACTGGTTTTTGCCTTTCTCAGAATCCCCATTGCTTAGCTCACTGCCTGGTACACAGTATGCTAATTAATTATTAACAGTAAATGCTAATTAATTAATTGACTGATGTAATATGTACGTGTTTCCCTGAATAGAATGTAAGTTCCTTGAGGTCAGGAACTGCTTTTTGTCATTACATCCCCAGTGCCTCACACAGAGTAAGTGCTTAATAAACATGTTTGTTTTTTTTAAATTACTACTACTATAAACATGACTTTAGCAAATGTCCATTCAACACAATAAGTATTTATTAATTACAGGCTCAATGATAGACACTATTCCCATTAAGATATCTTCAGTCAAGGTACCCATCAAACTATATTTCTCCCTGCCCTTCTTACTCTGTAGAAGAATTCAAACCTTTCATATTTTGAAATAAATAGGTACTTTCTGTCATAATGCACATCCTACCTCCTGAGCTTAAAGCAACTTTTCTGCAACCTACACTTTCAGAAAGTTGCCTGGGGGTCCTGAGAAGTTTAGTGATTTGCCCATTGTCTGAAAGCCAGTAAGTCAGAGGTGGGACTGGAGCCCAGCTTTTCCTGATTCCTATTCTCTCTCCACTAGAATGTACTTCATCTTACTACCTCTCTGAAAATTCACCAGTTCCTGGAAGCAAATATCATACTAGTAAGGTTTTGGAAAACAGCATTTAATGACTAGTCCACTGCCATTGTTGTTTTTATTGTTGTTGTTGATAATGATTGTTGTTGAACTTGTTATTGTTGGTCCATTTTCAAAGAGAACCAATTGCTTTCTATATGACACTCTAATAGCAGTTTCCTTTTCCCTATTGACACTGTCCAATGTTAACCATAAACTCCTAAGACCAACTTGGTAAGGAATGAAAGCAAAAGATGACAAGATTTAGAGTTGGGAGGGACCAGCTCAAACTTTGGTCTTGTGATCCCAAATTCAGTATTCTTTCCATAAAACAACTCTTCCTCTCCATCCTTCACATGCCTGAGAACCTTGGCAATGGGCTGTTGGATGGCCTGGAATGTCTATTCGTTCTGGACCAAACCCAGTTAACCAGAATCTACTTTTTCATTATGCAACGTGCTCTATCCCTGACCTAGTCAAAGAGGAGCCCTCTTTCAGAAGGGGAGAAACCATCCTATGACCACATTTATAAACTCTTCACTATGCCAATTTCTACACTTAACACCTTCTAATTACTTTATATTGAGTGGGACAGAGGTGAAACCTCACACTTACAGATTCAAGTCCCAGATCTGTTACTTCCAATCTGTGATTTTGGGCAAATCACAAGCTTTCTGAGCCTTTTCTTCTTCATCTGTGTAATGGAATAATATTGTTTGGACAGCCTATGTCACAAGGTTCTTAAGAAGATCAAAAGAAAAAAGATGTGTTAAGGAGCTATGAAAACTACCAACTGCTATACAAATTTCAAGTATTGTTATTATTTACTACCTCACAGACACAGAGGGGTCCATCACATTCAAACAAGCTAATTCGGAATGTATTTGACATACATAATAATTTTTTGGAGGGGGGGAAGGCAAGGCAATTGGGGTTAAGCTATTTGCCCAAGGTCACACAGCTAGTAAGTGTGTCAAGTGTCTGAGGCTGGGTTTGAGCTTAGTTCCTCCTGACTCCAGGACTGGTGCTCTATTCACTATGCTACCTAGCTCCCCCATAATAATTTTTAAAAGTAACCCTTCTTCCCCAAATATGCTTATGCTGATCTCATAAATTCATTGGCTCTTCTTGGTTTATATGGAAGGGTATTGTAATGTATATAGATGAGATTAGTCTCAGAAATAATAATAGTAATATCTTGTCCTAATGCAGCATATCTCTTCCAGAGAATTCAAAACGTTTTGACATATGGACTTAGTAGTTCCTAAACATGCTATTTTAATAGTTCTATGGAAAAATGATCAAGTGTTTGGACAATGAACATTTAATAAAGCCTGAGATGGACTGATCTATTTAATGGATGCCTTTTATTTTTTTTAATAATTATCTCCATTCTCCAAGGACTTGCCAGTAGAAAGTATTTTCCTGGCTAACTGAATGTAAGGAAAGTGAATCTCTTAGTGAAATCTGCTTGCATTTGGATCCCTAGTGAGAAGACTGGGAGAGCTGATGAAGCTGCAGAGTATCTACATCACAAAAGAGCCTGGTTAAAAGTCTTATCTGACTTTAGAAACAAGCCAACCATTTGTTTTCCATTTTGAAGCTGTCTGCACAAATGCTGCTTGTCTGCATAAGGGCAAGAAGTCCCCTGGGCTGGGAATAAATGGCATGTGGTCCGCCGTTGTGCATTTTTATGATCATCATTGAAAAAACAATTTTATTTCCATATTCATTAATTCATTTGGAGTCCAGGGTGCCAAGGGGACTCTTAGGAGGGTGAACCAAATGTCTTCAAATAATTTCAAGCTTCACTTGGCATAGGACCCTTCCATAAGCAGTGATAACTACGTCTGGTTGATTCTGGAATGGAAAGTAGGAGCAGTTTGATTTAGACTAAAGCAAATTGGGTATACTTTGGGATGGGCACCATCCTCCTTTGTGAATGAGGCAAATGAGAAGCTGGTCACTTTTAGGTCCTCTGCATTGTGTGGGTCCCAGATTTCTCCCTTGCTGTGCATGCAGGAAAAAACAGATGGGCTTGGGTGACAGTTGCATCGAAAAGGGCTCCAGGGAGACATGCAGAAAGAAATGTATCGTCACAGCATTGTTTGATGACAGTGCGCACCTGCTGCCCATTCTTCAGCCTCAGCTAAAATGGACTGGCAAACTATTTGGAAAGTAGGGCTAAAGTACTGCTAGGAAACACCATATGTGAAGGATGGGGACTTTCACTCTTTAAAAGAATTGCACAAGATTTTAATCCCCTCAAAGGACAAGTGACAGAGCTATGGCTACTGTTAATCCCTTCAAACTCTCTCCCCTCAGCACCATTCACCCGTCTTCCATACTCTGTGGCCCCCATGCTGATAAAACACAAAGGAATATGCTACACTCTGGCTTCCTGTGAATGACATTGTCATAGCTATAACTGGGTCAATTGGAGGGCTTGGGAAAGCTTCACCAAATGGGCCCAGGATGAGCAGTATGAAATGCACTCTCAATCAACTTTTTAAAGACAAATTTTATTGTAGGGCTGTCATGTAGAAGAAGAATTAGGTTTATTCTACTTGAATCTAGAGGGCAGAATTTGGAGTATTGGGTGGATATTGTAAAGCAAGTCCTTAAAATTGCAGCTACCCATAGGTACAATGTGCTTCTTCTAAGGATGGTTGGTTTCCCTTTTCTGGAGAAGCAATTGGAGTCCCTTTAAACAGAGGCTACACGATCCCTTTTGGGGTATGTTATTGAGGGGATTTCTTTCATGCTTTCATGCATGAGTTGGACTAAATGGCTACTGAAGCCACTTCCAACTCTCAAATTCTGATTCTGTAATCAGTCCAATTCTGCAGTTTTATAGCCCTTTAGATATGGTTCCAAATTGCTCTCCAGAATGGTTGGATCAGTTCACAACTCCACCAACAATGCATTATTGTTCCAATTTTCACACACCCCCTCCAACATGTTGTTTTGCTTTTCTGTCTTATTAGCCATTCTAATAGGTATGAGTGGTACTTCAGAGTTGTTTTAATTTGCATTTCTCTAATCAACAGTGATTTAGAGCATTTTTTTCATATGTCTATAGATAACTTTGATTTCTTTGTCTGAAAACTGCCTGTTCATATCCTTTGACCATTTATTAATTGGGGAATGACTTATATTCTTATAAATTCTAATCACTTCTCTATTTGAGAAATGGAACCTTTATCAAAGACATTTGCTATTAAAAATATTTCCCAACTTTCTGCTTTCCTTCAAATTTTGACTATATTGGTTTTGTTTGTGCCAAACATTTTTAATTCAATATAATTAAAACTGTCCACTTTACATCTAATAATGCCCTCTCCCTTGTTTGGTAATAAATTCTTCTCTTCTCCACAGATTTGACAGATAAACTATTCCTCCTCTATTTTGCTTTATATTTATATTATTCCTTTATATTTAAATCATGCATCCATTTGACCTTATCTTGATATACAGTGTAAGATATTGATTTATATCTAGTTTCTGCCATACTATTTTCCAGTTTTCCCAGCAGTTTTTGTCAAATAGTGAGTTATTGTCCCAAAAGCTGGGGTCATTGGGTTTATCAAACAGTAGATTACTATGGTCATTTACTACTGAGTTTTGTGTACCTATTCTATTCCTCTTATCCACTACTTCATTTCTTAGCCAGTACCAGATAGTTCTGGTTATTATCACTTTATAGTACAGTTTGAGATCTGGTACAGTTAGATCACATTCCTTCACACTTTTTTCACCAATTCCCTTGATATTTTTGACTTTTTGTTTATCCAGATGAATTTTGTTATAATTTTTTCTGGCTCTATAAAATAACATAATGGTAGTTTGATTGGTATGGCACTGAATAAGTAAATTAATTTACATAGAATTGTCATTTTTATTATATTGAATCAGTCTACCCACAAGCAATTGATATTTTTCCAATTGTTTAGATCTGACTTTATTTGTATAAATAGTGTTTTGTAATTATCTTCATATACTTTCTGGATTTGTCTTGGCAGATAAACTGTCAAGCATTTTAAATTGTCTACAGTAATTTTCAACAGAATTTATCTTTCTCTTCAATGGAATTTCTTCCTGTTGGACTTTGTTTGGCAATATATAAAAATGACGATGATCTATGGTGGTTTATTTTGTATCTTACAACTTTTGTTAAAGTTGTTAATTATTTCCAATAGTTTTTTAGTTGATTATCTAAGATTCTCTAAGTATAGCATCATATCATCTGCTAAGAGTAATAGTTTTGGTTTTTCTTTGCCATTTCTAATTCCTTCAATTCCTTTTTTCTTCTTTATTGCTATAGCTAATATTTTTAGTACAATATTGAATAATAGTGGTGACAATGGGCATCCTTGCTTCATCTCTGATCTCACTGGGAAGGGTTCTAGCTTATCCCCATTACCGATAGTGCTTGCTGATGGTTTTAGATAGATACTACTTATCATTTTAAGGAAGTTCCATTTATTGTGTTTTTAATAGGAATTGGTGTTGTACTTTGTCAAAAGCTTTTTTCTGCATCTATTGAGATAATCATATGGTGTATGTTGGTTTTGTCATTTATATGATCAATTATGCTGATAGTTTTCCTAATATTGAACCAGTTCTGCATTCCTGGTATAAATCCCACCTGGTCATAGTGTATGATCCTTGTGATATATTGCTGTAATCTCTTTGCTAACATTTTATTCAAAATGTTTGCATTGATATTCATTAGGGAAATTGATCTATAGTTTTCTTTCTCTGTTTTGGCTCTTCCTGGTTTAGGTATCCACATTAAAGGAATTTGGTAGGACTCTCTATCTTTGATAAGCTAAATACATTAAGTGAAAAGATTTGATATTCTGAATTTTAGTGTATATTTTCATGTAACAATCCCAACATAGAAGATTTTTTATTTTGATTGTGGTAAAGAAAGTATATGACTTTTAGAAAAAAACTTTCCTCTTAATAGTGATAGTGAGGAGTATTATCTCCTTTATTTGGAGATAATATTGGGTCAAGTTAAGAGAAGTCAGATAATATAAGAAGTAAATTATGATTTCCAAATCATTTTCAATTTAGATTTTCACAACTCAGGATACTTGAATATAAAAACAAATCTCTCATGTCATTGGTATGGACATTCCATCCATTGATGTATGTCACAGTCTATATGACTTTTGGCCATGTTTTCTCACATCTTTAAGACAGGAACTCTATGACATGTGCTGGTGGCTTTCCTTACCTTCTTCTGACATTGGAAAAGTACCAGCAGGCTTTCTACCGCCTATCCTTCATTTTTGTATATAATTGATCTAGGAAATAATGATGAATTCATACCCATAGCACCAAGAAAAGGTGAATTTTTGGTTTCCTTAAAGTTTCTCATTGCCACAAATCTTTCAGCATGCTTTACACCAAATTTGCCTACTTTATCCAGGTTTTCCAGTTTCTCAGTATCTTCAACTTTTCCTTGGAAATCCAAGTGTGCCTACTCCTATTAGTCCCTCTTTCCCTTCCATCCCAAATGCCTTGGACATTTATTATATCTGTGCCATGCTTCTTATCTCCTTCCTTCCATCAAAACAATCTTTTCTAGGTACCATTACCTCAAGTATGTTTTCTACTATGTTCTAATGGATGGTAATAGACAAATCAAAAAACGAATTCTTTTCATGGAATCATAGGTTGCTGGATTTAGAGTTGGGTGAGTCCTTAGAATCATGTAACCCAGTTCCCTCATTTTACAGCTGAGGAAGCTAAAACTCAAAAAGCTTAAGTGATTTCCCCTAAGTCATTCAGGAAGAAGCATTGTCTAAACTTGGACACAAGCCTTTTGATTGCAAATCTAGTAATCTTTCTACTGTGCCAAATCTGAAAATAATTATGGTAGTATATTTCTTTGGTATCTCCTCAAATAAAAGATTCTTTCATCTATATGTACAAAAATTAGTCATAGAAGTACTTCCTGTTTTAGCAAAGAACTAGAAATAAAGAGAATAGCCATTAAATGAGGAACAGCTAAATAAATTTGGGTATATGAGTATCATTCCTTCATAAAAAAATAACTTATATAAAGAATTCAGAGAAGAATGGGAAGGCTTGTTATGAGCTAAAGCAGAATGAAGTAAGCAGAACCAGGAAAACAATATGCAGAAGCTAGATCTCAAAGCCTAAGCCCACTGTCTCCTCCCCTGAATGAAGTCTGCTCAAGTAGATTGGAGGAGTTGGGGGGGGGGGGGCGTGGAGGGAGTTTCAGCCATTTCCATTCCTCTAATTCTTTTTTTTTAACCTTTTTTATTTTTTAAAGCAATTGGGGTTAAGTAACTTGCTCAAGGTTACATGGCTAGACATTATTTATGGGTGGGTGCTCATTTTCTGAGGCCGGTTTCCATCCCAGGTCATCCCAACTCTGAGACCAGCGCTCTTACTCACTACGTCACCTAGCTGCCCCCCATTCCTCTAATTCTAAGCATAACAAGGAGGAAAGCATAAGGAACTAACCAACCATACAGGACCAGACACAGCTGTTCTTCCTGCTGATCCCTAATTCATTCAGAGCCTATGCAATGCACAATTTCACTTAACACAGAGAGAATTTCATTGGATTTAGAACTGGAAATATCCCCAGTAACTTCAGTTCACAATAGCAAGTGAGCCTGAATTCAGACTCAAGTCAATTCCATTCCAAAGTGGCCCTCTTTGCACTATACTATACTGCTTCTTCTGAAAAACCTGCACAGGTCAATAATCAGAACCCACATTCACCTGGTTCCTAATTCCAGACCCTTTTGTTGGGGAGAAAGAAAAGCCCCATACCCTTCAAAGAAGGCATGATTAAGAAACTTAAGTGTATGTTCATGCACAGACCAGTCGTATAGATATCAGGTCTCATCTTGGAGGCAGCAACATGGGAGAGGTTTATTCTTAAAACCTACAACAGTGTTCAGTCCCTGAAGGAAGGACAAAATCCAGAATAAGTGTTCTAGTTACTTACCAAAATTAGATTAAGCATAAAAGTAGCCCCTCCTTTGTTTACTGGGGGGAGGTGAGAAGAACTTGGGAAAGTGTCAGATGGGTATATCAAACTGGATCTCCCAAGAAAAACCCCCTAAAATATGTAAACGTAGTCTGTGTGCTTAGCAGTTTGTAACCTGACATCTCTTGGGGAGTCTATCCTGCAGGATCGGGGATCACATAAAGTAACATAAAGTAATTAAAGAACTGAGTTCTGATCCAGTGGAGCCAAAAGCCATAGGATTACAGAATTGTAAGAGACCTCAGGTGATACCTGGTCCAATACATACTTAAAAAGTATTCCCCTTGGGGCGGCTAGGTGGCGCAGTTAGTAGAGCGTCGGCCCTGGCGTCAGAAGGACCTGAGTTCTGATCCGCCCTCAGACACTTAACGCACACACAAATAAAAACCTAGCCGTGTGACCTTGGGCAAGTTACTTAACCCCAATTGCCCTCCAAAAAGCAAAAAAAAAAAGTATTCCCCTCCACAACGTGCATGACATATAGCTGTGCAGCCTATGGCTGAAGATCAGGGACACCTCTTGAGGCAGACCATTGCAATTTTGTACAGTGCTGTAATAAAGTTTTGTTTGTTGGTTTTGGTTTGTTGTTGTTTTTTTTTTATCTTACATCAAACTTAGATCTCTCTTTTCGCATCGCCTATTGTTCGCTTTTTGTGTTCCCAGTGGGATCTTCTCCTGCCCTAGTGTCTTCTCTTTTTCAGTTTCAAAGTTCATGTGCAGATCAGATCTGCATATGGTATAATATTCAGCCACTTTTAAAAAGGGGAGGGAGGGATTCTTGGTAATACTCTTATTCACTTTTCCTTTCTCCACACAAATGCTGATCTTTTGGGTCAGGAAAAGCACCATTCTTTTAAAGCTACTTCCACACAATTTGTATACAAGCAGATTAACATTGGGTTAAACTAGAAAGAAATAAAGGGAACAGATCTCTCAGACCTCAGCATGATCAGGGAAGAATCAGAGCCCAGAAAACACCCCTCAAAAATCCACTGCTTCCTACCAACCAGTAGCCAAACAAGCTACCATCCCTGACTGGTGACTTGGCACTGAAGAAGTTGGTCTACCATCTAGGAAAGGTGGTGGCGTCTCTTACCCATTCAATATTCCACCTTTCACTGCATCAGGGGAAGCCAGGCATCATGTTACTGATGCTCTAAGTATGATGTTTTTTTTACTTGTTAACTATGGGCAGATAAAACCAGTCTTTCCAGGTTAAAGAAGGGTATGTTGGATCCCAAGTTACAGCAGATCTAAATTCCATCTGACTGAGTGAGAATGATGTGAGGTCCTTGTGTGTGCACTGTGTGGGTCAAGCAAGGTCAAGGCCGACTGGGAAAGGTCAGAGAGCCAGACCTCCTATAAATGTGAATGCATTTTCATTTGCCATATAGAGGTCAGGGTTTTTTTCAAACACACTGACACTTCCCCTCTAGAAAGTTGAATATAAACTCATTCAAGGGCAGAACAAGTAAGATATTTTTCCCTAAAAGAACAGAGGCAATCCTCTAACATTAAACCATGTAAGTTGGTGATCTTCCTAGAAATACCTTTGCGGCCAGTCCCTGAATGATGAAAAGGGAGGATGGGGGAGGTAAGAAATAGGGGTCCATTTTTTCTCTAACTCAGGTGGTTTTCATTGATTCTGACACCTTTTAATATGATCAAAACCATCTTAGGGTAGTACAAAAACATGGGACTAGGTGGCCACTGAAAACCAATAGGCATTGCCCTTTCTTTGGCCTTCTCAACAAACTAACACCTAATATTTACATTGTCAATCATTCCTTTTTAAAAAGAAATCTAAAACAATCTCAATTCAACCCTTCCTCCTTTTTCAGCCTGGCTGTACCACTCAGTGGTTTGCAGGCTGCTTCTAGGGTTAGGTTTCTGCAAGCCTCTCAACCTGGGAATTAAAAGGCAAGACAAACGCCCAATGGAGGGGAACAAGCATATTGTGCACAGTTCGGTTCCCCTGCCTTTTTTTCTTTTTTAAAAACCCTATGTGAGTAACAGGAGCACTACAATTCCCAAATATCAGAGAAAGAGCTGCACTGAACTAGAGTAGGTGTGCAGGAGAATTAACAAAATAAAGCAAGCTGGTTTGGGTTTATTCATAAAGGGCAACAGATATTTCCCAAGATAGTGTAGTCCACACAGGGAGGGGAGATAGAAGAAGGCACAGAGTAAAGAGGAAGGAAAGGAGTGGGGAGGAGATGGTCTTTATCCCAAACGGCAGGAAGCAGTGATGGACAAAGAGATAGATGATGGATACAGGACAGCCTGCTTCACTGTCACATGGCAGTGCATGACTAGGCTGGTTCAACCTGAGTTTTACATAATCAACCTGAAAAATCCACCTCTTTTCCTTCTGACTGATAAAAGTGAATTTCTGAAAAATCAAATGAAAGATATTAGTAAATCTAACAAATTTTTGACCAAAAGGAGTCAAACTAAAATTAATATTCATATTCTCTCTCTCTCTCTCTCTCTCTCTCTCTCTCTCTCTCTCTCTCTCTCTCTCTCTCTCTCTCCCCTTTCTTTCTTCCTTTCTTCCTTTCTCCCTCCCTCCCTTCCTTCCTTCCTTCCTTCCTTCCTTCCTTTCTTTCTTTCTTTCTTTTTTCTTTTTTGTTAGACTGATTATTTCATCAGTAAAATGAATTCCTGGAATGAAAATGCCCTCAACTGATCCATATTAGAAACTCACTGGTTGTTCAAGTCTTGCCTTTCATTTCATAGGTAGAAAGACTAAGGACTAATAAATGACTTGCCCAAGGTCTCAGAATGTCTATGACCAAACTGAGTGGGACTATTGTCCAAGTCCCTTGACTCAACTGGTGTTCTTCCCATTAACCATCCTACAAAGCAGGCAAGATTTGACCAAAAAATAGAAATGAAAAGAAACTAGACTAGGCAGTATAGATAGCCACAACACCGTAAATGAAGCCGACAATAAAATTAAGCCAAACTCTCTATATATTATATTAAGCAGTCTCATATATTAAGAAATGCCTGTTGCATAAAAATGATTGGCATACATGAATCAGCAGCATTATCATAGATTAGCTCCAAAGCTGCTAGGCAGCTTGTTAGCACAGTGGATAGAGAGGTGAAGCTAAATCAGGAAGGCCAAAATTCAAATCTAGCCTCAGTCACTTACTATAACTGTGTGACCCTGGGCAAAGTCACTTAATCTTTGTTTGCCTCAGTTCCCACAACTGCAAAATCGAGATAAAAATAGCACATGCCTTTGTTATCACGATCAAATGAGATAAATTTGTGAAGTGTTTAGCCCAGAGCCTGACACATAGTAGGTGAACGATAGATGTTTATTCCCTTCTCTTCTTCAAAATAGGCATGGCATTAAGAAAACTCCAATGTGCTAGTCACCTAATATGTTTTCCCTGCCATGTAACATTATGCTTTAACTATATGATACTATAAATCACTTAAGCAAGTCTTTAAAGTCTGATCTGAACACTTCGAATTTTAGGAAAACTGATAAGGAAAGTATTTTTCCACTAAGAAGAGGATAGGGTCTTTCCATGCTCTCTTGAATCATATCAACAATTCCACATATGAATAAGTCTAGCCCTGCTTGGGTTATTCTCTCAGAATGTTATCAGAGATGAGAATTTCATTCATTATATTTAACCTCATGCTGTCCCATCCTAAACTCATAAAATATCAACCATGACTCACTGCTTTGATTTGGTCTTAATAACACACATCCTGAACAACAAAGCACCCTCCCCTGCCTTTTATTTTTAAAAGTTCTGCTATCTGCAAATGTGAAAATAAACTAATCAATCCCCTACACAAACTCCACAGGCAAAATAATCAATTCTGTCTACAAACTCTTCATGTAAAATCTAATCATATTCTCTTATACAGCCCAGTGGGAAGCTGGTATCTAATGTTATTTCCCTTACATTTCCCAAATACATCAAAGAAGATGGGGTTTATGGAGCCAGATTTGGAAGGTAAGGTAGGAGAAAAGGAAGAGAGAAGAAATACCCTGAATGAGACAGCAGCTACCTGCCTTTAATGGGAAAGAAAAGGATATCTTCAAGATTAATGTCTCTCTCAAAGCTTTATTAAAACCAGAGATGATCAGGGTAATTATCCCTTAGATGATTTACATCATATGGGTTTCCTATTGGCTAACATGCCTCTGGATGTATTTCTTGGCGCCAAGCAGAGGGCCAACAGGGGCTATTTCAGCTCAGATGCTAAGAAACCAAGAACCACACAACAATCAGCCCTCGGCAAATTGGTGATTAACATGATGGCTAGACAGGTTTGTATGAGCATAACATTATTAATTAAATAGCAGTTTAGTTAATCAAGATAGCAAAAGTAATTTGCCAGGATAAATATTTTATTAATGTACCTATCAATAATACAAAAGTAAAAGAAGAAATTTCAATTAATTTGTTTGTAATAATATTAAGGTTATGGCTGGGGAAAATCTCTTTGAGGATCTGCAGACAGATAGCTGAATCTAAGACTTACATTATGGTGGTGTGTCTTTGCCTTATTTTCTGCTAATGTTACTGTACCTTTCTGGTACGTGGTCAAAATTCTTAGTGCATCATCTTTCAAGACAATGACAGTGTCCATTAATGAACTATTGTACCTGACAGTAGAATTTTAAGGGCTTCTCTCATTCCATATTGCTTCATTTTTCTTATAACGGAAATTTCCAAATTAAATTTATAGGAAAATGTTCACATGAGGGAGGACATAGGAGAAAGAGAAACTGCCTGTTGTCACTGGGATTAAAAAAGCTACAACTTCCCTCCTGTCTGTCAAAAAGACCCTGCCACTAGCTCCTCTCGAGCTAAACAATAAGTCATTACATAAAAACTAATTATTCGACACTTTTTGAGTGTCTACTATTTCCCAAGCACTATACTAGGCTCTAAAGATATAAAACTAAAATGGAAATGTCCCTGCCCTCAATATGCTTACATTCTACAGTGAGAGGTAACATGTAAATAAATAACCATATATATATAAAAGTATATTATTTTATAAACACACGTGTGGATGCATGTATATATCTGTGTGTTTGTATAGTTATGCCTGTGGAGCTAGTATAAGTATATACAAAATAAATACAAGATACATTTTAGGGAAGGGAGATAATAGCTGGGAGGAGGTCAGGAAAATTTTAAAGCAGAAGGTGTTGTTTTAAGTAGACTACTGATGAAAATAAAGAATTCTAAGGGGCCAGATAAGATGGATATTTCATTCCAGATATGGGGCCCATGCAAAGGCCCAAACACAGGAGATGTCTTATCATGCTGAGGCAACAAAAGAAAGTCAGTTTAACAGCATTGAGGAGTGAGGGAAATACAAGATTAAGAAGGTAGGTTCAGGCCAGATTTTGAAGAGCTTTAAAAGTGCAACATGGAAATTTATTGTTATTATTAATTTTTTTAAGTCTAGAAACCATAGGGAGTCTTTAGAGTTCATTGAGTGTAGGAGTTACATGGTTAGAAATGGTCAAGGGGAAATACTTGAGACAGGAAAGGTTGTACATTTTGGGATTAGTCCATGGCTTTCATATCATAGTAGAAATAAATGAGGAGAATTCTATTTGTGTGTGTGTGTGTGTGTGTGTGTGTGTGTATGTGTGTGTAAGAGAGAGAGAGACAGAGACAGAGAGAGAGAGAGAGAGAGACAGAGACAGAGACAGAGACAGAGAGAGACAGAGAGACAGAGACAGAGCAAACTTTTTGAAAAAGCATCCAAATGAGCTTCTTCCTATATGCCAATATGTACCTGTTGTCTTATTCCTAGACAGTCCTACCAATTTCCTTTCCCATGTATAATGCATATTCTCCTTCAAAAGATCTGAGATGTCACTGACATGGGGTTTCTCTCCACCAATGCAGAATGCATTGCACATGTGCAATGCACATCCCTCTGATTCACACCTTAATAAATTGTCTTCGTGAATTTCCATGACTAAAAGAGAATAACCTCAAGGTAAACTTTATGAAAAAACTCAAAATTAGATTGGCCTTGACGGGCTTGAAAAGCATCCAGAGTAGAACAGTCATGGCCTTGAGTCCATGCCATGTGAGGTTCAACTGGAAGTAGAGATGCTAGATGGCCTCTAGAAGACCTAATGGGAATTTGATTTTCCTTGTTGTGGTGGTTGTCATTCAATTGTTCCAGTCATGTCTGACTTTTCTTTCTTTTTTATTTATTTTTTTTTAAGAAATGCTTTATTAACTTCTGGTTTACACAATTCATTTCCACCAGATTATGAGTTACATTTTCCCCCATTCTTTCCCTACCCACCACCCCAGAATAGCAGTCCCACCAGATATCCTCTCATCCAATCTGCTCTCTCCCATATCTTCTCCCATACCCCCTTCGACTTTGCCATTAGGGTAAGGTGAATCTCTGAGCCCTACTGCCTGGACATCTTATGAAACATTTAATTTTAAAACTTCAATTTTCAGATCCATTCCCTTCCTCCCTTGTCACCCACTCCCTCTGAGAAGATAAGCAATTCAGTATGTGTTGTACATGTATATCTATGCAAAAACATTACCATAGTAGATATATTGTAAAAGACTGCTTATATTTCCCTCCCACCTGTCTCACCTCCCACCTGGTCCATTCCCTACTTTGATCCTGTCCTTCTTTGATAGTGGGTACTTCTAACCTCCCCTCTCCCCAGAATGCCCTCCCCTCCATCATCCCCCCTCTCATCCCCCTTTCCCTTACTCAGGAGAGTGAGTGAGGGTAAGATATTCCATTTAGTATGTATGTGATTCTCTTCTTGAGCCAACTTCAATGAGAATATGCTTTTGCCTTTTTGCCTTCCTGTTCTTCCCCTCCCCTGCAACTACTTCGCCTTGCCTCTTCTACATGAGATAGTTTGCCCTACCCTGTCTCTCTCCATCTCCTCTTGCCACTTTCCTCCCTCACCTCTTGACTTCACCCCTTAAGAGTCATCCCTTCCTTGGGGCGGCTAGGTGGTGAAGCGAGCAGAGAGCCAGCCCCAGAGCCAGAAGTACCCAAGCTCAGATCTGGCCCCAGACACCCAACACACAAACAAAAACCCAGCCACGTGAACCTGGGCAAGTCACCCAACCCCAATTGCCCTCCAAAAAAAATAATAATCATCCCTTCCCATCAAATTCAACCTGTGCCCTCTATCCATGTATACCTGTAAACATATGCCATGTACCCTTCTTCAATTATTTTCATAATGAGAAAGGTTTCATCAAACACAGTTATTGTTTTTCCATGTAGGACTGTAAATAGTTCAACTTTGATAAGTTCCTTTTGATTTCTTTTCCTTGATTGCCTTCTCAAGCATCTCTTTCTTCTTGTGTCTGAATGTCAAATTTTCTATTCAGCTCTGGTTTTTTCATCAAGAATGCTTGAAAGTCCTCTATTCCACTGAATGACCATATTTTCCCCTGAAATAAAATACTCAGTTTTGCTGGGTAGGTGACCCTTGGCTTCAATCCCAGCTCTTTTGCCCTCTGGAATATCATATTCCATGCCCTTTGATCCCTCAGTGTAGAAGCTACCAGGTCCTGTGCTATTCTGATTGTGTTTCCACAATATTGAAATTGTTTCTTCCTGGCTGCTTGTAGTATTTTCTCCCTGATCTGGGGATTCTGGAACCTGGCTATAATATTCCTGGGAGTTTTCTTTTTGGGATCTTTTTCAGGAGGTGATCGGTGGATTCTTTCAACTCTATTTTGCCCTCTGGATCTAAAACATCAGGGCAGTTTTCCTTGAGAATTTCTTGAAGGGTGATTTCTAGGTTCTTTTCTTGATCATGGCTTTCAGGTAGTCCAATAATTTTTAAATTGTCTCTCCTGGATCTATTTTCCAGGTCAGTGGTTTTTCCCATGAGATATTTCACATTGCCTTCTATTCTTTCATTTGTTTGGATCTGTTTAATAGTATCTTGATTTCTCATAAAGCCACTAGCTTCCATTTGCTCCAGTCTAACTCTGAAGGAATGAATCTCCTCAGTGAGCTTTTCAGATTCTTTTTCCATCTGGCAAATTCGTCTTTTTAAGGTATTCTTCTCCTCATTGCCTTTCTGAGCCTCTTTTGCCATTTGAGTTAGTCTCAAATTAGTTAGGTGTTATTTTCCTCAATCAGGCTGTTGACTGTCATTTCATACTTTTCTTGCATCTTTTTCATTTCTCTTCCCAAATTTTCCCCCACTTCTCTTATCTGCTTCTTAAGGTCCTCTATGGCCTGTAGCCAGCTTGTATTTTCATTTGGGGTTTTGGTGCAGGAGTTCTGACCTCACAGTCCTCCTCCATGCTTTGAGCCTCTTTGCCCCTAAAATAGGAGTCCAGTGTTGAACTTTTCTGTTTATTTTGTTTCATTTGCCTAGGCATGTTGCCACTTAATTACTTGATTTTTTGGGCTTGTTGCCACAGTAGGACTCTGCCACCAGACAGGGGAGCTTCCGCCCAAACGTGGGGTCTTCACAACTTTCGCCAGTTGGGTGGCCTCTGTAAAGCCTCCACCCACTCTGGCAAGTTGGATACCCACCCCAAACTTCCCCCCCAGACCACAATCCAGATCCAGGCAGTTTAAAGCAAGAGCACTTAACCCCCAGACTGATTGCTGGATCTTCCTACAGTTTGCAGACCAGGAGCTAGAGCCACTACTGACACTGCAAAATGGCTTCTGTGCAGCTGTTTCTTCAGCAGCTTTTTGCCCCCAGGGGAGGAGGCCACGTGTTCCCCAAATACTGGTCCCAAAGTCCATAGGGCACTAACCTCTCACTTTGTCCTAGGCATATCTGTGCTGATAATTCTGGAATCGCCACTATTGCTGGTGTTCTGGAGTCCCTCCAGCCGGCTGAAGGCCCGGCCGCCCTGGTGCTAAAGCCGCGGACCTGGGCTTGGCTCTGTGGGCTGCACTGTCGGTTCCCAGAGTGCTGTGCTGCCTGCTCTCAGAGTGCGGTGCTGGCCACTCCCTGCAGGGCTGCTGGGCTGTCCTCAGCAGGAGGTTAGCTTCTCTGTGCTGTTCTGTGGGTGCTGTGGCTCCAGAAGTTGTTCGGAGCTCCCTTTCACATTGTTTGAAGTGATTTGCCATTTCCTTCTCCAGTTTATTTTACAGATGAGGAGACTGAGGTAAACAGGATTAAGTGACTTGCCCAGGGTCACAAAGTTAGTGAGTGTCTGAGGCTTAATTTGAAATCAGGTCTTTCTAATTCGAGGCCAAGAACCACCTAGCAGCACTTGGAATATGATAGCTTTCTTCAAGTATTTGAAGGGTAGTAAAGTAGAAGAACAATTTAACTTGACCCCAGGAAGAACAACTAAGCAATGAGTGAAAGTTACATAGGAGCAAATTGACTAAGGACTGGAGGCATCCAAAAGAGGAATTGGCTGCCTTTAGAGGCAATGGTTTCCCTCTAATTAGATTTCTTCATGCAAAAGCTAGAGGTGGAGGTTCTCTTGGAGGTTAGGGATCAGACAAGATGAATACACATTGTGGTTCCTTCCAAGGTTAAAGTTCCATGATTTTGTGATTATGTTCTTGAATGATAGTGAGTACTCAAAGCATTTCTAGTTTAGTAGAACATGTCAAATTTTGTGTTCAGTTGGTTTCAAGGAATCAAGGTTACCTTCAGTCATGAAGGTGCTTTGAGGGAGAATGTTGGTGAAGGAGCATTCATTCATAATTTTCAGTGTTTAGCTCATTAGGGTCTATCCCACCCCAGATGGAATCAGGGCTGCCACATCACTTGGATGTTAAAATTTAGAGGTCAAAAAGCTGTGGTAGCAATTCTGATCTCAGGCAAAGAAAAAGCAAAAATAGATCTAATTAAAAAAGATAAGGAAGGAAACTACATCCTGATAAAGGGTACCATAGATAAGATTGTACATACCCTTTGACCCAGCAATACTACTTCTAGGTCTGTATCTCAAAGAGATCACAAAAGTGGAAAAATATTTATAGCAGTGGTGGCAAAGAATTGGAAATTGAGGGGATGCTCATGAATTGGGGAATGGGTGAACAAGCTGTAGTATATGAAGTTAATGGAATACAATTGTGTTATGAGAAATGATGAGCAGGTAGTCTTCAGAAAAACCTGGAAAGACTTATATGAACTGATGCAAAGTGAAATGAGCAGAACCAGGAGAACATTGTACATAGTAACAGTCACACAGTGTAATGACTGACCTTGATAGACTTAGTTCTCAGCAGTGCAAGGATCTATACAACTTGAAAAAAACTCACAATGGAAAATGCTATCCTAATCCAGAAAAAAAAAAAACCTTTGGAGTCTGAATGCAGATGGAAGTATACTATTTGTTCTCCTTTTCTTTCATTGTTTTGTTTTGTTTCTTCTTTCTTGTGCTTCCTCCAATTAGTTCTAAATCTTCTTTACATCATGACTAATGTGAAAATATGTTTAATATGAATCTGTAAGTAAAGCATATATCAGATTGCATGCTATCTTGAGGAGGAGGGAAAATAGGGTGGGGGAGAAAATTCAAACTCAAAATCTTATGTAAGTAAATGTTGAAAAATAAAAATAAATTAATTATGAAAAAAAAAGTTAGAGGTCAAGTTCACCTGAAGTAGGGAGTTCTCCCTTATCAGAGACCTACAAGTGAAGGATGGATGACCATTTTTCAGGAATGTTGTAAAGGAGATTTGTATTCAGATATGTGTTACAGTGGATGGCCTCTGGGGTCCCTTACAGCTCTGAAATTCTGTGATTCTCTGAGTCAGCTTCTTTGTACTGATATATGATGTGAATATGTTGGCACAGTCACTTCCCGGTTCCATCTCTGGAGACTCCTATATCAACTCTCTGTTTTTCTTCCCCAATACTCCTTCTCCAAGTGCAATGTAGGAATACACTTCATATCCCTAAGAATCTAATCCTACAATGTTGATTGCACTTGGTAGTCTTGCTGAAGAAATGTTCAGATCTTGAAAGGAGCTCATTTGCATGCTGCATGTTCTCTGCAACTTGCTAGAAGTCAGTAACATAGTTAATGTGGGAATTCTTCATTTGCATACCTTTGCTTGTCATTTAGTTATGATGAGACAGCCAAGAAAACAGAATAAGAATTCATCTTACTGGGACACTAAAAATGCTCTCCTTAGCAGAAAGGTGAAGGAGAGAGGGCTATATTTTACTTGAAGATTATATTATACTCTAACTATAGAAAATTAATAGACTTCCTAGAACCAAGGTACTAACAAGACCTTGGACTCACAATTGAAAAGGTCCCTAGCACAGAGCCAAAACATTTTGATGTATTTTCACTTCCCTCCCACCAAAACAGAGATGAAAAACACATCGTGTGACTGCAGTTGTGATAAATCGTCCCTCAGCATTCATGCTTATAGCACAAGATCAGTACAAGGGGCATGCTTAGAATTCTCATGGTGATTTCAGAGTTCTCCTGACATTCTAAATGAACATCCTTCAATCTGAACTTGGTGCAGAGGAGAAAATCAAGTTACCAACAAAACAACTGTACAGTAGTTATCTAATATTCAGAATATCCCTCCTTCCCCCATCCCCAGTTAAGTATTACTTAATCCTTAATTCTATATCTGTACAAGCAAGACAGCAAAATTAGACAAGATTTTTTTCTAATGAAAACTTTAATCCAGCTTTAGGAATAATAACAAATAGCTAACATTTATGTAACACCTTCTAAACACTTAGTAATTGCTTTACATACATCATCTTCTTCGATTTAAGATCATAGTATGTGACAATGTATCTTTAGAATATTTCACTTCTGTCTTTGTATCTCCAGTACCTAGCAAAATGCCTGACACCACAGTGAGTGCTTAAAAAATGTTTGCTGATTGATTTAAACCTCGCTACAGCCTTTCAAGGTTTAGACTACAAATATTTTCCTTTTTATAAATGAAAAACCAAGACACTAGGGGTTAAGTGATTTGCTCAGGGTCACAAAACTATTAAGTGCCAGAGGCAAGACTCAAACCCAGAGTCCTGAATTCCTCACTCTTCCTCCCCTCCCATATCCAAAGAATTAACAAGTATGGTCAATTCTACTTCTACAACACCTCTTGCATCTTCATGTGCCACACTCACATGATCAGCACCCTAATTTAGGCCCTCTTTACCTCTCACCCAGACTATAATAGTTTCTCAATCTTCTCTACACCTTTCCCTAATCCATCCTCCACACATCTGCCAAAATAATATCCCTAAAGCATAAAACTGATTGTGTCACCATTCTTGCCCTCCAAAACCTCCCTTGGCTCCCTACTATTATTGCCTCTTAGAATATCATGAGATCCTCCTATCATAATTTACTCAGAAGCCATAAAATACAACCTTCTTTGTTTAGCATTTACAATCCTTTACAATCCAGCTCCCATCAAACTTTCCTGGTATTATCACAAGTGACTTTCCTTTGAGGTAGAGAGACAAGCATTCCCCTGATGGGGGTAAATCTGAAAGAAAGCCACAAAAAAAGAGATTTCCTTCCCTCTTCTCTTCCTTCCCCCCTAACTCTCCCCCAGGCCCGCCCTCCACACCCCCATTGGTACTGAGCTTGCCTTTCTCTTTAGCGCCACCTGTTGCCTACACGTGTCATTCCTCTTTGTTCAGCCAAGCTGCAGTACTTGCTATTCCTCGGGCAAAACAGTACAAGCTTTTCCTTATGCCCAGTACACAGTCCCTGCTCGCATCTGCTTTTTAGAATTCCTAGCTTTCTCCGGAGATTAGCTCAAGTCCCTTCTTTTATCCTCCTAGCTTCCAGGGCTTTCTCCTTTAAATTACTTTTATATCTACTTTGTGTATATTTTGTATCCATTTATGTTTACATAGGATTATGGGATCATAGTTTTAGATTAGAAAGGTACCTTAGAGATCATTAGGTTCAGCCCCTTCAATCTATGGATGAAGAGACACCACTTCCCAAAAATGAGTGTTAACTTGAGTGTAGGGATTATTTTGTTTTGCTTTGTTTGCATTTTTGGAGTCTCATCACCCAGCACCAATTATAGCACATTATATTCAGTTTATAAATACCTGCTGATTGATCCTCAAAACAATTCTGTGAGATAAGTAGTACATTTCCTTCAACAGTTAATTCCAAAATAAATATTCTGAAAAGTCCAATCATTTACAGTTTAGTAACCATAGTCTCAGATTTCAATTAAATACGTAGGATTCTGTTCAGGCTATACCTGGGTAACTTTCTCTAATCCTATTAACACTAATGGGAATTGAATGTGCATTTCAAGATGATAGCTGTTAGTTAAAAATACAAGGCTTCTATTATCAAATGGTAGTAGTTAATTCAGGGCATCCTTTATCTGCTAATTGCACAAGCTGTAATTGAGACTCCTGCTTTACACAACTTTAGTACAGCTTTCTGACATGCATTGTTTTGTTTTTCTTCCACAGTTGATTGGCTTTGTGTATGCCTGTTATGTGATCAGTGTTTTCATGGAGGAAGAGGACAGCTGTAAGTATCGAATACACTCAGATCTCTGGAGCTACTAGGAGTGTGGCGCTTTCCTAGAGCTAATTGTTTGCTGATCTACTTAATTGCTCATCCTTGGACTTAAAAAGGACACAAATAAGGATCGATAATGTGCTGATGGAAAGCTGACTAAGCAAAGTTTGCATTGAAATGCACCATATTATGTTGAATAATGCTGGCTGCTAGAGTCATTTAATCCTTAGTCCATTCTAATAACCGCACTGAGTGCCTGGTAGGTGCAAGGTATTATGGCAGGCACTGAATAGGTACCACTGACTGATTAATGGTCAAGTTTTTAAAAGGGACAGGAAAATTACCTGCTCATTAGTAACCTAGAGATAATAGAAAATGAGGAATTTGATCATCCCCAGTAGTTGGCACCCCCACCAAATAATTTTATATATATATTGAATATATCCTGCACTTACTGACATGTAAACATGCATCTGGGAAGCTAGTGGATAGTGTGATAGAAGTGGATAGTGATGGAAGAGAGAAGATAGTGGAAGTCTATAGTGGATAGAGTATCAGACCTGAAGTCAGGAAAACGCATCTTCCTATGTTTAAATCCTGCCTTAGATACTAGCTGTATGACTCTAGGCAAGTCATTTAACCCTGTTTGCCTCAGTTTCCTCAACTGTAAAATGAGCTGGAGAAGGAAATGGCAAACCACTCTAGTATCTTTGCCAAGAAAACCTTTGGGGTCACAAAGAGTTAAACACAACCGAAAATGACCCAACAACAAACCTATATCCACAAAGAAGAATGTAAGCTCTTTAAAAGCAAGGGCTATCTTGTTTTGTATTTGTATCAGTAGAACAGTGGCTTGCACATAGCTATAAGCAGGGGGATGAAAAAAGGGGAATAGATAGTTGTCACAATGAATACACCTTGAAAAGTCACTGCTAATATGTTGTGTGGAGAGATTTAAGGGCCAAGAAGAAAATAACAGCAATGAAATACAACTTAAAAGCCTAAGATGGAAAAGAAGGGAGAGGAGCTCCATAGAGCTTTGGAAATCAATGTTAATGCCAAAAAGAGAACAAGTATAAAAATGCTTCACAGCAAATTGTGAGCTAGCTACCAGAATAAGAAGCAAAGATAACTTAGAACTATGGATATAGAAACAAGCCAATATACAATGATTCATTCTTCTCTATTTGAAGATGCTTTTAGGACCTTACCAGAACCATACAAACCATGCTTGAGTAAAATTGTGCCCAAATCACACCAAATAGGCATTTGATAGCCTTAAAAGTCAGTAAAAATAAGCAAATATCCCAAGCAGTTAATTCTTTTGTAGAGTATGGTTTTGAGTTTGACTCTATCAAAGCCAGTCTGAGTGTCTTTATTTTTTATCTTTGGCCCAGGTACAGCTTTGGGTTTCCTTTAATCCCTGTACACTTGCCACCATATGTCACAGATCTAGAACCTAGAAACCTTAAGGGTTTTCAACTCTATCCCCTCATTTTACAGTTGTAAAAACTGATCCCCAAAGAGGTTAAATAACTTGTACAGGATCACACAGATATTAAATGGCAGAGCCCTTTGACTCCAAGAGCATCCTTCTGTGCTATGTTGCCTCCATCAGACTTATTTGGTTTTAGAAGAGGGATGCAAGAAAGAGGAATGGGTTCTTTTTTACCACCAACATATCATGAAAACCTGTTAAATCAATGGTGACTTCACCAAGTTGGGGTATCTAAAGAGGCAGATAGCACTGATGAAATGAAACTGGGCTTATCCTGATATGGACCTTGGAGAAAATATACATAGTTGCTTCCAAAAACACGTTCTGTATTGGAACTGTCCCCAGTTGCAACAAACAAACTCCTGTGGTGCAGTCTAGATGGGATAGCAGGCAATTTATTGCAGTTCAATGTTTATTTTTATTCAAATAACTAGATCTTTCAGAGAGTCGGAGAAAACACAATTTATCAACACAACAGGTATTACCTTCTGGTGATTCATGTCACCGAGATGAGATGCAGGCTCAGTTTTCTTGGCTAAATATTTCACAAATGTTTGAATACTGCCCTCTGTTCATGGATACATTTGGAAATAGTTCTGCAGTTCACTCATGAGTAATATATAATTCTAGCTTACCATCAGGTTAGTTCATTTTGAAGGTATTGCTTAGGGTCTGCCACCATTATTGGAAGACACGAAATGCTGTTTCCCTTTAAAAAGTTGGGAACAGGGTGATAAAGGGGAGATTATATAGGAATTTTGTTCCTTACCCACAGGGCCTTCTATATGAAGCTAGGGGATTATATAGAAACTAAATCAATTATATAGAAACTAAATCCTGACTATTTTGTTTTAAAAAATCGATATTTGCAGGGAGGCTAGGTGGCACAGTGAATAGAGCACCAGCCCTGGCGTCAGGAGGACCTGACTTCAAATCCAGCTTCAGACACTTAACACTTACTAGCTGTGTGACCTTGAGCAAGTCACTTAACCCCAATTGCCCTTCAAAAAGCAAAAAAAAATTGCTATTTTGAAAAATGTAGCTAGGAATTAAAAATCCTAAAAGTAACATGTGGTACCTTAGTTTGGATGAATATGATCATAATGTACATCTCTTAAAATGGGAAGTTCTCTATAGATGCTATTTTTTATTTCTTTGGGACCAGAATTTTGCAGTAGTCTCTGCTCCTACCTTTATATATATCTCCCGCTTTGTCACCAGTTTAACTTTCCCTGTTCCAAATTCGAATTGAGCTTTGTAAATACCATTGTAATTGACATAATGCCATTGTTTTGACATTACTCCATTCCTGGCACATTTCACGAGATTAAAGTTTAGTCATTCTTCTGCCTTCCCCTGGAGGAAAGAAATACAACTGGATGGCATTTTCTTTGAGATTTATAACAGTGCAAAAGGAAAAGTGAATTAGAAAACCAATTCTGAATCCATCAGGCTTTTTCAGGCCTTTCATCAGCATTCTTTTGGGGTAGGAATATCTGAAACTTTGCATTCTATAGAATATATTGATGCTGAAAGATTGGGGGATTTCTACTGACTTTGGTAGCTTCCATTGACTTAAGGTCCTCTATGTGGCACAGTGGATATAGCGCAGGGCCTGGAGACAGGAAGACTCATCTTCTTGAGTTCAAATCTGGCCTCATACTCTTACTAGCTATGTAACCCTGGGCAAGTCACTTAACCCTCTTTGCCTCAGTTCCTCATCTGTAAAATGAGCTGGAGAAGGAAATGGCAAACCACTCCAGGATCTCTGCCAAGAAAACCCCAAATGGGGTCATGAAGAGTCGGACACTACTGAAGTGATTGAAGAACAAACAGAAATGCCTAATCTAACTAATGGACTAGACTTCTTACTCACCTGGCACTAGAGCCTCTGTTAGTTATCTACTTTATTGTGGTATTTACTATTTCTCTGGTCTGTCAAGCTTCTGGGGACAAACTGAATATATTAGTGATGTAGTACCATCAATCCAAATAATATTTAGAAACAGAGAAATCTTTGAGTGATCCAAACAAAATTAATTTGCCCAAGAAAAACCTGAAATGATCAAACAAACACTGGAGAAGAGATGACAGGGAAGAACAGAAACAAATACCTTTTTACTCAGTGCTTTTCAGGCTAAGGTCATGATGCAAAATTTACTAAAGGAAATGGAAATAGAAAGTGGAAACCCGAAGTGCATTTTTATAATTAAATCATTCAGGTGCCTTCAGAAGGCGGATGTGGGCAACAAGAGACTCAATAGCAGTGATCTCATAGACTAGCACAATCTGGGCCAACAGTTAGCTTTTAAGCAGAATAATTTTAAACTATCCTTACCAGATGAAGAGGACGTTCCTGACCTTTACATGCGCTTTGAGTCATTTTTCCAGTATGTAAACATAAACATCAAATAATTACATAGGTGACTTTCCTGTGTCCTCTAAGTGTTCTGAGCTTCCTTCTCCATGTTTCTGAAAATCCCAATCTGTATGGTAATATTGAATGGAATATAATATCATAGTATTTTGGCAGAGGAAGCATCTCAAGTCAGTGTGATTCAGACTCTAATGAAATAGATTGCATGAATGAAACCACGGCATTATTCCATATGCATAAGCCTTGTTCTTAGAAAGAAACCTGTCAGATGGGCTTAAAAATTAATAACAGCCACTCAATAGCCAGCTATGTATTGCTTAAATGGATCTATGGGACTAACAGTACAGCTGATGGACACTTTCTGAAGGGTAATGAATGCCTGAGGAAACAGGTAGTTCCCAGCTGGTTCTTTACTTCTTCCTTAACATTTCTTATCCCGTAGTTAACTGGTACTTATAAAGAAGATGATTGCAGGTCAATGCACCGAAAAGAAAGGCACGTTAAAAGGCACATTACTGGAACAGGGTTAATGCTTTGGATTGTTTGTCCTAATGAAGAAACCTATTTATATCCTCTCCTTTAATTTTTTTCCATTTCTTCCTCTGTAGCTCTATCCATCTGTACAAAGTGCTTCTGAGACAGGAGATGGTGTGGTATCTATAGTCATAAAAAATCTGTCACCATCTTGTTTGCGAATCATCTGCTCTTAAAAACCAGCTCTGGAGCTTGTTACCAACTTGTCAGACTTACTGAAAAGAATGTTCTTAATAAGGGAAAGTATGAAGGATTGGCAAAATAGAGTGTGGGGGAATTATTAACTGTTATTAATGTAAGACTCCCTCAGTCGATCGATTGCTAACATTACTCTTTCCAGTATTAGATGGCAAATGTAACTTCTCCATGAGTTCATAAGGAATGTCTGAGATTGCATACCCTGTGCAATGGGTGGAAAGTACATGGAATCCCAGTAATGAGGCCCTGTCTGAGGCACAGTCCAGTATTTTAAAATATCAAGACAATCATAGTAATAAAAATGATAGCTAGCTTTATAAAGAGCCAAGTATGTGCCAGACACTGTGTTAAGTATGTTACAAGTATTCTCTCATTAGGTACTCCCAATAACACTAAAAGGCAGGTGCTCTATTCCCCATTTGAAGAAACTGAGACAGGCAGAAATGAATTGATTTGCCTAGGGTTACATAGCTAGTAAGTATCTAAGGCAGGATTTGAACTCAGATCTCCGACTCCAAATCCAGCACTCTACATTGAACCAACTAGCTGCTCGATAGTTCTTTATAAGCTAAATTATCTGCCACTTAGCTAAATTGTCTGCCACTTAGCCACCAAGGTCAGTGAGCTCCTATGACTTCCTATTACCTTCAGAATTAAATATGAAGTCCTCTGTTTGACATTCAAAACTCTTCCTAACCTGGCTCCTTCCTTTCTTTCCAGTTTTCTTGTACCTTACTACCCTTCACACATTCAATGATCAAGTCATAATGGCCTCTTTGCTCTGTCTCAAACGTGACATTATATCTTTCACCTCCATTTTTTTCACTTGCTGTCTCTGGGACTACAATATTTTGCTCCCTTACCTTGGCCTCTTAGTTTCCCTAGTTTCCTTCAAGACTCAGCTCCAGCTCTGCCTTCCTTCTGCAGAGACTTTTCCTTGTCCTCCTAGGTGCTAATGCCTTTCAAGTACTCTGTATATGAGCAACAACTGTGTTGTTGTTCAATCTTTTTCAGTCATGTCTGACTATTCATGACTCCATCTGGAATTTTCTTGGCAGATACTGGAGTAGTTTGCCATTTCCTTCTTCAGCTTTTTTGACAGATGAGGAAACTGAGGCAAACAAGGTTAAGTGAATTATCCAGGGTCATACAGCTGGTAAGTGTCTAAGGCTAGATTTGAAGTCACGTCTTCTTGACTGAGCTTGGTGCTCAGTCCATTGAACCACCAAGGTGCATGTTGCCTCACCCATCAGGATACGTGCTGCTAGATGGAAGGAACTGGTTGGGCTTCCCTTTCTCTGTAATCCCAGTAAAGAGAATAATTCCTGGCACATAGTAAGTGTATAATGAATGCCTGTTGACTTCCTGCCTGACTGTCAGAACCTTGCTACAAGAGGAACCAGTGCGCTTTCAGGAAACTTTCCATACAGAGAAAGAATGGATATTGGAAAACTGTTCTACAGATCTACTTCCCCTCAGGTTCCTGCTGGCAGTGTTCATGCATTTGCCTGCCTACCCACAAATGTATTTGATGGGCCCTGGCAGCCATTACCATGGTAACGACATGAACTGGAAATAAAAATAATTTCCATCTTCTCTAAACCTTTCATTGGAGCTGCACAAAAGTAAGGAAATTACCCAATTTGAATTTTATTCTGCTTGCCTGTGCCTACTCTCTAGTGGAAGGACTTGGGTCAAGTGCAGTATCTTAGAGAAAAAGTAGGGAAAGACCTGAATGAGTCATACACAGGATAATGGCCCCAGAAGGACCAGCCAGGATTAGAGCACACTCATTATCTAGCATTCTGGGGCAAAAACCCTGCACTAGGTTATCATAGCATGAGAGAATTGGGGATCAGTGCCCCACATAAGGACAACCAAACCACAATTAGAAGGTTAGCCTCTATCCTGCTGCAAAGGTGTTCAGGGATATGCTAAGTCACAATCTGAAACTACAGAGTGTGCCCACTGCTCCAACATTTCTGAAGCATCAGAGGCTAATTTGTTTTTGCATATTCCTGCCTGTAATCATCTTCTTGCCCTAAATCTTCATACAGTGCTTTCCTGAATTCCTTTCACTGGCTATTTGAGCTGTCAATCAACATTGAGCCATCCAGTATACATAGTGCAAGCAATTAAAACTCTTGCCCACATGTTGCTTGTTGAGTTTTGCCCATCAGTTACATTGACTAAAAGAGGAAAAGGTGGTCCCTCCCCCTCTACAGTTTTATGTTTGATAAATATCTCTGGCATAAAACTAAATATAACCTTACTCTATTGGTGTGAAGCAAAACAAGAGAGCCATCCCTAAAGCATTCTAACACTAAGCAGGAGGGTGGGGGGGAAATCACACTATTTGATACCTGTATCATCATTTTTACATAGGGTAAAATCTGGTTAAAATTACCATCAAGGTCAACAATAAAGAAGAGAGGAGACACAATAAAGGTAACCTGCTGCTAAAAGGAAGATTAATTACCCTGTGTTGTGATGTGGACAAGGAGAGAAGCCATGTTGCTAGGAAGCTTCCCCACTCTCCAATTGTATGGAAGAGTCTCAGCAGTACTTACTTCTGGCCACGGTTATTGCCTTCTCACACCTCTAACCAACCTATCCCTAAGTAGCAAGACTTGTCTTCACCACAGTTTGGGAAGGGACTGGAGCCAATCCTCCAGTTTACCATATCTTATGACACTGAGACTAAATACACCTCTCTCACTTCTTATCTTTGTCTCCTAAATCTGGACTCTGGGACCAAATAGAATAAGATAAATCCCTTTTCTTTTTATTTGTATCTTTTTAAATGGTTTTATTGATACTTGATGTTTTATCAATAAAGCTTCCCTCATGATGATGAAAAAATAGTTTGATAAAATCAACACATAAAAATCTGGTTTGATGTCAGGAAACTTTCCAAACCCATAGTCCCTATGTTTGTAAAGAAAGGACACTGGTGGGACAGCTAGGAGCACTGACCCTAGAGTCAGGAGGACCTGACTTCAAAACCAGCCTCAGACACTTAGCACTTGATAATTGATACTTGACCCCAATTATCCTGAAAAAATAAAAAATGAGAAACAGTGGTACTCTAATCTCTTTTCCATGTGATAGCTCTTCAGATACTTGAAGATAACTATTGCGTCCCACATTCCTCCCCCAAAACCTTCTCTTCTCCAAACTCAGCATTGCTAATTCATTCAATTGATAGCTCATTGCTATTTCTGGCAAGTGGTGATCAATCAATCAATAAGTATTTGTCAAGCATTTACTATCTGCTAGACTTTGGAAATAACAAGACATAAATGAAAGTACTCATCTTTAAGGAGCTGTGTTCTATTGGATAGACAATAAGTACACACATAGATAAGATAAACACCAGAAATGGGGGGAGTAGAGGCGTTAGCAGCTGGACAATCAGTAAAGGCAGAAAGTGGCACTTGAACTGTTTTGGAGGAAACTAAAGATTCTGAGAAGGGATTACATTCCAGGTGTGAGGGGGCAGCCAGTATAAAAGTACTGGAGATGGGACGTGGAGGGCTGTGATTGAGCAAACCAAGTGGAACCAAGGAGTGAATGACAAAGCCACCTTGGAATAATCAATCTGATCTTTAACTATTTGGCCCAGCAGTTCAAATCAGAAAATAAATAAGGCACCCATCCATTTCAAATCTGTCTTGTTACTCATAAACCAATCACTTCAATTACCAGTCAATTGGACTAGATGTAATTTTGTATTTAGAATTCAATGAGTTATTAAATTATGTGAGACATAAGGAGTTTGAAGCTTTTAAAAATGAATAATGCATTTTAGTAATTTTAAAAATTTGGATTAGAAGAGTTCCTAAATTTCCACTGATTCCCCACTTCTTTTAAAATCAAATAAGATTTCAATCACATCAAAAACAAATATTTACTTAGAATATGTTATGTTTCAGTACAAGAAGTATCAGATATCCAATTCAATTAATATAACAAACATTTCAAAAGTCCGTACTATGCAGGGCTATGTGCTAAGTACTCGAGAAGATCAAATATAAATTCCTGTTTGTCAGGGTGTATGACTCCTTACTCTATTATTCTCAAGCACTCTGGTCCAGCCAAACTGCCTTTCTTGCTGATCCTTGCTTAGCACATTCCATCTCTTGTCTTCACACATCTGCCCTGGTTTTCTCTTATGCCTCAAATATACTCTCTCCTCACCTCTGCTTCTGAGAATCCCTCCTTTCATTCAAAGCTTAGCTCAACTCCCCCTTCTACCAAAGGCCTTTGCAGATTCTGCCAATGTCAATTTCCCCTCCCGCCTATGCAGTTATTATTGTATAGATACTTATTTTGTATTTACTTCTTCATGTGCCTATTTTTCCCTAGAGAATGCAAATTTCTTGAGGGCAGGAACTATTTCATTTATAACTTTGTATCCATAGCATGTTGCAAAGCAGCTGACATTTGTTGTTGTTCAGTTGTTTCAGCCGTGTCTGCCTCTCCATGATCCCATTTTGGGGTTTTCTTAGCAAAGATACTGAAGCAGTTTGCCATTTCCTTCTCCAGCTCATTTTATTTTATTTTATTTTATTTGCTTTTTGGAGGGCAATTGGGTTTAAGTGACTTGCCCAAAGTCACATGGCTAGTAAGTGTGTCAGGTGTCAGAACTCAGGTTCTTCTGACTCCAGGGCCAGTGCTCTATTCACTGCACTACCTAGCTGCCTCTCCCCTCCCCCTCAGCCCCAGATCATTTTAAAGATGAAGAAACTGAGACAAACAGAGTTAAGTAACTTACCTAAGGTCTCAAAGGTGGTAAATGTCTGAGGTCAAATTTGAACTCAGGTCCTTCTGATTCCAGGCCCAGGGTCCTTGCCATTGCACCACCTAGCTGCCTAGCTCACATAGAGTAAGCATTTATTGATTAATAAAAAGTTAAGGAGTGTCTCTGCCCTCTTTGAACTTGGAATATAGTAAAGGATATGATACTTACACAGATACTATGATAAAAACTAATGCATGATAAAGAGTACAGGACCTGGAGACAGGGGACCTGGGTTTAAAATCCTACTTATTACTTGTGGTGACCTTATTTAAACCTCTCTGGACCTCAGTTTACTCAACTATATGATTAAGGAGCGAGACTAGGTGGTCTCTAGGGTCTCTTCCAGCTATAGATATAGTCCTTTGAATCTTAAAAGCATATTAGAAAAATTCAAATACAATTCTATGTGAAGTCCTCTTGAGAAAAAGTCATTAAAAACTAGGGGAATGAAGAAAGGCTGCATAGATGATTTTACTTTGAGTTGGGCTTTATTCAACAGGCAAAGAAATGAGAGCACATTCAAGTCATAAGGAATATAAGCAAAGTCACCAATGCAAGAAAACAGTGTCTGTTTAAGGGACAGTGGGTCCCAAATAGCCTGAGTCTAAGGTGTATAGAAGGAAATACCCTAAGAATAGATGTGGAAAAATAGAATAAAGTTGGGTAATTTCTAGCCTTTAATGCAAAGGAATTTGAACTTACTCAAGTGATGACAGGGAGCTGGGGAAGATTTTTTAGTTGACTAGACAGATTCATAAAGAATTAACAATAAATTAGTAATAAAGTAATGAATTTGGATGGGCTGTGAGGAAGAAGGAAAATAGTCTACTAGATGGAATGACTTGAGGAAAAACATGATGGGTAAGAAGAAAAGTATATTAGTAAGTAAATCAATGTGACAGAAACAGTGTGTTTGTCTAGGGGAATAGTGACCTATTAAGCTGAAGAGGTTGTTTGTAGCTGTATTGAGGGGTATCCTGATTGAAACATTAAGGAAATATTTTTTGAAATTTGAGGTATTTGGGGTAAATTCCTTTTCAAAATGTCTTCTACTCACTGCTAGACAACATGGGAAAGTACAAGTTTATCTTTGGGAATCTGCCACCTGCTTTTTATTCATAGTTTTCCCATATCCTCCACTTATGTGGAGCACCAAATGACCTCCTGCTGTTCTCAGGCATTGCCTTTTGTAATACGTTATCTAGGTCTACCCACTCTGCACAAGGTCCCATATTTCTAAATGACCCCTGCCTCATCTTTCATGCACAAAGGAATTCCTCCTCCCCACTTCCAAATCAATATTCTTATTTTATGGATCTTAAGAATCTAATTAAAATAATTTTCATCAAGACATGAATGCCTGATAGGGGCTTAATGTGCTGATCATCCAGGATATTTCTTTTTAAAAGTATGCTTATTAGGCCAAAGGACTGAATCTCTAGTGCTAGAATTTTGAACATAGTGAGAGATTAGTGCAGCATGTTTGGGAGTAAGCTAACTAACCCTTGTGCTGCCCCTTAAACCACACCATGATAGCTTATTCCAGCTATTACATTTTAACCCAATTAAAAAGAAAGAAGAATTTGTACTAATCACCTCTAGAGATTCCCATGACTGAAATGGGTCAGAGAAATCCCTAGTCAAACAGAATGGTGGTATAATTTTATGTGATTTTATTAAATGAATGACTTTTTTATAAGTAGTATTATATATTTTCAGAACTACTGTTGCTACATGGATGAATGCTTCTGAAGTGCAGTCATCTGGAATTATAGCTCATTACAAAAAGTTCATTACAAGAAGAACTCAAAATAGATGGCCAAATTCACATTCTTGCACATCATTCATTGTGGGTACATGGAGTATAACAGAACATTGAAATTCAAGATTAAATGGTCTATAGAGGATAGAATCAGATATGCAGGCTAACAATTGCTGAATGTCAGATTACCACTGGACATTGGAGTCCTGTGTGATTATTTTGCATAGATTGCCAGTGATAAGTCATTCAAACCCAGTTAGTCATTATTGGCCATTTCCTTCTACAAATGGATACAGGCCCTTGGGTAAAAATCCAATAGGATGACCCTGAAATGCAAGCAGAATTCACTTGACTGTAGGCACATTTCAAAAGTCATGTAGCAACTGGTGAAATGAATTTCTTTTAAACTTACCATAAATGCTCCTTATTGACAATCTCTGTCAGGATAATATATAATAAAATACACTCCTAAATACTGTGACTGAAGTGGAATCCAGGACATCTGCAGAAAGTTGGAATTGCCTCATTATGCCCATTTCTTATTAGAAGTAAGGTGGGGTAGTTTTTGTGCCTTTGAAATGTAGACATATTCTATTTCCTATTACCTTTTTTCTTAGTGTATTCCTAACAGTGATGGCAAGAATATGTTTTATATAAATTTTTATTTAAAAACTGAATTAACTCTTTGACATTTGTGGGTCGGTCTCTATTTTGTTCCTGAGCAATAATAATGTCTGCTAATGTGAATGCCTTATTAGACTTAATAGGGAAAAATGATGTGCTTGAATGTTTGTTTTTTCCTGAGAATAGGCATTATAGCCTACTCAATGAGTAAGCCTACCACAAGCCTACTTAATGCCCAGTTTTCTTCCACCAACAACCATCACTAAGAATTGACTTATTGGCTTTCCCAGTTGGTTTGTGGTTGACATCACCCTGCTATCCTCCCTAAGTAGGTTTGCCTATAGCAAGGGGCACAGATTTCAATCTCCATCCTGTCCTTTTGTCTTTGAAACTGACACCCAACCTTTCGTATTTTTATTGAAAATGTGTTATAGCTATTTATGCAGAAATGTTATAGTAGAGTAGATAGAACCTAGCCAAGCCTTATTGATCTGGAGCTAGAAGACCTGAGGTCAAGACCAAGTTCTTCCTCTAACTATCTTTGTGACCTTTAGCAAGTTACATAATCTCTCTGTGCTTCAAACTGCTCATTTGTAGAATCAGACGTTTGGACAAAATGTCCTTTGAGGTCTTTTTCAGCTGTAAATCTATGATTCTTCAAGTCAGCAATATCTGAATTTATCTTATCTATGACTTACTAATTGTGCAATCCTGAACAAATTATTTAATATCTTAGTGACCTTGAGAACTCTCTAAGATTATGACTTATAGGTGAGAGGCTGGTCTGCAAAGGGAAAGAAAAAGGAGGGAAGAAGGGAGGGAACAAGAGGGAGTAAAAGAAAATGGGGAAGAAATGACATATGAAGGTTTAAAATAGCAAAGGGAAAAATAGAGAAGTCTTAAAACAAGCTTTCATCTTTCATGCAAACATTCAGGGAATTAACCTGTATACTCTTGGAAAATTTCATCCTTCCAACTCTTGCTTCCAGAATCAGCCAGTTTGATACTATTTAGACTAGATGGTAGTTAAATGGAGGTATCTAGTGGAGCAGTGGGAACACTGTTAGGTCACTTGATACTTGTATAACCTTGTATATCCCTTCAGTTCTCTGGGCCTCAGTTTCCTCACCTATAAAATAAAGGTGGGGGCAGGGTATGAAGTTAATAGCTTTTAAGGTCTCTTCCAACTATCAGCTATGATCTTATGATTATAGGTATTCTATGTAAAAAGAGATTAAGATTACCAAGGCAGTTGGGATCCTTAGGGTTTGGTTTTGGTTTTTTCCCCACATCTGCTTCCTAGATGTGGGATTGGTTCATTGGTTGGTTGAATGGTTATTGTCCTTCGATCTCGAAGAGGACCAAAATGACCTCACTATGCTAAGGTCAAGTTTCAATGAGTCCAGCTGTGGCTGGATAGAAGCTCGAACTGCTTTACCACAGGTCGGGCAAAAATTGTCCATGTGAACATTTGGGGTGGATTCTCTAAATTTGCACATCCTGGATTTCCTTTGAACTGTTTCAATTCTGCTTTGTTCATAGAGCACAACACCTTCTCTGATGTGGGCACACCATGCCAAGCAGTCCTGTGCCAGTATCTCCTGTGTCACAAATCAGTTCCAAAGTTCTTGAGAGACCTTGATAGTGTTGTTGTATCATTTCTTCAGACCACAATGTGAGCACTTGCCCTGTGTGCGTTCTCCATAAAATAGTCTTTTGGGCAAGTGTAGGTTTTGCATTTGAACGATGTGGCCAGCCCATCAGAGTTGCACTCTCTGAAGCAGAGTTTGAATGCCTGGTAGTTTAGTTCCAGTAAGGATCTGTGTCTGGTTCTTTATCCTGCCAGATGATCTTTAGAATCTTCCTAATTTCCCCAAAAAGAGTTTTCAGGCCTTTTCATACCTCTTTTATTTTTCTGGAAATCTCAATGACTTCAGTCTCTGGAAGTTTTAATTTGCTCTTAATGAATTCTCTCTATCAAAGTTTGGTTCCTTTACCTATTGCCCAGGACTGAAGTTGATCCCTCATTCTCTCTCAAGGCCATATGGCCTAGAGCCATAAGGCCTAGGCCACCATCCTGAATGGGGTCTCTCTTTCTGAGTCTCCTCCTCCTATGACACATTTAGCAAGTTCTCTCTCTCTCCTCCTCACTCCCTCTCCCCCATCCCCTCACTTTTTATCCATCCCCCCCCTCCCCAACCCACCCCTACATTACCACCCCCAAGCATATTTCTCTTGTCCAGAAATCCCTGACAGACCTGCCACCATATCCTTATTGTCTGGCTCCTAATGCATTTGCAGAACTAGGAGGATAAATAGATCCTGTGCTCAATAGATAAGCATAGTATATATAATCAGTACTACTTACTTTCTTGAGTATTCATTCTCTAGGACTCTCCCACAAGGGATTTTTTTCTAGGAAAGTTTATAATAGAAAATGGACTTTGCAAATGCAGATATATAATGACCACCATCATTTTTCAATATATTGTTATTTTCCCATGAAACTAAGTATAGGACAGTGGAAAAAATGTTGGACCTCCCTCTTTTCAGAGAACTATTGGTGTGGATTGCTACATAAAATATTAAACTTTTTTAGATGTTTCTATTAACAAATTATTTTTTCTCCTTTTCATTCTTTGTTATAAGAAACAGCTCTCTGGGAGGGGGAAAGGGAGGATATCTTAGGAGATGTAGGAGATTTTAAAATAAAAGATATCAATGTGTTTTAAAGAATGCTGAATTTGGAGCCAAAAGACACAAGTTTGAAACTAGTTCTTCTACTTAACAACCTATGGAACTTGGGAAAGTCACTTTGTTTCTTAGAACCTCAGTTTCCTCCTCTGTAAAATGGGGGGGGGGGTTAAACTGGTTTGAGATATCTTTTAGCTCCAAACCTCTGATACTATGACCCCGCTGTAACAGCATTTGCCCAGTAACCCATTTTAAATATTTTCTCTGTGGAACTAACTGCCCTTATGACAATATTTTACCAAATGTTGTATTTTATAGAATTCATCAATATTAGGTGAGGCAAAGGCAACAGAAATAATTATTGACACAGAGAGCACTTTAAGGTTTGCAAAGCACTTTACATACATGATCTTATTTGGAACCTTATTAGTCCCATTTTACAGATAAGGAAACTGATAACAGAAATTAAGTAACTTGCCCAACATCACATAATAAGTGCCAGAGGTCAGAGTTGCATCTGTGTCTTCCTAACCTTGAGATGGGCCCTCTAGCCACTATGTAAAGCTGCCAGTCAGTAATTAATGACATATGATTCCTTCTTCCCCACCACAAACACCAGAAAAGGGAAAGATCGTGGTACCCACAAAGTTGAAGCAAATATTAAAACAAAGAATGTTGCTACTATTTGGACAGAGAAATAAGCATATGATAGAGCAAGGGGGATGTCATTCCAACACCCACAGTCCTTTGATCCTTAAAATAATTTACAAATAATTAACACAAAGTAGACTTTGAAAAATGATCCTGACCTCTGGGCTCAGTATTAATGGTCAATGGCCTATGAAACACATCTGTCTCAAACTTAAAACATCATATCTAAATAAATACTCATTAGGATGTGCTCCTTGAAAATAAGGGTTGGTTTTTTGTTTGTTTGGGGGATTTTTTGCCTTTCTTTGTATTCCCAGCACCTAGGAACTTAATAAATGATATTATTAACTGACATATGCACATAGAACTGTTTTGATATTATATCTCAAAACTGCAGTATTTTAGTGTACAACCATGAGTTTGGGCACTTGGCTTCTTAGTTCCCCCTGATTCAGAGGTTGTGTGGCATGTCCCTGCAAAGAGCCAAGAAAATGAATGAGCTACCATCCAGATGGTACAGAATGGAAGATGGGGGATTTGGGATCCAGATGTGATTATGAGGGAGGAGCAATAGCCGAAAAGGAAAAAAAATGATTTCTCCTCACCCCAAATGTATACTCAGAAAAAATGAGCTATAAGGATTTTATGAGTATCTTGTGTAATAATTTTATTCTGAGTTATTAGGGATGAAATTTAAGAGACCACAGGGAAAAAAGGCTGCCAGATTTCCACATTTACTCTAATAGAGTCCCCAGTGCTTCCTCTTTAATTCATACTAAAGTAGGAAATAATATATTGACAAGTTAGAGAAGGAAGATGACCCAAACATTCCTAACATCTTGACTTGGCTCTAGTAGATCCTGCAGGTCTACTGAGTAACTCAGAACTCACTTTTCTATATGACTTTCCTTAAAACAGCATTGCAAAGTAGGTAATGTAAGTATTATTATCCCAGTTTTACATAGTGGGAAACTGAGTCCCAGAAAGCTTAAGTGAATTCATCATTGTCACACAATTAATAAATGTTCATGCTGGGATTCAAATCTAAGACTCCCAACCTTAGGTCAAACACATTTCCTGATACTCCAAGCTGCCTTTTCTAGAAATAGAACTTAACATTGGCTAAACTCTTCTGTCTCACCTCATGGGTTTCCTAGATTCAGAGCTGAAAGAATCTTTAGAGGGCATTTAATCCAACCACCTGAATTTTATAGATGATTAAATTGAGACCCAGAGAGTCTACATGTCTTGTTCCAAGTCACACAAGCAGTAGATGACAGACCTGAAAGATTCCATAATGTGAGAAGCAGCATCACGGAGGGGAAATAATGGTGTCAGAAAACCTGCTAGAGTTATGGTTCTTCAAGTCTGCTAACTTCTGAGTCTCAGTTGCCTTTTCTGAAAAGCAATCATCCTTGAACAACTTAATTCAAAGTTGTTGTTGTACTTGTTTGTCCTTCATTCTTGAAGAGAACCATGACATCAGGGAGGTGATGCCAAGACATGTAGGTGAATTGTATTTAAGTGAGGGAAGACTATGCAGCCTCACTTTTCTCCTCCAATCATCTGGGTCCAGTGGCAAGATATTGTAAGGAAAATACATTATATCTCTGAATTGTTAGTGTTCTGACACATGTGAAGAATGTCACCTAAGCCATCTGACCATACAAACCTATGTCCTTGGACATATTATCATATGTACCTAATAAGATGCTGTTCATGAGGCTTGGTTAGCCTTGGGAAATTTTCCTTGCAACTTCTAACCAAGTGATACTTCAAAGTATACAAACCTATATTTAACCAGATATTGATATTGTTTTAGTTAGGATGACAATGTTGGATTTTTATCCTAGTAGAAATAATTCCATTATGCTGAATTCTCTCTCCCAGCCTCCCTTATACCTAAAATTTTCAAAATTTAAACATTTCATTTTAAAGATAGTTGACCATGGGGGCAGCTAGGTGACACAGCGAACAGAGCACTGGCCCTGGAGTCAGGAGGACCTGAGTTCAAATCCGGCCTCAGACACTTGACACAATTACTAGCCGTGTGGCTTTGGGCAAGTCATTTAACCCCAATTGCCCTCCAAAAAAAAAAAGAAAAAAAAAGATAGTTGACCATAATTAATAATAATAATTCAGTAAAGTTTTTTCTATAGGACTTGACAAAAACCAAATGAGGTAGCAAGTTAGGTATAACGTCAAGATAATTGAACTTGCATTCAGAAGATATTTGGTTCTGACACTTGCTGGTTGCACAAACATAGACGAGTCTGAGCCAGGGTTTTCTGATCTATAATATGGGAATATTATTAGTGACCTACCTTCCAAGGATGATGTGGGTACCCAATGAGATATCATATGTAAATTGGAGTATAAATTTTAGCTATTGCCTTCACCCTTTTCTATAGATAAGGAAGCCAAAATTGGAGATTAACTTACTTGCCCAGATCACCAATAAGTGGAAGATCCATCTTTTCTATTACTTTGATTGAAACATTTTGACCACTTAATGGAGATATTGTAGAGAGAACTCATGAAATGGGCCAAGGTTGAACTAGATGACCTCTGAGGTCTCTTCCAACTTTAAGCTACGATTCTATGATTTACTGGTAGCCAGGGGGCACAATGGATAGGGTATTGGGCCTGGAATCAGGAAGACTTAAGTTCAAATCCTGCCTCAGACATTTACTAGCTGTGTTACCCTGGAAAAGTCACTTAACCTCTATCTACCTCAGTTTCATCACATATAAAATGAGGATCATAAGAGCACTGATCTAACAGGGTCGTTGTGAGGATCAAATGAGATAATATTTGTGAAGCATTTAGCAGCCTTCAGTAATAACATCTGATCAGTAGCAGCCATCAACATTGAGGCAAGACCCCACACCAGCAAAAAAGATTATGACTTGCTGAATGCTCAGATGATAGTTACCATTTTTAGCAATAAATTATTTTAATTAGATTATGTACATTTTAGTCATAATACTATTGCATACTTAATAGACTATAGTATAGTGTAAATATAACTTTCACGTGTACCAGCAA
Organism: Gymnobelideus leadbeateri; assembly: GCA_011680675.1. NCBI lineage: Eukaryota > Metazoa > Chordata > Mammalia > Diprotodontia > Petauridae > Gymnobelideus > Gymnobelideus leadbeateri. The sequence goes on along the minus strand of WOXC01006634.1, from coordinate 91,637 downwards.
ACCAAAGCATTCATGTTAACTCCTTTTATTTCAATATTTGCTTTATTGTGGTGGTATAAAATTGAATACTACCTAAACATAATTCCCAGAGCCTTGTGCATTCTATAGAGCTTTTAGAAGCAGCAGCAGTCTTCCAACTCTCACAACTGAACTTCTCTGCTTCCTTGATTGTGACTGCAGTTGGAATCCTTAATGAAAGGATAGTGTGTACCATCTCTTAGCATCAACTCAGTTGTTCAGTAGTGCTCAACTTTAGTGCTCTGGATCCCCGCTCCTATCATCTCACCCAGAACCTTTTATGAGGCTAAACTTAGTTTAGCCACCTCCCTTTTTTTCATATATTCAAGCATCTATATATAGCTTTTTTGTTTGCATAAGCTGATTTGATTCCAGTTTTTCAGGTTCCATCATCCTAACTTTAGATGTGTTAAAGTTGACTTAGTTGCCACCCTCCACCTCCTGTTATTTTCTGTTTAAATTTTATCTACTCTTTTATAGATGCTATCCCATCCCCTGACTGCATTAAATTAATCTTTATCTGGGCCACTCTCCTGAGTTCTGTTCCTTTTTGTGTTTATTTGTTTGTTTGTTTTTTAAATCATATTTAAAACCTAGAAGCACCTGTTTCCACTTTGTGTTTTTCTAACTTCACCTGTATTTACTTTCCTATTTCATCCTTTTTTCCCCATTGCAATTCTTCATTTTTCCTACATACCACCCCAACTTCTGTTTAATGGAGGAAATACTCTCTCTTTTTAAAGTCACGATGTGAAAGCTTCACATTGAGCAAAATGAAGTTCTTTGGGATACAGCTTGATCTTGCTGCTTTCTCATCTAATGCATTGCATCTTGTTTCTTTAGCTTTTTATAGGATTTATCCTCATCCTTGTGTTGTATCCCATTGAAGTCAATGGGGGACGGTGAAAACGCACTTTGCAAACTGACAGAAAGAGTAAAGTCTTAACTCTGACAAATGTTAAAAGCTCCAGAGTCTTTCTGTACCTTAGTTTTTTTTTTCTTCCATGAAAGAATTGCTCCTATTCTTAGTCTTCAGTCAAAATCATATAGACCAAGCACTTCCTCTTGTCCCTCCCTCTTCCTATATGGTGGTAATGACCTATTCCTTCTTTAACTTGGCGCTGCTGCTCCTGGCCCTCAAGTGGCTGGCCTGGCCAAGCAAATTCACTTTAGGAAATGCTGCTATGCAGTTGGAAGAATCCAGGAGCTGGGAGTGAATCCCTGTTCCACTCAGCCCTGCAAATTGCACAGAGGAGAATCCTACACTGTTGATGTCACCTTCATCAATAATGTCTGGTCTGAGAACAGTACAGTTTTAATGTGTGGCATTGTGTTGAGGGTTGAAATACCTTTCTATATCCCTCAGTCTAATGAATGTGAGTGGCATTTAGTGTTCCATTGAAAAAGACAAGACCCATAACTACTTGAACAAACTACCAGTGATGAGTTAATACCCCAGTATAGAGATGATGGTGCAACGGAAACTTGGATGATGACAGGGCAAATATTTTGTTTGGCTGGAAGACCACAACAGAAATTGTGTAAGCCAATGAGCTACACTCTACCAATATGTTTATCCCAGGATGCTCAGAGGGGGTGGGGGTGGGGAGTTGGATTGTTGGGAAAGGATGAAACCTGAAACAAGCTATGCACCCAGATCCTCACTCACTACAAGATCAAAAATTGTGCTGCTATTACACTGTGAGCTCAAACAGTCCATGTTTGAACTGTCATCTGCATTCTCTACATAGAGTTAGCATAGAGAGGGTCCACAAGGAGGCTAACCTCAGGAAATGCTGTTTTGAGATGTCCAAGACATTGGCATTGGGTCATGGGACTCAGTTCCAAGCTGTGGTGATGGAGGTGGGATATTAACTCTCTAAGCTTTTCCACCTAAGTGCCTTATTGTGAGTTTAACATCCCTCTCTCCCTGTCCCCAGTTCCTATAGTCAGAGCTTGAGTTTCACGGATCTCCTTCCACCAAAGAGCTCAGTTGGCAGGAGCTATGGATGAATGAATGGCTATTAGACTTAGTTGGTGTCAAATGTTTCTGCTTTGATTTCTGCCTTAGGAGGCTTTTACTGAACAAATGGTGATTTTTTTTGCACTAGTTTGTGGTGGATACACAGCAGCACATATTAATTGAATCTTGTCCTTTTTTAACCTCACTAACTTGTAAACTCTTGGAAATTCCTTTGAATGAAGTCTTTATGAATCTTGAAAAAACATAGACCTTAGAAGCATCACCATTTTAGGTGACAGCTTTCCATACACAGCTCCTGTATGAGTTCTAAGAGTTGCAGCTTACTAGTTTGAAAACTGCTTTAAACATGGTATGAACGGGATTGGGATGACAATGTTGGGATGACATTATAAGATACTATAATGAGCAGGATAGATTATAAAGTCAATTAATCTGGCCTTGCATCAGAACTGGGACCCTCAATAAATTTTCCTGATTATATGCTGGTGGAAAGGTTTAGGAGAATAGAGGTTTCATCATCTCAGCTCAGATAATATTCCCTTTGCTACCTATTATGCCTATCCTGGCATCTTGGTTTAAAAGACTCTCAGGAATGAATCTGCATTTACAACTAAGATTCCCCAGTTCTCTGTAGTTCAGATTGAAGAGGAGAATCAGTCTTATTTATTATGTTGGTTTGGGTTTTGGCTACCAACCCCAAGCAAGTGCTTTTTATGAGTATCCCAGAGGGTTTTCCCATAAATTCTTTACTTACACATCCAGTCTTATGGTTAAGCAGCTAATTCCTTCAGCTAAAGATTTGCAAAATCCAGCATCACTAAAACAGATCTGAAAGAGAAGAATCAGTTCAGTTTTAAATGGATTGAATCCATAAAGATAAAACACTGTTTTCTCCAAAATCCCCTTCCAAGTCTATAAATATGTATATGTGTATATATATGTGTATATATAATTGGAGATATGTATGTATGTATGTATATACACACCTGCACACATACACATATATCTCCAATTACACATTCCCTTCCAAAATATAATGAAAACATACTGCAAATGGTACAAAAAGCAAAAAGACATGATGGAAAGCTGTCTTCCATTGATTCTTATGCTAAGTAAGACCAAGATAGGATATTTCTAAAGAGTATATCATATAGGTATTTAAGTCTAATTTAGTAACAGACTCGTGACTTAACTAAAAATGTGTAGATGAAGACTGGGATAAAGAAGGAGGAGTCGAATTTCCTTCTTAGTTTGACCAACTCCACTTTGCTATTTTGATGAATCCATGATTTCAGTCATGTGGGAGCTTCTGCCACTAGCAGTTCAGATCATAGTCTTTCCATGCTGTTTTATCCTCTGATTCTTTCCATAAATCCTTTATGGAGGATCCAACCAATGCACCAGAAGCCTGCCTTATTCCTTTGAATATGCCAATGTACCTCTCAGACTGTCTATCTATTGTCTCTCATTCTTGATTTATGATGCCCCACATGCTTGTCTGGTTATATATGTCTTCTCAGATGTCTTTTACAATCTTTCTCATGTGCAAACCATCATTGGTAGTACTGCCTACTTACTCACAACATGCCTTTCCATTGTCTTTGGGATTATTCATGATTCTAATGATTACAATATTATTATTATTTCATGGCTCATGACTATATGTCTTCATTAAAAGAATTTTGTTTTTAAAGATGGACATTTGCATCATCAAGTAGTTGGATGGTGCAATGGATAGAGTGTCAAACCTGAAATCAGGAATTCATTTCCTGAGTTCAAATCTAGCCTCAGACACTTACTAGACATGCGACCCTGGCAAGTCACTTAACCCTGTTTACCTTAGTTTCCTTACCTGTAAGATGATATGGAGAATGAAGTGGCAAACCATTCCCATAACTTTGCCAAGAAAACCCCAAATGGAGTCATAAAGTCAGTCTTGACTGAATAACAACAGAAGCATCAAGTACCCTACAATTCTTCAAAGTCCTTCATAATTTTCTGAATGCAGTCCACACTGATCTTTTAATGTTCAATTCTGGCCCTATTTGCCAAAAGTCAACTGATTTAATTCCTAATTTCATCTTATCTGACCTTTTGGTTTTTGTCTGTGTTTCCTCAAGAAAACCAATAGGTATTTCACCAAACCTTAAAATCAGTACTCTTGATCCCTTGCAGGGGTGATTAGAAAAATTCTAACAATTGCTCATTTTGTTTTCATGATTGTGACAAAGAACAAAGCTTCTAAGATCCAGCCTTAAGAAGATTTAGAATTACATCCATCCTGGTGGTAGATGATGAGGCCAGCTGTCCATGTCTCAATCCCAGTTCAGTTCTAGGTCATCCTCCCAGAGTAATTTCTCAGCCTAAGGACCTTGAATCTTAAAGTAGTTCAAAGCACCATAAATTTAAACTAAGAGCCATTAGGAGTCATCTCACCAAAACCTTTTATTTTATAGATTAGGAATCTGAGCCCCAGAGATATTAAGTAACTTGCCTAAGGACAGATATGTAGTATGTGGTTGATACAGGATACAAACTCCGATGTTCTGGCTTTGAGTCCAATGCTTTGGGGAGGGGGGTGTTCCATATTTTCTGCCCAGGGACATTTAAACTTGGTATGTCTCATTGCCACAGCTGCTTTGCTGTGAACACTCTTAGAGCCTTGTTAGTTATTCATTCTTCACCCTGGTTTTATTTATTCCAACCTGGCCTCGTTTTGTCCCTTAGGTGCTGCTGTGGGTACCTGTTTGCCTCCCTGGCATCCAAAACCTTTTTCAGATTCAGTAGCACACATGACTGTGAAGTTATTCTCCCACCAATTGAGATTTATGACTGCCCTTTGTTCCCCCTACTCACCATCTCGCTGCATGGATGCCTCCTCCCCAATTAGAATAAAAGGAAGCCAGATAAAAATAAAGGTTTTTAAGTCCATACTGAATTTCAAAGAATTAAATAAATATCAGATAAACATTTTTATCTATACAATATGATTACTTCTTAAATAAGAAATACCAAAGGAAGCAGGAAGTAATATGTGGCCATGGAAACCCCATACTGTGAGGAAATCAATACTAATCAGGGAAAAGGGGAGTGAAAATGAAGGTGTGGAGCAGCAGAAAACTTATCTAGGAATTATTTATGTATGTTCCTCAACTCCACACATTCATGAAGTACATAAGGACATCAAATACCAGTATCTTGTTTTCTTTTGGGGAGGAGACAGCCTCTACCTCCACCTCCTTCCTTACTACCCCATAGCATTTCATTGAGTCCACAATATTCTGGATATGAGGTCTGCATTAGTGGTACTAATATCTAACTACATCTTATGTCATTTATATCTCTACTAGTTGGGAGTCACAGTATATGAAATATGTGTGTGTGTGTATATTTAGAATCAAATAATCTTAGAACTTTTAGAGTTAGAAGAAACCTCAGAGACCATCTAGTCCAATCTAAACCAGAACATGAATTACTTTTATTCAGGTTTTTTTTGAATATGTGTGTAAAACACACAATCCACATATTCATGAAATGTACATATATATATATATATATATATATATATGTATATATATATATATATATATGTAGATCTATGTCCAACAAAAACTGGATGATTTCTTCTGGGTATATTATAGAGGAAATTCATTTTCTTGTTTAGGTTGGACTCAATAGCATCTGGGGTACCTTCCAACTATAAAGTTCTGTATTTCTTTGATTCTATATACACACACATTTTATATGCCACATCTCCCTGTATTTGCTCATTTAAACATTGATAGGCACTTCTGGATGCTTCCCTGATCCTATTCAATAATAAGGGCCAAGTTTTGGAATCATTGGTACTCTGAAACTTTATTCAACACTAAAGAACCCTTCAAGAAAAAGTTGAGCCCCCCCAGAATGCTCAGTTGTTGTTGTTAAGTGGTTTTTCAGTCGTGTCTGACTTTTTTAGACCCCATTTGTTTGGTTTTTGTTTTCAGGCAAATATACTGGAGTGGTTTACCATTTCCTTCCCAGCTCATTTTACAGATGAGGAACTGAGTCAAACATAGTTAAATGACTTGCCCAGGGTCACACAGTTAATAAAAATCTGAGATCAGTTTTGAACTCAGGAAGATGAGTCTTTTTGACTCCAGGTTGGCGCTCTATCTTATGCACTCCCTAGCTGCCCATCAGTGTTCTCAGAGAGATGGTTAGCTTGGCCCATTTTGTGTGTGAGTTATCTTATTAGTCCAAGGATGGGTGTACAGATTTATTCAACAAAACTTCTTCCCACTGGGAAAATTCTCTTTTGCCTTAGTGCTACGTTTCATTAAAATCATAATAATCTGGCATAACAAAGTCCTTTGTATAAGCATGATTTAACTATATGCATATATTTACTCATAACCATGGAAGCAAAAGGAATAAAATTAAATATATCAAAACAGCTACCACATAGTCTGCATGCCCATGGTTTTCCCTAGACCCAATTATCCTTTAACTAGTCTACAAGGAGATATCAAAGCCAGGAGTTTAGGTGCTTAGACTCACAACTATTTGCTTCCACCAGAAGCTAGCACAAATTCCAAATACTCTTCTACTCATAGTAACTCAGAGAGTTCAGTTGGTTGAGAGGACTTAGGATGCAGGATACCAATTTCCTCTTCTGGCCAGCTTTCTTCATTGTGTTCCTCTTGATGGTTGAGACTTCCAAAGTCCTGCTATCTAACTCCTTCTCGTCATGGATAGCTTATCAGTTCAGTTGTAATGTATAAGATGACAATCCCTTCCCATGGAATTCATTACTAGCAAAGTGATAAAGTGGGGTCAAAAGTGATCCCAGTTTTGGAGACGCCTTCCATGCACATCATTCCTCCCAACCCCCTTGAAGTTTCCTTTTTCTAGGGTTCTTATAGTAGTCGTAGCCTAAATCACTTCTGGCCCTGGACTAGATACTTTCCCCACTCTAACCCATTTCTTTTTGTCAGCTTGGTGAGAATGCTTGCTTACTGAAGCATCATGAAAAGGGCTAAGCAGAATTAGACTCCCGATGACTCTTAATTCCTCTTCCCCCTGTAACAAAGTAAAAAAGGGTTGAAAGAACATATGCATATATAAAGTTAAGTCATACTTCAAGTAAACACAGAAGACAGAAACCCAAAGATTAAAACCAACAAATCAGGTTGTTTTTTTTTAACTGGACCTATGCAAATCAATGCATCATCAGTGCAAGGTACTTCATATACCAAAGTGGGCACTTCCTCTGCAAATTACCATTATATGAAGTTGCTTCATGTACTAAAAGTTTAAGTGATTTGCCCAGAGTCACACAGTTGTATTAGAGGCAGTACTGGAAAGTAGGTCTTCCCCACTCCAAGGCCTGCCCTCAATCCACTATTTCTCTAAGAATGATTACTAGCATAAAATAAGAACTGGCCACATTGTTCTGTCAAGCAGTATGTTTGCCATAACTCAGGTTTAAAATACTTAGTTTCACAGAACATTTTAGGAAAAGCTATCTCAAAGAGAGTGAAAGAAACACAGAGAGAAACAGTGTGGCAAAAATGGATAGAATATGCCTTTGTGGTGTCATGGATACCTGGCTTCAAATCCAATTCAAGATAGTATCATGTTTTCCTTTAGGTTCAGAGCTTAAATAAGTTGATAATAGTTCAAATAAAAATAGATTTTATGCGAGAGACCTATACAAGACAATGATTTTTTGGTAGAGTGGGAAAAAATATTGTTCTAGGCAAGTGAAAACAAAAACAATACTTATATGGCAGTCAGCAAGGAAAACCAAGGAAAAGAAGTTGTATCTAGTGGAGGGGAAATGCCCATATATCCTACATAGAAAATCATGATGACAGTATTTCAATGCTGAAAACATTTAGCAGTTTATAAAAACTAAGAAAAGCAATCAGATTGTTTCAAGCCCAGATAAACAAGGTGAAACAAATCATTTTTATTATACTTTGAGTAGGATAAGGGAAGAGGAAGGAAAAATTAACAGGGAGAGGAGTTACACCTGTCTAGATCCCTTTTCAAGCATCTCTACAGATTCAATTCAACATTAAGTCCCTAAAATGCACAAGGTGCTTTGCTAGCAAGTGAGGACTCAAACAGGAAAAAGAATGAAAGAGCCTGCCCTAAAGGAGCTTATTTTCTAATCTGCACATACATCATGTAGGAAAATAAGCATGCTGCAAGGTACACTGTGCAAACTCCTAGTGGCAGGCACTATTTCATTTTTTCTATGAATGCTGAGGTTAACACAATGCTTTACACATTGTAGGCAATCAACATATATTGTGCTAATAAATGCTATTATTGAATGCTATGGTAGCTATGGCACTGAGTTAAGCTGTTGAAACTTCAGGGAATGTATTCTATTCCTACTCATCTCTGGGTTAAATGTGAAGAGATCCACATAAAGCAGGATAAGAAAATTTGAAGAACCATTCCATCTGCATCTGACTGCCCCTTTTGAGGGGTTACCTCATTTTGAAGCCCTTTCACTATACCCTTATGCCATCATACTTTCTTTGTTTTTGTTGTTTTTTCAGTCATTCTTCAGTCATGTTTGACTCTTGGTGACCCCATACTGCAACTGATGTGAAGTGGCTGCAGACAATTACACAATCTCAATTCCACACTTGGATGTGGGTACACATTGGAACGAGTGCCTTACTCACAGATTATTGTTGTTGTTCAGTCGTTCCTGTCATGTCTGATTCTTGGTGACCATATTTGGGGTTTTCTTGGCAAAGACACTGGAGTGATTTGCCATTTCCTTCTTCTGCTTATTTTACAGATGAGGAAATTCAAGGAAACAGTGCACACGCCAAAATTGTATGAAATAGAGATCCTTACCCAAATAATACGCAGACGCTTCTCAAGATAGAAAGCAGAAAGGAATGGTTTATTACAATCTCAAGAAAGGGCAAGCCCCACTCTGACAAAAAGTCAGAGAAGAGAAGTGATTTACAAAAGGAAATGGCACAGCTATATAGCCCTAGCGGAATTCCTTCCACCCCTCTGCTGACCCTTTCCTTCCATTGGCTGGAAGTCCAGTACACAATCTAAGCGTGACAATCTATCCCAACTACCCAGAACAAGGAAATAGTAGACCACCCAATGTACATTTGAGAAAGCACTTCTGTCCTTAACTGGCATATTTTATGCTGAAGTGTCACTGAAAAGAGGGGTGACTCCCTACTGCACTGAGTTTTGAGTCCTTGTAAATCATGTGATTTCTGGTGAAGGGAACTCAGGCCTGTTCCCCATGAGAAACCTTACTAGATTTTAGTGTATAGTCTGAGAAATTTTTACCTCTCTTACTCAACATGGTTAAGTGACTTGCCCAGAGCCACATAGCTAGTAAGTAAGTGTCTGAGACTGCATTTGAACTCAGGTCTTCCTGAATCCAGGTCCAGCATTCTATTCACTGTACCTCCTAGCTGCCCATTCACAGATTGCCCATGTGTCCACATGTAACTATATTTTTTCAGCTTATGAAAACCTTGCCCAACCACCTGTATCTTCACATGTCTTTACAATGACTGTGCATTACAATAGCATGCTGAAAACAACTGGCAATATTTAAATTTGTAGAATGAAATCCCTCTTTCCCAAACCTTTACTTTTGCCATCAGTTTCCACATTCACCCTAGAGATTGGTATCTTCAGGAATAGATGAGGTCATCTGGGATTTCAGCAGGTGGACTCAGGGCCATAATTGTCTGGAAAGAGAACATGGCCTGTGATATGTATAGCTGAATGGTGTAGACATAGCTGGAAAGCAATCAATGCAAAAAAAAAAAACAAAAAACACAACATCTCATAGTTTTAGTGGGTTGCAGATGCCATACAAATCAACAGTATAATGTGACAGTCAAAAGAGCTAATGTTGCATTAGCAGAGGTCTCCTTTTCAAAAGAGAGAGATAATAGTCCTTCTATATTGTGTTCTGCTCAGACCACATCTGGAGATCTGTATCCTATCTGTGGGCTGAAGTTTGCCCAGAAGAAAGCCAGAATGGTATGATGACAGGGAACTATGCATCGTAGATTCAGTTAAGAAACTGAGGACACTTAGTTTGGAGAAAAGAAGATAATTGTCTTTTTCAAGTATTTAAAGTTTTGTCAAGAGGAAGAACAGGCACCAGAGGGAAGCAGGAGGACCTACAACTAAAGATTACCCATAGACCTACAGGCATAACCTAAAGTCCAATGGACTTTGCCATCTACCTCTCCCCTGAACCCTTAGTAACTTCCAGGTTTTATCATTTGTCCTGCAGCTAGACATTCTCTTCTATGTTGTCCCCTCCAACTATAAGACCCAATAGATAGATAGTCTTCAACTTGGAGTGAAGAACCTACGACTAAAGATTACAAAAAGTCACACAACATAAGGGGACATCAAGTCATAACTGGAGGCATCTCAAAATAAAACAGGCTGCAGGGGCGGATAGGTGGCACAGTGAGTGAGAGCGCTGGCCCAGGAGTTAGGAAGACCCAGGATCAGTTCTGCCCTCAGAAAATTAGCACCCACCCCACACAAATTTCAAACAATGTGAAAGACAGCTCCGAACAACTTCTGGAGCCACAGCACCCACAGAACAGCACAGAGAAGCTAACCTCCTGCTGAGGACAGCCCAGCAGCCCTGCAGGGAGCGGCCAGAGCAGCACTCTGAGAGCAGGCAGCACAGGGCGCTGGGAACCAACAGCGCAGCCCGCAGAGCCGAGACCAGGTCTGCGGTTTTAGCCCCAGGGCGGCCGGGCCTTCAGCCACCTGGAGGGACCCCAGAACACCAGCAATTGTGGCAATTCCAGAATTATCCGCACAGATATGCCTAGGACAAAGTGAGAGGTTAGTGCCCTATGGACTTTGGGACCAGTATTTGGGGAACATGTGGCTTCCTCCCCTGGGGGCAAAAAGCTGCTGAAGAAACAGCTGCACAGAAGCCATTTTGCAGCATCAGTAGTGGCTCTAGCTCCTGGTCTACAAACTGTAGGAAGATCCAGCAATCAGTCTGGGGGTTAATCACTTTTGCTTTAAACTGCCTGGATCTGGATTGTGGTCTGGGGGGGAAGTTTGGGGTGGGTATCCAACTTGCCAGAGTGGGTGGAGGCTTTACAGAGGCCACCCAACTGGCGGAAGTTGTGAAGACCCCACGTTTGGGCGGAAGCTCCCCTGTCTGGTGGCAGAGTCCTACTGTGGCAGCAAGCCCAAAAATCAAGTAATTAAGTGGCAACATGCCTAGGCAAATGAAACAAAATAAACAGAAAAGTTCAACATTGGACTCCTATTTTAGGGGCAAAGAGGCTCAAAGCATGGAGGAGGACTATGAGGTCAGAACTCCTACACCAAAAGCCCCAAATGAAAATACAAGCTGGCTACAGGCCATAGAGGACCTTAAGAAGCAGATAAGAGAAGTGAGGGAAAATTTGGGAAGAGAAATGAAAAAGATGCAAGAAAAGTATGAAATGACAGTCAACAGCCTGACTGAGGAAAACAACACCTTAAAAAACAGACTAACTCAAATGGCAAAGGAGGCCCAAAAGGGCAATGAGGAGAAGAATGCCTTAAAAAGTCGAATTTGCCAGATGGAAAAAAGAATCTCCAAAGTTCACTGAGGAGATTCATTCCTTCAGAGTTAGACTGGAGCAAATGGAAGCTAATGACTTTATGAGAAATCAAGATGCTGTTAAGCAGATCCAAACAAATGAAAGATTAGAAGGCAATGTGAAATATCTCATAGGAAAAACCACTGACCTGGAGAATAGATCCAGGAGAGACAATTTAAAAATTATTGGACTACCTGAAAGCCATGATCAAGGAAAGAACCTAGAAATCACCCTTCAAGAAATTCTCAAGGAAAACTGCCTGATGTTTTAGATCCAGAGGGCAAAATAGAGGTTGAAAGAATCCACTGATCACCTCCTGAAAAAAGATCCCAAAAAGAAAACTCCCAGGAATATTATAGCCAGGTTCCAGAATCCCCAGATCAAGGAGAAAATACTACAAGCAGCCAGGAAGAAACAATTTCAATATTGTGGAAACACAATCAGAATAGCCCAGGACCTGGCAGCTTCTACATTGAGGGATAGAAGGGCATGGAATATGATATTTCAGAAGGCAAAAGAGCTGGGAATGAACCCAGGGGTCACCTACCCAGCAAAACTGAGTATCTTGTTTCAGGGGAAAATATGGGCATTCAGTGGAATAGAGGACTTTCAAGCATTCTTGAGGAAAAAACCAGAGTTGAATAGAAAATCTGACATTCAGACACAAGAAGCAAGAGATGCTTGAGAAGGTAATCAAGGAAAAGAAATCAAAAAGAACTTATCAAAATTGGACTATTTACATTCCTACATGGAAAAACAATAACTGTGTTTGATGAAACCTTTCTCATTATGAAAATAATTGAAGAAGGGTACATGGCATATGTTCACAGGTATACATGGATAGAGGGCACAGGTTGAATTTGATGGGAAGGGATGATTATTATTATTTTTTTTTGGGAGGGCAATTGGGGTTGGGTGACTTGCCCAGGTCCACATGGCTGGGTTTTTGTTTGTGTGTTGGGTGTCTGGGGCCGGATCTGAGCTCGGGTCCTTCTGGCTCCGGGGCTGGCTCTCTGCTCGCTTCGCCACCTAGCCGCCCCAAGGAAGGGATGACTCTTAAGGGGTGAAGTCAAGAGGTGAGGGAGGAAAGTGGCAAGAGGAGATGGAGAGAGACAGGGTAGGGCAAACTATCTCATGTAGAAGAGGCAAGGGGAAAAACAGGAAGGCAAAAAGGCAAAAGCATATTTTCATTGAAGTTGGCTCAAGGAGAGAATCACATACATACTAAATGGAATATCTTACCCTCACTCACTTTCCTGAGTAGGGGAAAGGGGAATGAGAGGGGGGATGATGGAGGGGAGGGCATTCTGGGGAGAGGGGAGGTTAGAAGTACCCACTATCAAAGAGGGACAGGATCAAAGTAGGGAATGGACCAAGTGGGAGGTGAGACAGGTGGGAGGGAAATATAAGCAGTCTTTTACAATATATCTACTATGGTAATGTTTTTCATAGATATACATGTACAACACATACTGAATTGCTTATCTTCTCAGAGGGAGTGGGTGACAGGGGAGAAAGGGAATGGATCTGAAAATCTAAGTTTTAAAATTAAATGTTTCATAAGATGTCCAGGCAGTGGGGCTCAGAGATTCACCTTGCCCTAATGGCAAAGTCAAAGGGGATATGGGAGAAGATATGGGAGAGAGCAGATTGGATGAGGGGATATCTGGTGGGACTGCTATTCTGGGGTGGTGGGTAGGGAAAGAACGGGGGGAAAATGTAACTCATAATCTGGTGGAAATGAATGATGTAAACCAGAAGTTAATAAAGCATTTGTTTAAAAATGTAAAAAAAAAATAAAAATTAAAAAAAAATTTAAAAAAAAGAAAATTAGCACCCACACATAAATAAATAACTAGCCATGTAACCTTGAGCAAGTTACTTAATCCCAATTGCTTGTCAAAATAAATAAATAAATAAAACAGGCTGCCTCAGCTGACAGTGCTTTCCCTGTCACTGCTAGTCTGTGCTGGAAATATAATAGATGAGATTTGTGTTTGGGCAGAGCTTGAACTAGATAAGGTTATCTCCTCTTCTATGACCCTTAGGTGGGAAAAGACAAAAGAGAGAAATTGGGAGAAGTAGGGAAAACATACTTTCAACAAGAATTGTTATTGTAACAATAATAATGATGAATAAATGAACCTGGAAGGGCTTCTCACCACAGCATGAGATGGAAAGAAAAAAACAAAGCAAGATAATAGGGAAGTTTGAGTGCAGTGAGGGGTATGAGAGTGTGGAGAGAATCCATCTGGGATGACCAGGCAGTGAGAAGGTCCATCATGACTAGGCTGTTCCACCCCTTTGACTTTTCCCTCACACCATCCCTAACCCAGCCTCCCAAAACCCATCCAGTTCCATGTCTTAGATGAAGTGGGGTCACTGTTTTATTCCTTCCAGTGAGGTGGAAAATTACTAGTCCTTACAATCTCTCCTGCCTCTTTGCCCTGAAGACCCCCAGAACCATCATCAGACCTAGAGACATAACCCAAAGGCCCATGAGCTTTGCCATCGGCTCCTTCCCTGAATGCTTAGTACTTCCAGGTTTGACCATCTGCCCTGCAGCTGAACATTCTCTTCTATGTTGTCTCCTCCAACTAGGAGACCCAATGGAGAGTCTAAGACTCGGAGTCAAGAAGACACAAGTTCAAATACTGCCTCAGATACTCACTAGTTGTGGGAGCCTGGGCAAGTCACATAACTTTTCTTGATTTCAGTTTCCTCATCTATAAAATGAAGATAATAGCACCTACCTCATAAGATCATTTTGAAGATTATGTGAAAAGTGATTTGCAAACCTTAAAGCACTATGTAAAAACTAGCAATTATGTTGGTGTAATGTGACAGTCCCTCAAGAACAGAGACTCTCAGTTTTTCTATTTGTATCCCCAACATTTAGCCCAGTGCTTGGCCTATACATGATGCTTACTCATCCATCCATTCATCTCTTCCTTATTTTCCATCTCTGTCTGAATATACACTGCATGTTTCCCTCTATTACTATCTCTCCTTACCCTTCTCCCTCTCTCATTCAATATGATCCAGTCTGATGCTCTGGGCACAGGGTGGGCTATGGTTTGGGACAATAATAGCGAATCAGAGACAGAGCTGGGATTAGCTCCAAAATCTCTTGACTCTCAATCAGGTATGTCAGACCTCACTATCTTTCTGAACCCTGAGGCATGGTGACTATATATCCAGTCCCTTCAAATTCTGGCTCCTTCATCCCATTGTTCAGAAGTAAAGACTCCGACCTTTTCAAACTATCTCCTCTTTTCAACCTTTCCTAACTTCCCAGGTCCAAGAAAAGATTTGAAGTTCCCTGCATCAGAGTAAAAATGAAATGAGATGTAATAAAACATGCTCTTGGGTGTCATCTATCCAGCCTGAACAGTTCTTAAAATTATTTACAACATCAGCACCACCTTCTTGAGTCAGCAGTATTTTACAGCCTGACCACTGAGAGAAACTATGATCACCATCCTTTAGAACTGCCAGAAAAGGAATCAACAGCCTCTTTAATGCCCTGTCCACAGCAAGGAGTGCTGGCCACCATACCTCTTCCCCACTGGGCAGGCGGAGTATTTTGAATGGAAATTTTCCACTGGTCGGGTATCAGTCAACCAAAGAGGTGACCCTGCAGTGTAATGCAGCAACTTGAGAAATACGATAGGTTTTGGCTGCCAGCTACAGCTAAAATAACTGGTTTCTTCTTATGTAGTTATTCATTATCAGTAGGATGCTGCAAAATTCTCTCCAGAGTCTTTTAAGCGCCTCCCTGCAAGACATCTGTTGACTACTCAGCTCAACCTGGCATTTCCTCTTTGTGACTTCACATCATACAACAGCTAAACTGCAATGTTAATGGCTCTGATAGGTGTGTGCTCTTAGAAGCATGAACAATGGCTCCTTTAGACTTTATTCCTAGAGTTGGCAACTTTTAAAATAAGCACTTATGGGAACACTCAGCTCCACTGAGCTTGGAACACACAAGCTAATTAGTCTTCATTGTTATATAGCCTCTCTTAAAAAAATAATAAGCATTATGTTATTGTTCCTTGTTTCTTAGCAGAGTGACAAGTAAGAATGCATGTAGCATAAAAGATAGAAGTTCTTTACTTGGGGCCAATGAACTTTTATCTAAAAATATTTTGCTAAATCTATTTCAATATAACTTTTCTTTTATAATCTTGCATTTTTAAAAAATTGTCTGTATTTAAACAGATTATTCTGAGAAAGGGGTCCCTAGGCTTCACCAGACTGTCAAAGGGATCCATGATGCAAAAAAAAAAAAAAGGTTAGAACCTCTGCTCCATGAGGATTAAAAATTACCTCTGTTCTAGTTAAGCACTTAATGAGGATATCCAAATCTGTGGGCCCCATAAGCTTTAACCCTCTCCCACTACAATCACCTGAGCTGATTACCCAGGAGATGCCATTAGCAGAGGCTTCATCATATCAATGTTCTAATTAGAAGCACAAGGGTATTATTATTCTATAAGTCTTAAAAAACCTTAAAGCATTATATACATGCTAGCTACTGCTACTCCTGCCCTTTTCCTAGCAAATTCTAACCATGTAACCCTCTAATCCTAATATTCAGAATCTTCCCCCCACCATATGTGAAAATCCTTTTCCCTGTAGCTTTGGACTTGCAGTCAGGAAGACCTGAGTTTGAATTGCACTTTAGACACATATTAGCTTTGTGATGGTGGACAAGTGATTTAATCTCTCTTAGCCTCAGTATCCTCCTCTTTAAAAATGAGGGGATTGAATTCAATGACCTCCAAGATCTCCAGTTTTTCACCTTGGATCCTATGATCCCCTTCTTCTCATACCTGTCTAGCTCAACCCAGTCAGCCAACCTTCTCTGTTTTACTGTGACCTCTGAAATCCTACTTTATTTGATAAAAGTGAGGGATTTAATAAATCTCTCATTATTCAAATTCTTCCTCTTAGACTCCTTTCTGGTAGAGTTGTACCTAGGCTGGAGAGACTGTGGTTTGCCTGCTCCAGGGCACAAAATATAAGGAGTATTAAGAGCATAGTTCTGGGGGGCTACTTCCTGTCCTGTTTACCCTGCCCTCACAAATCTGGAATCCCTAGATCTCCAATTGAATTCTTGTAGGATTTTCTTGGCTCTCAACTTATTAGCATGACTAAGATAAAATGACATGCCTTGGCTTCTTAGAATACTTAGTTTTCTTCCAGGTTCACCATACATTTCTCCAGAAGAACCTTTTCCTCATTCCCACTCTTTAAGACTTTCTCCTTCCACAAGTTATCTTGTGTTTGCCAATTTGTTTTACATGCTACATTCCTCCAGTAAAATCTCTCTTTCCTTTACCTGCTAACCTTTCTAGAGGAATAAACTATATCCAGGGCCTCTACTTCCTCATTCCTCATACCTATTCATTCCTCAAGCCTTTGTAATATTATGAGTCTACCACCCTCCTAAAAAAACTCCTTCCAAGGACACCCACCAATGAGCTACTAATCCAATGGATTTTTCTTAGTTCTCATCCTCATTGACCATTTCATGGCATTTGACACTGTCAGCCATTCTCTCCTTCTATATACCTGGTTTCTATAACATTGCTCAAAATAAGTTTTCTTCCTCTCTTGACTTTTGCTCCTCAGATTCACTAACTGATTGGTCCTTCTCCCACAGCCCAAATATGGTTGTGTCCAAATATGGTTGTGGTTTCCAAAGGCTTTGTCCTTGGTCCTCACAATGCAGTCCAAAGAACTCTAACACTATAAACATAGGACCTAGGTCTTATTCTACTACTTTCCCAATTCTGCTACTTTCTAGTTGGGGACCTTAAAGAAATCACTGAAACTCTTTGGTCCTCAATTTCTTAATATGTAAAATAAAGAGATTGGACTAAATGACTTCTGATATAGCTTCCAGTTTAAATCTATAGACCTGTGACCCTTCTCTCTCTACACTCTCACCTTCGGTAATTTTAGCCATCCCCAAGGACTCAGTTCTGACCTCTGTGCAGTGATTCCCCAATGTACATATCAAGCTCTCCCCTCATAAATTCCATTCCCATATTTCCAACTATCAACTGGTACTAAAGTCACTTCAAACTCAAAATGATGAAAATAAAATGCATCTTTCCCCCCCAATCAACTGTTTCATTTTTTAGTTTTGTATGCCCAGTACCCTGAACATAGTAGTAGAATAATGCATTCTTTTTGATTAATTAAATTAACCTCCCAACCCCTTTATTTTTGTTTACAGTAGCCCCATCCTCCATTGACCCAGGCTTGAAACCTCAGAGTCGCCTTTGACTCTCCCCTCTCCCTTATTTATCCCCTGAAACCAATTTCCAAGTTCTCTTGATTTTTCCTCCACAGCCTCTCTAATCTGTCTTCCCACTCCCACTTCCACCAGCCTACTTCAGGACTTTATCAACTCTTGACCAGACAATATAACAATCTCTTATCTGCCTTTGGCCTCACCTATTTCTAGTCTATCTTTCATGTTGTCAAAATTATTGTACTTCACCCAAATGACAGTGAGCTGCATCTGATACCAATAGATACAAATCAAGCTTCTTAGTCTGGCTCTTAAGGTCCTATAACCAGGTTCCAAGTTAACTTTCCCTCCTTATTCCCCATTATTCCCCTTCTTGTGTTCTACATTCTAACCAAACTGGACTATTACTAGCTATTTCCCAATCTCATTCTATCCTTTCTTACCACTCAACACTTATGAAAATTGCAACCTTGCCTATGGTAGCTTTCCTTAGCAGAGAGACAGTGTAATTTTGCAGAGAGTATACTGAGACCTGTATTCACAAGGACCCAGGTTCAAATCCTGTCTCTGAGAGTTAGGAGCTAGGTGGTTCAGTGGATAGAATGCCGGGCTGGGAGTCAGAAAGTTGTTGTTGTTGTTGTTGTTGTTGTTGTTCAGTCACATCCAACTCTTTGTGACTTGATTCCATGGACCACAGCATGCCAGGCCCTTCTATCCTCCACTATCTCTTGAAGTCTGTACAAGTTCAAGTCCTTTGTTTCTGTGACACTATCTCATCTCACCCTCTGTTGTCCCCTTTTCCTTTTGCCTTCAGTCTTTCCCAAGATCGAGTTATTTCCAATGAGTCCTGTTTTTTCATTATGTGGCCAAAGTTAAGCTTCAGCTTCAATGTTTGACTTTCCAGTGGATGACCTGAATTAATTTCTTTAAGTATGGACTGATTTGACCTTCTTGCTGTCCAAGGCACTCTCAAAAATATTCTCAAGCACCACATCTGAAAGTGTCAATTTTGTAGCATTCAGCTTTCCTTATAGTCTAATTCTCACAGCCATATATTGCTGCTGGAAAAACCATAGCTTTGACTATATGGACTTTTGTCAGCAAGGTGATGTCTTTGATTTTTAGTATACTGTCTAGATTTTCCATGTTTTTCTTCCAAGGAGCTATTATCTTTTGATTTCATACCTGCAATCAATGTCTGCAGTGATCTTTGAGCCCAAGAATATAAAATCTGATACTGCTTCCATTTTTTTCTCCCTCTATTTGCCAGGAAGTAATAGGACAAGTTAGCATGATCTTAGGATCATGTTAAGCTTCATTGTTTAATGTTAAGCTTCCAAGCCAGTTTTTACACTTCCTCTTTCACCCTCATCAAGGGGCTACTTAATTCTTCTTCACTTTCTGCCATCAGAGTGGTAACATCTGTATATCAAAGATCGCTATTTCTCCTGGCAACCTTAATTCTGACTTTTGATTCTTCCAACCTGGCATTTGGCATGATGTACTCTGCATGTAAGTTAAATATATAATATGCAGCCTTGTCATACTCCTTTTCCAGTCTTAAGCCAATCAGTTGTTCCATGTTTATTTCTAACTGTTGCTTCTTGGCCCACATACGGGTTCCTCAGGAGACAAATAAGATGATCTGGTCTACCTTCCTATCTTAGAGGACTTGCCACATTTTGTCAGGAAGTTCACACTTGTCCTCAGATTCTTCCTAGTTATATGACCCTGGGCAAGTGACTTCACATCTCTTTGCCTCAATTTCCTTATCCATGAAATTAGGAGTTGAAGAAGATGAATTCTTAGGTCTCTTCCAGCTCTAAATAATAATAGTTAACATTTATATAATGCCTAAAGATTGCAAGGTACTTTACAAATATCTCATTTGGATCCCCTCAACAACCCTGTAAGTTACATGATATTATGATCCCCCTTTTTACAGATCAGGAAACTGAGGCAAATAATGGTGAAGTGACTTACTCAGGATCACACAATTAGGAAGTGTCTGAGGGCACAGTTAAATTCAGGTATTCTTAATTCCAGGCTCAGCATTCTATCCACTGAGCCACAAAGCTACCAATCTATGATCCTATGATATCTGCCTATTGAAAGTCTTTATCGAAGGCCCTCTGCAATCTGAAACCACCTCACTTTTCCAACCTTATTTCACATTTCTCTCCATCCATACTCTTCTCTGTAATTAAACTATACTTGTCCCCCAATCACACTCTACCCTTTCCCTGCCTTTGAAACTTTGCTCACTGTTCCTAGAAAGTGCTGTCTTTCTTTCTTCATCTATTGAATTCCTATCTATCCTTTAAAGCCAAACTCTTTTGAGGAAACCTCTTCTCATTCCTCCCTCTCTGACCCAGTAAGAGGGATCTTCCCCACAAACCCTTTCTCCAAATCTTACACTACACTCTTTTTCACTTCTCTAATGCAATCATTTATTATTTGAGACACATATGATATTTATCAGAATATTAGCGCCATGAAAGCAGAGATAGAAATCTTATCTAAACTTTAAGATTTCAAATTTGAAGGGACCTTATGATAATTTTCTTCAATCCATTCATTCTACCAAAAAAAAAAAATAAACTAAGTCCCAGAGTTTCCTTTTTCATAAAATGAATGGGCAAGTCACTTAACCTTTTTGGCCTCAGTTTCCTCATCTCTAAAATGAGCTGGAAAAGGAAATAGCAAATCACTCCAATATCTCTGCACAAATGGAGTCACGAAGAGTCAAACATGACTGAAATGATAGAATAACAACAACAGCAAAGACCCGGAGAGGTTAAATAATTTGCCCCAAACCACACAGTTAGTGAGTAACAGAACCAGAATCTGAACTCAGTCCTTCCTACTCCAGATCCATTATATGTCATTACTCTTGGAGCTTAGCTTAGTGCTCTTCTATGGAAGTAATAGCAGAGCACTCAGTGTTCTTAATGGAAAGCATTAAGTACATATTCATTGAATTGCCTTCCTGTTGAACCCAATTTCCCAAATTTATAAATCAAATCAATTAAAATTAAAAGACAAGTATAATAATCCAAGATACTTTCAGGATTGGATTTTTTTCATATTTCAAATCAGAGATATCTTGAAAGCAGCAAAAATTAATGGAACTTCCTAATTTTTTTAAATGATAGCCATCTCTTATAAAATCCAAAGTATAGCTATCACACTAAACAAAAAAATGGACTTGTTTCATTATTAGTTGACTTCCCCCAGAGAGAGAGAGAGAGAGAGAGAGAGAGAGAGAGAGAGAGAGAGAGAGACTCTACTGCTCTTACTGCAGAAGACTCTTTTAGAAAAGAGTTCCACAGATGGGCAAAGAAATGGAGAATCAAGTCCACAAAGATCTCTCTAGATATTACTTAGAGATTTACAGTAAGAACCAATCTCATTTCCATAGGGGCAGCAAGGCATTAGCACTTAGATTGGATCTGAACCACACCAAGAAACACTCAGCTGTGGGCAATTCCTCTCCTAGCTCCTAAGGAGCAGAGCCTTCAAGTTCACAGGGCATGTGATGAATTATTTGTCATGCGAAGCTGTTAGGGTCAGCAATCAGCAGCATTCATTATGCTCACCTTGCATGTTTTTTACCCTGTAGACCAGCATGGGAGAAAGAGGGCAGAAATCAATCGTCTTTGAGATCTTTTGCTTATATACAAAGCAAACTAGGTATGAGGAAACTGAGTAGGGAATTAAGTATGGCTCTGGAGTACTGAATTATCCAAAGGAAATTTAGTTTATGACCTAAGCTTTCCTATAGACAAATAGCAAAATTTTGAGTGGTTGTATATCTTTTACAAGGTGAAAATGCAATATATCGCTATAAACATAGAGCAACTCTTACAATCCATCCCCCCACTTGGTTAACATCCTTGTCAGAGATTTGAGGTGACTGGAGGGGGTCATCACAAAGAGACTCAATTACAAGAAATATTATTCCTTCTAAGAAGTAACTTGGCAGCAATGTGCTCTGTTTGGGTTTGGCCCAGGAAATAGATCAGCAAGATCTAAAAGTAAAGGAGATTCCTTCTGGCTCCTCAGCCAAAGTTTATATGTAACATTTCACTTTCCCAGAATGGGTAAGGAATAGGGTATTTTCAATGATCAGCTTTTTTTTTACATAATTGACACAAAATTATTTCGTTTCAACATTTTTAGTCATTCCCCTTTCCCACTCCTCACAAAGTCTGCCAAGAATCTTTACAAGGACCTACTTATCAAAAACTAAAAATATAATGAAGATATGATTAGTGGAAATGGAGGGTAGGATTGGAAGCACTTGGTTAGATGATTTGAAGAAAAAAAGATAAGGATGGGGAGGTAAAATGGTGACTAAGAGCTTATACTTTGCTCTATTAACATGACATGGTACTTTTCACAGTGGCTAGCCCCCATTATAAAACACCTTGCTATTACAGGAATGTAGCCATGCTGTAGACAAGATCATGTCCCCAGGTACAAAATTATACTCAAGAAAATGCTTCTTTCCCTGGGATATGATCTTCTTAGCTCTAGTGCTCCCCTTCCTCAGTTGCTCTTCCATCATAATTAGTCTTTAACTTTTTAAAATTAGAATTAGAACAGTCAATTTAGAATTTGATCTGCTCAGAGTTATACAATTTTGTGATGGTAATAAAATAACTCATGATTATTTTGGGAGGGGGGAAGAGTGACCAAGGAAAATTCAGGCCCAAATCTAATTTCTAGTCAAGTTCTTATTAATGGGGGTCAGTGTTTGTTCACCTGATTGGCATTAGGATAGGTTATAAATAAGTCTTTGTATAAATTTTGAATACATTGTGTGTGTGCATAATAGGTTTGTGTATGTATATGTGTATATATACACAGAGAAATATGTATGTTTATATTATTACACAGATATATGTCCACAAATGTGGGAATAGACATAGAAGACATTATGGGAACAATGAATGACTTGATGGATTCTTGATGAGTTTATGGAATTTAGAGCTGAAAAAATAGAGGTCATTTAAGCCAACTCCCTCATTTTGTATATATTGAAACTGAGACTTAGAGAGAGCATGTGACTTTTCCTTTATTTTTAGGTATTAATTCAGACATGTACAGGGGCACTATTTGATTCATACCTATTAAATATGTACTTATATAATATAACTTAATCCTAATTCAAGTTGATTGATAATTAGGAAAGAACATAAGCACAGATGAACTGCAGTTGAAATGTATTAGAATTATCAGTTGAAATGTGTATTGGACAAGAAGAGTTTGAGTGACACAGGAGGAATTCAGAACAAATATTTAGAAAATTCTAATCCTAGGGGAAGTGAGACATCTGGTAACTTTACCAAAAAGGTTATGAAAACTCCCTTGAATATTTTAAAGACAAAGTTAACACTCTCTGGGAACTTTAAAATATTCAAGGGAGTCCTATCAAGACTTGAGAGCATTTTTAAAAACGTGAACAAAAACATATTAGCAAAAAGTGAAGTATGGCATCTGTAGAAAAAAAAAACACATAGGTTTTGACATACAAAGAGAAATTAAATGTAAATGACTATTCTGATGCCATTATAAATAAATTGATATTCTGAAGTTATTTTGTCTTTTACCAAAACCAATAAAAATGGGGGATTTTATTTTTCAGTCTAAAAGCTCCTACATACTTTGAATATCTCTTAAATTTCACCAGTCATTTATTTATTCATTGACTTTATTGATTTTAGTCATGTATTAAAAACATTTATTTTCCATTTTATGGTAAATTTCAGACATGAATAATTTTAGTTCTGTATATTCTATTTTAAATTTTCAGTTTTATGTGTATTTTTCATTTCCATCTATATATTTATATTGGACTGTTATATTTTCAGTTGACTTCATAGGTGGACTTGACACACACTCCTACCATCAGTCCCCCCAGGATCATGTTGAATTAAAGCCTGTTAAACCTGTAAGTAAGGTTGTGATGAGCTGGAAAATATTAATCCTTCTAATGTGTCCAGAACTAACCTGAACCAGAATGAATTTGGGCAAATTGCTACTAATTTTTACATTAACTTATAATCATTTATATTAAAGAAGGACATTTTACATGTAGCATGTATTATTTTTTTCAAAGAATAGATTATTATTTCATTATCTAAATCATTTCTTTAACTACAGGAAGAATAAAGACATGGTGTTGTTTAGCCTGCTGAAGAGAACACTTAGGATCAGATTTAGGGCTGGAAGGGACCTCAGAGGTCATCTAGTTCAACACTCACATTTAAAGATGAGAAAACTAGAAGAGGTTACATAAGTTGCCTAAGTTCACAGGAACAGTAAGTGGGAGAGACAGAATTTTCCAACTCCTGACTACAAATCCAGGGTTCTGTCCACTATATCATACAAATCTCTACAGATTGACTTAGTTACTATCTTCCAAGTAATGGGGGTAATGGTAAGAGCAACAGAAAGGGAGGACATCTTTCTATATGATATATGTTCATTAATTGCATTTATAACATAACATGTAAAAGAAAAGCCTAGATCACCTTTTTAGGAGGAATAAGGAGGGAAAGAAAAAGGAAAGGGAAGGAAGGAAGGAAGGAAAGAAAGAAAGAAAGAAAGAAAGAAAGAAAGAAAGAAAGAAAGAAAGAGAGAGAGAGAAAGAAAGAAAGAGAGAGAGAAAGAAAGAAAGAAAGAAAGAGAGAAAGAAAGAACAGAGGGAGGGAGGAAGGAGAGAAGAAAAGGAAGGAGGAAAGAAGAGGGAGGGAAGGAGGTGAGTAAGTAGGTGAGTAGAATGGTCTTAGAATAGACTTTGTAAGATCACATGTCAAAAAGCCTAGGTTAAAAATAGGTAGCATATCATAGAGCAAAATTTTTCTGGGGAAGTTGGCTCAAGATGAATGAGAAATTTTCAAGAATGAAAGTCTGAAGACATAAATGCAGATGATGCCAATGAGGAAGAAAAGATGGAGTTGTCTAAAGAGACCATTTCAGTGGCTCAGGGAACTCATTAACCAATGCATATTTTAAAAAGACATTTATAGAATATGGAAGCAAGGGTAGATAACCGAGGATGAATAATTTGAATATAAAAGGATCCTATAAGAATAATGTGAGGAATGGCAAAGCCACAAATGAAATGAGGCTTGCAATGAATACTAATGAAAACATTAAAAACATAAATGACCTTTATAAAGCTATGCTGGGGGCAAAATCTCCAAGAAGAGCTACATTGGGGTGGGGGTTGGGGATGGAATAATGACAAGATGACAGAAAACAATGTGACTCAACTCCCATTTTTTTCTTTTTTTTTTCTCTGCCAATGAGAATGGCATTATACATGGAAGTATAGAACAAAAATTGTTAAAAGGGAATTGAAAGCCAAGTATGTTGGATGATGAAAAAAAGGTGATGGATTTGGTATTAGAAGAGGACCTAGCTTTGAATTCTGGCTCAACTACTTGTGAACTGTGAGACAGGCCCCTAAAGCTTTCTGGAACTTGGTTTCTTTATCTATAAAGTTAAGGGTTCAACTTCACAATGTTTAAATTCCCTATCATTTCTGCATCTATGACCTTCTGCCCCCATGACCTTAGCACAAGAGTTGTAAATCTTTTTTGTGTCATGGATGCCTTTGTCAATCTGATGAAATCTAGGTACCCCTTCTAAGAATAATATTTTTAAATGCATAAAATAAAATATACAGGATCACAATGGAGATTACATTGAAATGCAGTTACCAAATTAAGAAAATTTAAGCACCCTAGATTAAGAACCCTTGCCTTAGAAATAATCTGATCTACATATACTTTATAAATAAAGAAACCAGAGTCCAGAAGCAGTAAGAGACTTGCCCAACATCATACCGGTAATTAGTTGAAGAGTCAGGATTGGAATCCAGGTGAAGAAAGAACCTAGCTATCTTCAGTGAGTATAGATGGCTTCAGTGGCTCAGATGAAATATATATCCCCCTCAGACTGTTGCAGCAGTCTTCTCTGAGGACCCCCACATCCTAACTAGAACCTCTCCAGTTTGGGCTTAAATTAGGGGTTCAGAGACGGTTGTTGGAGGCCACATAAGGCTACCGGACTCTTGTCTATTTTCCTCATCAATTGGAAGCATAAGTTATACAACAGGGTGATTCTGTGGTGAACCTGTGGCCACCCCAGAAAAGTCAAGGTCATACCATACTCAAAGCTTACAGATCTAAAGCAAAATTTTTCATCACAAGTGACTTTTATGGTTAGGCTAAAGGACACAGTTTCTGGTTTTCTCTGTGATTCCTTGGAATAAAGGTATTTCTATTTAGCCTGTGGTTTTCCTAAATACTACACCAGGCATTGATCCATTCCCCCATTAAACATAATGTAGGGGCCCAGTTTGTAGGCTGACAGCAGGAAAATGGCTTTTAAGTATTTCCCTTATATACAGAAAAAGTCCCATCTCTGGCATATGTTGGTGATGCTCCATCAGTTCCCCTGCCTCACAGGGATTCTAAGGCAATAATTGTTGAGAAGTCAAGGTGTTGTCTGTTGGTTCTGATCCCAGAACTGTTTGAAATTCCTGGCTTTCTTCCAGGGTCAATAGAAAGGCCAATTGATGGTTATTCCTTTCCTGGCCCTCCATTCCACTTGACCTTTCCTATCTAAGGTTACCTTCCTTTCTCTTTGTAAGTATTTTATATTTACATATTATCTCTTCACTTAGTATGTAGTCTCCTTTAAAGCAGGTTACCGTTTTTGTGATTTCGCCCTTTTTTTTCCCCCAACACTTGGCATTGGGCAACTAGTTAGAGCAACAGGTCTGGAATCAGGAAGACTCATTTTCCTGAGTTCAAATCTGGTCTTAGAGAATAACAAATCTGGTCTTAGAAATAACAAAAAACATTTAGCACAGTGCCTGAAGGCCTGGTAAGTGGTAAACAGTAATATATGCTTCCTGGAGGCAGCTAGATGACTCTGTGGATAGAGTACTATGCCTGGAGTAGAGTTCAAATCTGGCCTCAGATATCCGCTAACTTTATGACCCTGGGTAAGTCACTTAACCCTGCTTGCATAAGTTTCCTCATCTGTAAAATGAGCTGGAGAAGGAAATGGCAAACCACTCCAGGATCTTTGCCAAGAAAGCCCCAGAAGGGGTCACAAAGATTCAGAAAAGACTAAACAACAATAGGTGATTATCCACTGTTTAATTGATTGATTGAAAGGGCAAAGGAAGGAGAAAGGAATGAAGAATAATCTGTCTCACCCCATAGTTTATCTCATCAATTTATCAACAGAGAAGGATGCCAGGCCTAAAGACCTTGAGCTGCAGGTCTATGAACTATTTTATCTGTATGTTCCTTGAAGTTCAGGGAGCAAGTGCCATGGGATGTATTCCTTAACTCTACCTCTCTTGAACCAGTTACTAGATATTAAAACATGTTGTTAACAGATTAACCTTTGCTTAGGAATTTTGCTCACTACAAATTAGAGCATCACGCCTATGAAAAAGATTGGCAGGCAAATACAGAAAACGAAAATACTATGTTACCCATTTATCTACTCTGCAAACACACACACACACACACACACACACACACACACACACACACACACACACACCTGCATGCACACCTTCAATGATTCTTCATTGTTGTTGGTCAGTTGTGTTGGACCATTCTGTTTTCTGGGATTTTCTGGGCAAAGAAACTGGAGTGGTTTGTATTTCCTTCTCCAATAGATTAAGAACAGAGATTGACTTGCCCAGGGTCACATTGCTAGTGAGTGTTTGAGGACAGATTTGAACTCTGGTCTTCTTGACTCCGGGTCCTGACCCTATCCACTGAGCCACCCAGCTGCCTGATTCTTCATTTCCTACCAAATAAAATCCAAATTACTTAATCTTTCAAGACCTTCAACAGTTTACCTTAAACCAGTTTTTCCAGTCACTTCCTCACTGTCCCCTGTTACAAAATGGATGCCCGAGGTTGTACTTAAAAGAAGTTTTGGGGGGTTTTTGGTTTTTGGAGGGCTATTGGGGTTAAGTTACTTGCCCAAGGTCACATGGCTAGGTTTTTTTTTGTTTGTGTGTGTGTGTGCATTAAGTGTCTGAGGCCAGATCCCGAACTCAGGTCCTTCTGACTCGAGGGCCAGTGCTCTACTCACTGAGTCACCTAGCCGCCCCAGGTTGTACTTCTTATAATACCTGAATGTACTCCTTCTTTCTGATCTGTACTCAAGCTATTCCTTCTGCCTTCTTTTTCTCCTTTCTACCCCACTCCAGTTCTGAGTGTCTTATGCTTACCAAGCATCAATCTTTCCCTGTTCTCCCTCTCAGAAGTGATTTCTTACTGCTCTGAGCTTTCCTAGCACTTTGGTCTCTCATTCTTTGTACCATTACATTCTTCTGTACTTTAGAACTATTTGAGCACATGTCTTATCTCACCTCTTAGACTTTATTAAGCATTGGTGACATAAAGATGAAAAGGCACAGTCCCTACCTTATAGGAGATTATAGTTTAATAGGAGGAATAAGGCGTGTACATAAATGAGACTGAATCAAAGTGGTATGTGATCAGGACAAAGGGGAACAAAGATCCTCCCTCAACAAATATGAGGAATCAGAGTTAATTTGCAGCTGTGAGAACTGAGGAGACTTCATGGAGAGACTAGCATCTGCAATGAGGCTTAAAAGATGAAAAAGGATTTTAACAGGAAGAGATAAGGAAAGAGTTTATTCCAGGTACATATGCCCAGGTAAATGCATAGGGAATGGGAAAGATATCACAAGGTGAAACTGAGAAATATCAATTGGGAAGGAAAGGAAAAGAAAAGGAAAGGGAAAGGGAAAGAGATAGGGAAAAGAAATGGAAAGGAAAAGGGAAAGGGAAAAGAAAGGGAAAGGGGAAGAGAGGGAGAAGGAGGAAGCAAAGAAACAATGAAACAAGGAAGAAATGTCTTTGACTAAAAAAGCTTGATGGGAATAAACACCCATCTACCTGAGAAGGTTTACCTAAAGTACTGCTTGAAAGTAAAGGTCAAACATCTTTAAAAGGAAAGAGTTGCATTAGACATAATTAAGGTCTTGTTCAGCTCTGAGGTTTTAGGGAGAGATCAAATGTCCACTCAAGGTCACCTGGGGAGCCATGATTTAGCTCTACCATTCTACTTAACAAGCACATTCATTGTTTGAGATATGGAAGGCACTCACTCAACTGTAGGTGGCATACAGCTACAGGATGTGGAAAGCAATAAAGCAAGCTTCTGTTTTGACAGATTATGTATATTATGTGTCAGATGAATATGAATATACCCTTTGTCTATGAAGGGAGTAAGAATTTCAAGGATCAAAGTAAATCTGAATTAAAGCCAATGGGTGGGAAACAATTTAGTCAGTGAACTGTGCCACCCACCAGTATGCAAATCCTGCCAGCATTTCTCTGTTCTGCATCAGCCTGCTGCTTGGTTTCTTTTAATAAGCCACTTACTATTTTACTCAATTGTAAATGCTCCAGTAACACTATAATGCCACCCAGTAGCTCAAGGGAAAAGCCTATCTTTTGTTCTGAATAGTCAGAGGTGTAAATGAACACTGGTTTTTAACTTTTATTAAGTCTCCTTAATCTTCTTGAAGCATAAAGCCAGGCTTTCTGAGATTAGGTTTTTGCTCATAAGACCAGGAGAATCCCCCTCATACATACAGGTACCACTGCTGAATAGGGAGATTTACTGGGATTAAAAAGGTAGCCTTATTTAGCAGCATTGTTCCTTGTTTGTCTCCCCTAAAGTCTTAATTCAGGGTCTCAAAATGGCAGAATAGAGAACCTGAATGGTTGAAGGCCATGCTGATGGAGCATAAATCCTGTCAGATGCTACCAAGCTAAAAAGGCTTTGAATACAGGCTCAAATTGTCTGTCTTTCATCTATGGGTTATCCTGGTTAAGTCTAGTTCATCATCAAAAGACAGCCATTAGAAATAATATCTGTGTATATGTATATGTATATATGGGTGTATAGTATATGTGTGTATGTGTATATATGTGTGTATGTGTGTGTAGACAGACAGACAGATAGATAGATATTCTAGTGGTTGACCTTTGGAGATATAGACACAAAACTGAACAATACAAAAGGATGTGGGTATGTATGTGTATATATACTATGTGTGTATATATGTATATATAGACATATATATCCTGCAAAAATTCATAAAGATTCTGTATTAAGGCATGGAGGGGTTAAAATCTGAGGAAGGGGGGAAAGGAGTTCTTTGAAGTCTCAAAGTGATCCATATTTAACTTGCTTTCCTTGGGATAAAATTAAAATCCCTATCTTTTTAAGAGGAATATCCAAATTTGTTAAAGGAGAAGGTGAAGAGAGATTTCAGGGCCATAAGAACAAGTCAGGATTGTAGATTAATAGATTTGAAGCTAAAAGGGAACTGAGAGGCCAACTCTCTCATTTTATAGTTAAGGAAGCTAAGACCCAGAGAGGTTTAGTAATTTGTCTAAAGTACAGGAAATAAGTAACAGAGGATGAACTCAGGTCCTCTGACTTCACTGCCAAAATCGTTTCCATTATATTATGTGAATAACTCATGATGTTATAAGTATGGTTACTCCTCTCACCTACAAAGATCACAACTCTTTATGCTTCATGAGATGCAAAAATATTATCCCCTAGTGATTAATATTCTGATAATGAAGATCTCCATACTTAACTAAAGCAGGAAAACAATCTATCAACAGGTCCTTACTTGAATTTTTCCTAGCTTTGTTGAACCTATCAAAACTTGTTCTCTCCAGCATAGCCTTCATGGAGCTATGATCAACTTTTCCACGTTGAGGCACCAGGGCAAGATTTTAGTATAGGGATACTCTTATATTCTTATACTATTCATGCTATTTCTTTTTGTCCAAGGGATTCCATTGAATATTTTATTCAGAAAGCATTTTTAAACATTTTTTCCAACTTCAGAGGAAAAAGAAAAAAATAAGAGCAAAAGGTTGGATATGGTCTGTTATTTGATTATATATAAAGTATCAGTTGTGATAAGTAAGTTTAATGGGAGAGCCACTAAATGTGCTCAAAGTGAGATAAACTCTATGCCAGAATTTACTCTAAGAAAGCACAAATCATTAGAAACAATAGCAAACACTGCAGGTTCTGGTGGAATCTGAGGAAATTTCTCAGTTTTTATGAGGGATGCCTGAATCTCTAAAATCCATAGTTTTGCTACCAAAATGATTAATAATATTGAAAATTATTATTACAATTGAGTTTTCCCCTCTATGTTCACTTTCCTTCTACTTTATATCTGTCTTGTATACAATTATTTATTTACATATTATTTCTACCACAATCTCTCCCTGCCCCTTCCTATCTATCTGGGTTCCTTGAGAGCAGAAACTGTTTTGTACCTTTGCCTTTCTTTGCATCCCTGGCACTTAACACAGTGACTGGTACATGGTAAGTGCTAAGTAAATGCTTCTTGATTGATGGATTAATTATGTTTAAAAACACAAGATCCCACGGGACTTATGGGCCACTAGACAGTGCAGTGAATAGAGCACTGGACCTGCAGTCAGAAATACTTAAATTCCAATCCAGCCACAGATACTAGCTGTGCCAACTGGGGAAAGTTCCTCAACCTCAATTTCCTCGAATGTAAAATGGGGATAATGATAGCATTTATCTCCCATGGTTGTTGTGAAAATCAAATGAGATATTTGTAAATTGCTTTACACAGTGCTTGGCGTGTAGTAGTCATGATATAAATGTTAGATATTGCTCTGATTGTTGACTTTTTAAAGTTTATTTGGCAGAACCAAATCATAGATAAAAAGGTGGAAGGATTCTTAGAATTTTACAGATGAGGAAACTGAGGCCTATAGAAGTTAAGTGATTTGCCCAGGTTCACATGACATGATGAGTGAAGTAGGATTTAAGCACAGGTTTTTCTGACTCTAAGTCCAACATTCTATCCATAGATTTGTTATTGTTCTATCATATCTTCACAACCCCATTTGAGGTTTTCTTGGTGATGTGTCATTTTCTTCTCCAGCTCATTTTACAGATAAGGAAACTGAGGCAAACAGGGTTCAATGATTTGCCCAGAGTCACACAGTTAATAAGCATCTGAGATCAGATTTGAATTCAGGAAGATGAGTTTTCCTAACTCCAGTCCCAGCACTCTATGCACTATGGCACCACCTAGCTGTCAACTAGATGGCACCTAAAAGATATCTATATCTATATCTATTATCTATATCTATATCTATATATCTTCATATATAGATATAGATATATAGTCTTTTTGGAGGGGGGAAGGCAAAGCAATTGGGGTTAAGTGACTTGCCCAAAGTCACACAGCTAGTAAGTGTTAAGTGTCTGAGATTATATTTGAACTCAGGTCCTCCTGACTCTAGGGCCAGGGCTCTATTTACTGCGCCACCTAGCTGCCCCTAAAAGCTATGTTCTTAAAAACATTCCTCTGTGGATTTCATATATGTATATATGTGTGTATATGCAAAGATAGATAGCTGCATTAAAATTATATGAGATTATTTTTATACATAATGGAGAAAATGAACCATCTTCTGATCGTTGATATTAAATAAGAAATAAAAAAAAGATATTGTGCTAACCAAAGGTATTTGCCATGCTTGTGGATGATTTTCAGATGAAAGAGATTCTCTGCAGATGATAAAGCTCAATTTCTGGCAAAAGCAAAAAGGATAATAATTTTATCTTGTCTTAATGATAATGTCATCCTTTAAAAGGTAGAAGAATCCAAGATAAAGGAATTTTTATTCTACATTTGATTTTCACCAAGGAAGTACTGGTTGCTGAGATGAAAATTATGGAACTTTGGCTAGTATAACAAAAAGAAATAATTACCTAATCTTATAATTTGTGAAATTTTTGTTTGGGAGTCCAGAATTTAAACTTGGACCACTGGTGATTAATTATTTTTTCAATTTTTAAAGAGATAACTAGAGCATAAAGGTAAATAAAAGGACAAAGCTGGCTTGAAAGATACCTAATGATTCGCTATGAAATTGTATAAAATGACAATAATCATTAGGAGGCCTTTTGCATATATTGAAACTTTCTTAAGGTTTTGAAAATGTTTTCTATACAGAATTTATTAATTCTAAAAATCTATTATACACGTAAATGGAAAAGAATCTGCATCAATTTAGTTATTCTATAAGGCTATTCATGCCCTCTGATCCCATTTTACTCTGATTACTAACAAAAAGAAGTTGCAGGCAGTATCCACCCCACCTGGTTACTAGCAAGTACCTCAGGGTCTCAGAATTTTAACTCTGCCACTTACTGTATGATGCATGCTGGGCTTTGACCTAAAAATGCAGCTTTTACCATGTAACACTCCCATCTATTAAATTTAACTTTAACAACTCCCTGTTACTTCCAGGATCAGGAATAAAATTCTTTTTAGCATTTAAAGCCCTTCATAAACCACTTTCGACTTTTCTAACATTCTTGTACATTATGTCTTTTAGCCCACAGTTCAGCTAGACAGGCTTACTTGTAGTTCCCCAATTATAACAACCCATATTCCAATTCTGAGAATTGCTTAGGACTTGCTTAGGATCAAGTGATTTATCCTAGGGTTACAAAACTAATTGGTGTCAGAGACAGGACTTGAATCCAGGTCTCCTTCACTCTGGGTTCAGCTTTCTGTCCACTTTGCCTTCCACACATCAATTGATATATAATGAACTAAATTAAGAGAGGGAGAGATTAAGAGGATATGGGTGAACTCTGAGGAAGTAGTTTTAATAGCAGGGCCAAGAAGCCTCAGGACTATATTCTTCACCTGTCCACACCCTTTTTTTTTTCCTGCTTATGTTATTTCCTTTGGTTTTTCATTTTTTAAATTAAAAAGTGTTTTAACCACCCTTTCACCTCCCTCAATGAAAAAAAATTGAAAAAAAACCTTTGCAAACAATATACATAGAAAAGCAAAATAAATTCTCACATTGGCTCTGTCAAAGATGTGTTTCTCATTCTGCATCTTGAGTCCTCCACCTCTCTATTAGGAACTGTGTGTCCTGGTTCATCCTCAGTCATATGAAATTGTGTTTGGTCATTTCGTCAATCACAGTATTTTTTTTTTTTGCTTCTCTTCTTCCAGATTGTCTTTCACTTCTATGTATTTGTAGTCCTAATCAGTTATCCTTTAATTTGTTTCTTTGGTGAATTTTGCTACCATGAGTTTAATTTTTTTTCTCTCCTGCTAATTCTGCTGTAAAGGCCGTAAATGTTGAATTTACAATTCTCATTTCTCTCTTGAATTATTAAGAACATTACAGTATGGCTCTACACTCTCTTAAGAATCTATAGGTTCAGGGGGTGGAGCCAAGATGGCTGAGTAGAAACAGCACTTCCAAGGTGCTCTGCGCCACACTACCTCCAAACAATGTGAAAGGGGAATCTGAACAACTTCTGGAGTCCCAGCAACCACAGAACAACACAGAGAAGCTAACCTTCCACTGAGGACAGCCCGGCAGCCCAGCAGGAGCAGCCAGTGCAGCACTCTGAGAGCGGACAGCACAGTGTGCTGGGAACCGACAGTGCAGTGCTCTGGGAGCCAAGCCCAGGCCCGAGTGAGTCGCGGTTTTAGCCCCAGGGCTGCTGGGCCAGCAGCTGGCTGGAGGGACCCCAGAACACCAGCAGCTGTGGAGGGTCCAGAATTATCAGCACAGATATGCCTAGGACAAAGTGAGAGGTTAGTGCCCCATGGATTTTGGGACCAGTATTTGGGGAACACGTCAGCTTCCTCCCTTGGGGGCAAAAAGCTACTGAAGAAACACAGCACAGAAGCCATTTTGTAGCATCAGTGGCGGCTCTAGCTCCTGGTCTGCGAACTGTAGGGAGATCCAGCAATCAGTCTGTGGGTTAATTGCTCTTGCTTTAAACTGCCTGGATCTGGATTGTGGTCTGGGGGGAAAGTTTGGGGTGGGTATCCAATTTGCCAGAGTGGGTGGAGACTTTACAGAGGCCACCCAACCTGTGGAAGTTGTGAAGACCCCACGTTTGGGATGGAAGCTCTCCTGTCTGGTGGCAGAGTCCTACTGTGGCAACAAGCCCAAAAATCAAGTAATTAAGTGGCAATATGCCTAGGCAAAAGAAACAAAATAAACAGAAAAATTCAACATTGGACTCCTATTTTAGGGGCAAAGAGGCTCAAAGCATGGAGGAGGACTGTGAGGTCAGAACTACTACACCAAAAGCCCCAAATGAAAATACAAGCTGGCTATAGGCCATAGAGGACCTTAAGAAGCAGATAAGAGAAGTGGGGGAAAAATTGGGAAGAGAAATGAAAAAGATGCAAGAAAAGTATGAAATGACAGTCAAAAGCCTGACTGAGGAAGATAACACCTTAAAAATAGACTAACTCAAATGGCAAAAGAGGCTCAGAAAGGCAATGAGGAGAAGAATGCCTTAAAAAGTCGAATTTGCCAGATGGAAAAAGAATCTCAAAAGCTCAATGAGGAGATTCATTCCTTCAGAGTTAGACTGGAGCAAATGGAAGCTAATGACTTTATGAGAAATCAAGATGCTGTTAAACAGATCCAAACAAATGAAAGATTAGAAGGCAATGTGAAATATCTCATGGGAAAAACCACTGACCTGCAAAATAGATCCAGGAGAGATCATTTAAAAATTATTGGACTACCTGAAAGCCACAATCAAAGAAAGAACCTAGAAATCACCCTTAAAGAAATTCTCAAGGAAAATTGCCCTGATTGTTAGACTCAGAGGGGGAAATAGAGGTTGAAAGAATTCACTGATCGCCTCCTGAAAAAGATCCCAAAAAGAAAACTCCTAGGAATATTATAGCCAGGTTCCAGAACTCCCAGATCAAGGAGAAAATACTACAAGCAGCCAGGAATAAACAATTTCAGTACTGTGGAAACACAATCAGAATAGCCCAGGACCTGGCAGCTTCTACACTGAGGGATCAAAGGGCATGGAATATGATATTTCAGAGGGCAAAAGAGCTGGGATTGAAGCCAAGGGTCACCTACCCAGCAAAACTGAGTATATTGTTTCAGGGGAAAATATGGTCATTCAGTGGAATAGAGGACTTTCAAGCATTCTTGATGAAAAAACCAGAGTTGAATAGAAAATTTGACATTCAGACACAAGAAGCAAGAGATGCTTGAGAAGGTAATCAGGGAAAAGACATCAAAAGGAACTTATCAAAGTTGAACTATTTACATTCCTACATGGAAAAACAATAACTGTGTCTGATGAAACCTTTCTCATTATGAAAATAATTGAAGAAGAATATATGGGCATATGTTAACAGGTATGCATGGATAGAGGGCACAGGTTGAATTTGATGGGAAGGGATGATTCTTAAGGGGTGAAGTTAAAAGGTGAGAGAGGAAAGTGGCAAGAGGAGATGAGGAGAGACAGGGTAGGGTAAGCTATCTCATGTAGAAGAGGCAAGGGGAAGTAGTTGCAGGGGAGGGGAAGAATGGGAAGGCAAAAAGGCAAAACCATTTTTTCATTGAAGTTGGCTCAAGGAGAGAATCACATACATAATAAATGGGATATCTCACCCTGTAGGAGAGTAGGGGGAAGGGGGATGAGAGGGGGCATGATAGAGGGGAGGGCATTCTGGGGGGAGGGGAGGTTGGAGGCACCCACTTTTGAAGAGGGACAAGATCAAAGTAGGGAATGGACCAGGTGGGGGGTAGGATGGGTGGGAGGGAAATATAAGCAGTCTTTTACAATATATATATACTATGGTAATGTTTTGCATAGCTATACATGTACAACACATACTGAATTGCTTATCTTCCCGGAGGGAGTGGGTGACAAGGGAGGAAGGGAATGGATCTGAAATTCAAAGTTTAAAATTAAATGTTTCAAATATACATAAATATTTTACTAATACTATTTTGCATGTAATTGGGAGATAAGATGTGCAGGCATTGGGGCACAGAGATTCACCTTGCCCTAATGGTAAAGTCGAAGGGGCTATGGGAGAAGATAGGGGAGAGAGCAGATTGGATGAGGGGATATCTTGTGGGACTGCTATTCTGGGGTGGTGGGTAGGGAAAAATGGGGGAAAAATGTAACTCATAATCTGGTGGAAATGAATTATGTAAACCAGAAGTTAATAAAGCATTTGTTTAATAATAAAAAATTCAAAAAAAAAGAATCTATAGGTTCTTATTATGCTTTAACAGATATCAATTTATGTTTTTTTTGTCTTATAGTTTTTCACAGATGTTTGGATTCATTTAGATGACCTGAAGGCCATTTTCCTTTCTGTTAATAATGTCTTCCATTGGTTTACCTACTTATCCTTAAGTTCTTTAACTGAGTTTTCTTCCTTCTGAGGTCTTTCACAATTTCAGTCTTCTCCCTCCTTATATTCCCCGTTGGTCACTTTCTGACTCTTTCTTCTTTGATGACAAGTTTCTCCAGGGACCAGACCTCACAGTTGTTCCAGCTCCCTCTGACACTGGGCAATTCACATTTCCCCACTTATGTAATTGTTCCAACTGATTTGTGGGATGACAGAACTTGTCCCAATTGGATGCTAGTAAGGAAAAGAGTGATGAATGAGCACATTAGGAATTAGACTTCTCTAGACTTGTTCTTTAATTCATTGGGTTGTTTTCTCCTTGGTTTCTTGGTATCTTAGACAAGTGAGACAATTTAAATTGTTTTGTTATATCTTTTGCTGTAATTCTTACCTTTGAGAGGTTTGAGAGTCCCTAAGATTTGGAAAAAGTGTCTAGTCCTCCATTTTGGTCACATGACACAGAAGTCCTCCTCCAGTAAACTGATCAGAGTTCTTAAGCCTTTCAAAGTTGTTTTTGCAATGTTGTTATTTCCACCAGTGCTAACCAATATTCCAGAGGCTAACTTAACATCCCTGTCTGCTTTATTTTAATTATATTCAGTTTTTAGTATTTATACTTGAATAGGGAGAGATGGGGATCAATTCTTTGCTGTGTAGTACCTATTTATACTTAAATATGACTACCAGTGTTAATTTCTCCATAATTTTGTATTGAATAGTATATTACCAAGTATCTAAATCAGTCCCTAGAAGTAAGAGGGTCACTTAAGGACTCATTAACTCTCCCAGGAGAGTCCAATATGCTGAAGCAGTAATATTTTCTGAAGATTGTAACACTTAGCTGATAATAGCTAGCATTTATATAGAGCTTTAAGCTTTGTAAAAACATTTTACAGATGTTAATTCATAACATGCTTCCCTTGAGCTTGACTTACACTCTGTGAGTTTGGGGCTCATATCAGTATTCAGCACCTTGAGATGCTTTCCCTATGACCCTGGCCACTATAAGTTTTGGCTCAATCACTCAATTATGATTTTTCAGGAACCTGGTAGTGATAGATGCACAAGATTATTGAACTGAGATCAATTTTCATGTGTGATTATTAGAAATAGACCTTTTATCTTATAATAAATTATAAAATTATGTGCAAGGTACTATGGATACAAAAATGAAAACACACAGTCCCAGTCCCTGCCCTCCAGGAATTTATATTCTTTTGGGAGAGGGGGTAGAGAAGAAGGGGAGACAAAAATTGATATGTACACAGATAATTATAAGTTAGAATATAAGGTGTATTTGTATACATTGAAACAGAATGGCATGAGACATGTAAGAAAGATATGATGCAGTGATCTCAGCTAAAGGGGAAAATGGAGGGTTTTATGGATGAGATGTAATTCATCCATCCATTAATTCAACAAGAATTTATGAAATGCATACCATGTTATGGATACTTTACTAGGCTTGGGCTGATCCTTACAGGAGGGATAAGGATTTTAACAAGTTTTCATAAAGGGATAATCCAAGCATGGAGGATTGTGTCCACAGCTGCACAGAAGGAGGAGATGAAAGGATGAATTGGTATTATTGTTCTTAGTAGGTGAAAATTCAACTACCCATGGTATGGCCTAACAGATAGGTGCATGTGGCTGAAAAGAGAAATGCATAACCTCCACAGTGTATGTGTAAAGAATGCCCATTCAACTGTGTGGTACGGAGTGATGTAAAGGCACTAGCTTTAGACTCAGGCATTCCAGGGTCAAGTTCCAGTTTTGCCGCTTCAGTCTTGTCTGACCCTTTGTGACCTCATTTGGGGTTTTCATGGTAAAGATATTGGAATGTCATTTTCTTGTCAAGCTCATTTTACAGGTGAGGAAATTGAGGCAAACAGGTTTAAATAACTTGCCCAGGGTCATACAGCTAGTAAATGTCTAAGGGCAGATTTGAACCCAGATCTTCCTGACTCCAGGCCCAGTGCTCTATCCACTGTGCCACCTAGATGCCCTTTACTACATATAGTATTTTTTAAATAATATTTTATTTTTCCCCAATTACATGTGAAAACAATTTTAACTTTTTTTTAAGTTTTGAGCTCCAAACTCTCTCTCTCCCTCCCTCCTCTCCCCCCTTCCCTGAGACTGTAAGCTGTCAGATGTAGGTTCTACATGTGCAATCATGTAAAACATTTCCATATTAGTTATTTTGTATGAGAAGATTCAAAAAAAGAATGAAAGAAAGAAAGTTAAAAACAGTATGCTCCAGTCTGTATTCAGACAATATCAGTTCTTCCTCGGGAGGTAGATAGCATGCTTCATCATGAGTCCTTTGGGATCATCTTAGCTCGTTGTACTGTTGAGAATAGCAAAACCATTCACAATTCTTCAATTGTAGAATGTTGCTGTTACTGTATACAATCTTCTCTTCCTTCTGTTTACTTCATTTTGCATCGGTTCATGTAAATCTTTCCAGGTTTTTCAGAAATCGTCCTGCTTGTCATTTCTTATAACAATAATATTCCATCAAAATGATATACCACAACTTGTTCAGCCATTCTCCAATGAATGGGCATTCCCTTGATTTCCAATTCTTAACCACCACAAAAAGAACTGCTATAAATATTTTTGTACAAATAGGTCCTTTTACCTTTTTTTTTTATCTCTTTGGGATACAGCCCTAGAAGGGGTATTGCTGGATCAAAGTGTATGCACAGTTTTATAGTACTTTGGGCACAGTTCCCAATTGCTCTCCAGAATGACTGGATTGGTTCACAACTCCACCAACAATGTATTACTGTCTCAATGTTCCCACATCCCTCCACCATTTGTCATTTTCCTTTTTTTTTGTCATATTAGCCAGTCTGATAGATGTAAGATGGTACTTCAGAGTTGATTTAATTTATATTTCTCTAGTCAATAGTGATTTAGAACATTTTTATATGACTATAGATAGTTTTCCTTTCTTCTTCTGAAAACTGCCTTTTCATATCTTTTGACCATTTATCAATTGCGGAATGACTTGTATTCCTATAAATTTGCCCTAGTTCTCGCTATATATTTGAGAAATGAGGCCTTTATCAGAGATATTTGTTGCAATTTTTCCCGTTTTCTGCTTTCCTTTTAATTTTGTTTGCATTACTATACATAGTATTAAACAAAATCATTTTAATCTCTGACATCTGTTTCCTCATCTGTAAAATGGACAATGGGCGTAATAATACTTAAACTGCTTATGCCCTACAGCACTATTGCAAAGATTAAATGAGATCATGTATTTAAAGTGCTTTTATAGAGTGTTATCAACTGTTTGTCATTGTCACTGCTGCTGCCATAGTTTGCCTCATGGGTCACATGGTCCTTTTCCAAAATGAGCCAGTCCATTTCTCAGTACTGCCCTCCTAACACATCTGTTGTATTCAAATTGTGCTTCCCATTATACACAGCAGGATTTTTGCCTTGTTCATGATATCAGCAATGTTGTGGCTAGGGTTAGAGAACAACCTATAAACTCATTGGCATAGGGAACTCCCAGCTGAGGAAGCCCCTTCTAATGGAGTCAGTCAACACCTTTGCAACTTAGTCTTATTTGCCTAGAGCAATGATGTCAAACTCAAATAGAATTGTGGACTATTATTTATCATTCTCTCTCTCTCTCTCTCTCTCTCTCTCTCTCTCTCTCTCTCTCTCTCTCTCTCTCTGTATCTCTGTTTCTCTCTGTGTGTCTGTTTCTCTCTTTCTCTATGTGTGTCTCTCTCTGTCTCTCTGTTTCTGTTTCTGTCTGGTGTGTATGTATCTGTCTGTCTGTCTCTCTTTCTCTCTGTCTCTCTGGGCCACATATTGACTTAGTTTTGAAATGTAATGTTATCTATGTTTTGCTTTGGAGTTTTGTTGTTGCTAAATATTTTCCAACTACATTATAATGTGGTTTAGTCCTCATTCTGGGGTGTTTTTGTCACAAACATGCCTGCTCAGTACTTGACATCTCAGGGCTAGAATAATGAAAGGTTAAAAGCCTTCCCAGGTTCATATAATGTCTGTGTTAAATAGGAGACCTGAATTGAGGTCTTCCTGGTTCTTTATCCTCTCTTCCCCTCACACTTTCAAAATGAGATTACATATATATATATTAATCCTAAATATAGATATAAGCTTTTCAGCATGGCATTTAAAGCCCCTAACAATCTGGTTACAATCTACTTTTTCAAACTTGTGCATTATTTGCCTTCACACACTCTTCCTTCTAGGCGTCCCAGTAGATAGAGCTCTGAACTTGGAGTCAGAAAAGCCTGAGTTCAACTCCTGCCTTAGATATTCCCTAGCTGCGTGATCCTAATCAAGTTTCTTAACTTCCTTTAGCTTTCATTTCCATATCTGTAAAATGGGATGATAATAAGAGTAAATGATGTATCTACTATATGCCTAGGACTATGCTAAGCCCTTTACAATTATTACTTTATTTGACCTCCATAACAACTCTGTGAGGCAGGTGATATTATTTTTCCCATTTTACAGATAAGGAAACTGAGGCAAACAGAGGTTGTGACTTGTCCAGGGTCACACAGCTAATTCAGTGTCTGAGGCAGAATTTGAACTGAGGTCTTCCTAACTCCAGTTCTGGTGCTCTATTCACTACTCCACCTATAATATCTTAGAGAATTGTTATGAAGAACAAATAAGATTACATACATGAAGTGCTTTGTAAATCATAAAAGCTCTAAGTGCTATTTATTACACTATTACTATTATAGCCAACTTGGCCTACTTACGGTTCCCTGAATTTCAGAGCTCATCTCCCATCCCTGTACCTGCAATGTTCTCCCTCTCCATCTCAGTCTCTTAGAATCCTTCACCTTCCTTCAAGGCTCAGCTTAGGGTCAGCCTCCTCCTATGTGTTTCTCCTCAAATTTAAGGAGTCTTTTTATTTAAATTACCAGAAATAGGCTGACCTGTATACAAATTGTATCCCACCCACCGCCCCACCCCCAGCAGAATATAAGCTTCTTGAAGGCAGAGACTATTATTAATTTTGGTTTAGTATCCCAAATGCCCTAATATATAGTAGTCTCTTAATAAGTGCTTCTTGGATTAGATCTTTATTTATTTCACTCTTTCTGTGTAGTTATGCTTCTATTTGCCTTTCTACTTCTGTCTCTGTCTTCTTTGATCTCTCAGTCTTCTATTTTCTGTATGATTATTTCTTTCTGTGTTTTTCTTCTCCCCCTTTCACTGCCTCTGCCTCATTTGACCCCTTGTCCTGGTCTATCATTTGGCTGTCCATAATGTAGACCTGAAGTACATTTTAAAAATTTGTTGTATTTATTAGACTTTTACTTTTCCTATTCATAACTTTAAAAGCCAACAGCTGAAACATTTTTCCTGAAAAATAACAACCAAAACTAAATTAAGTTGCTTTTTCTTAAATGGTTCTTCATTGTTTTCTGTGGGTTCGTGACCCTCAAAAGAAAAAAGAAAAAAAAAGATTCCCTACTCTTGCTCTAAATCAGCACTATTAACAATCATTGGAGAAGAAAGAAAACTGCTTCCCCAAACCTAAGACTCCTGAATCTCTTCTCAGAACACGCTACCACAGGAGAAGGAGCTGTGGGCAGCAGGGGATTTCAAGTTAGACAAGGCCAAAAAAGGGAGACAGCACTGGAGGCTAGGATCCACTGCCTCCCTCTTTCTTTCCCTTAAAGTTTTGCCCTCCGAGGCTTTTTAAACTTGTCTGTCAATGGTAGTCAGAAAGGTTGAGTGATCTGGGAACCAAGGAGTAGCTGGAATACAAGAGCCACTGCTCAGGAGGGGCTAAATTTCAAAACCCTGTCTGAAAGACCTAAGTCAAGAGACTTGGGTTTCAGTCAGCTAGGTGACAGTTGGATAGAGCACAGGACTTAGAATGAATAAGACCTGAGTTGAAATCCTGCCCAACCCCTTTCTAACTGTGTGACCCTGGACTTAATGTCTCTCAGCCTCAATTTCCTCATCTATAAAATAGAGATAACAATAGCACCTATTTCACAGGGCTGGTGTGAGGATAAAATGAGTTAACTTGAAAAACACTTTATAAACCTTAAAGCTTTATATAAATGCAAGATATTAGTCCCTACTCTAAAACTAACAATAGGCCTCTTTTTTTCCTCTATAAAATGAAGGGGTTAGAGAAGCTGGTTTCTAAGACCCTGCCTGATCTTAGAAACTATGAGATCTGGGCTTTATTTGAGTTCTTAGTTCAACCTTGATTTCAGGAAGAGTTGCCTGAAACTAATTCTGTGAAAGGGAGCAAGTTACATTCCTTCACTGGCTTTTCAAGTTTCTTCTATAAAATAAAGGCATTGAACTACATTATCTCTATAATCACATTAGCTTTAAGATAATACTTTGAGGGATTTGGGGAGGTGGGAGTTGGAAGAAGGATGTTGACTTTGAAGTACCTCTCACCTCCCCCTTCCTTAGTTATAATGGATTACTAATTAAAATAAGAAGCTACAAAATGGCTCACTTTCTTAGGGTGAGATAGAGGGCAGCCTACTGGGAAGTAGTCTCATAGTGTCCTGAGTCTTCCTCCCAGTGGGGTTAATGTCCTGAGGTGTCTATCCCTCCCCTCATAATGGTGCCTCTCTCCCAATTCTATGATCCGGGCATAGTTTGTGGGTTTGCCCTAAGTACAAAAATTCCTGGCTATAATTCTATAATTCTGTTCCTAGTTCTTTAAAGCTTAAAACCACACTAAAACTTTTGGATAAGCTATACTGTTAGTGGAGACTATGGTAACAGTGTTGGACAAGTGGAGTACAAATTGGAATATCTACTACCTTTGACACTTTTTCAAAGGAAAGGGATTGATGTAGTAGCAGCTGCTTGCTCCATTCTGTTTCCAGTCCTATCTCTCCCTCTGCATCTCCCTTTTTCTCCCTCCCTCCATGTGGACAACAGAACAAGATACTCAGTTCTCCATAAGCTATTTCTAGAATCTCTGTCCAACATTATATGTTCTCATTCTTTTCCAAAGTTCTACTCTAATCCTGATCTCCAACATCAAGAAATGACCACACAGAACATCCCATATAGTTGGAATGGGTAGACATCATGTAGTGTTTAGGGGAACCAAGATGCTACCAAGGTGCTGAAAGAATCTTTCTACATATGCTAGCTGATGCCTAGAATCACACCATGAGAATTCCCCCTCTATCTTAAACTTATTTCCTTATAAAAGTGTGAATACCTTCAAGTATTGTGAATAATGCTGTAAGCTATCATTAATATACTTGAAAAAATATCTGATAGGTTCTGTTGAGGGGATGAAGACACAGACCATGAGGGTACTGGAAACCTGAAGTGGAGAATGGAGGAAATGCCCCTGGGGGGAGGAAAAGGTACAGAAAAGATATTACCAAGGACAAATTTGGACTAATTCAGTTTTACCTTGGCTGAACCCTGACTTAAAGATGATCAAAAGAACCTTAAGTCTCAATTTGATTGGCCCACCACTGAGCAACTGAGTTTATGCAAGAGAAATGGTTGAATAATTACAATAACTAAAGCATTTATATGGCACGTTAAGGTTTGAAAAGGGCTTTGTAAATATTGTTTCACTTTATAATCAGAACAACCCCGAGAAGTTGTTGAAATTCTTATTCCCATTTTACATATGAGAAAACTGAAGCAGACAGCAATTGGATGATTTGGCCTCACACAGCTGATAAATGTCTGAGGC
Source organism: Gymnobelideus leadbeateri (assembly GCA_011680675.1). Classification (NCBI taxonomy): domain Eukaryota; kingdom Metazoa; phylum Chordata; class Mammalia; order Diprotodontia; family Petauridae; genus Gymnobelideus; species Gymnobelideus leadbeateri. The sequence goes on along the minus strand of WOXC01006634.1, from coordinate 46,709 downwards.
TGGATTTGAAATCAGGTCTTCCTAACTCCACATCCAGCACTCCATGTTACTGAGAAAAATAATAGCAATCTTGATGCTTTTTTTCAAAATAATTTTCATGCAAGGTTTTCCTATTCTACTCATGCCACTGTTAAATAACCTTTTGGGAGAGGTTTCTTTTAAGAAATTATAGTAACATTCTTCCCCAAGTAAACCTATATAGAAATATAAATTTTCACAATTCTCAATATATCATTTTATGGCAGATGTTTTTAACTGGGACCCACAGGTCCACTTCAGAGGAAGCAAAATGCTCTCTTTTAGGGGGTCTGTGAATGTGGTTGGATAAAATTACAACTTTATTTTAACTAACCTTTAACTGAAATTTAGCATTTCCTTCCCTTATGATTTAAAAAAAAAAATCAGTCTGTTAAGAGAGCCATAGGCTTCACCCATCTGACCAAGGGGTCAACACACACACACACACACACACACACACACACACACACACACACACACACAAACTTAAGAATCCCTGCCTTCTCGGTTTTCATTTATTTATTTGTTTGTTTATTGCTTTTTGGAGGCCAATTGGAGTTAAGTAACTCGCCCAAAGTCACATGGCTAGTTTTTTGTGTTATGTCTGAGGCCAAATTTGAACTCAGGTCTTCCTGACTGCAGGGCTGGTGCTCTATTCACTGTGCCACCTAGCCACCCTTAGGGTTTTCATTTATGATCTAATCTATTCCACAAGTTTTTGTGGAACATCCATACCCAGTATCAATAGGCACCAAGGAGGATTAAAACACAGTGCCAGGCCTTGTGTCTGCACTCAAGGAGGTATCTAGTCAGAAAAACCAAACACACAACCCACTTACAAATATTTCTGTACCAAGTTGTGTGACATTACAGCTTCATAGAAAGAAGGAATTGCATTTCTGGGATGAGAAAGACTTTGAGGAATAAGTCCTATTTGGCAAGGGAGGAAATTCTAGATGTAAGGATCAACATAAGAAAGGAGCACGGGGCGGCTAGGTGGCGCAGTGAATAGAGTGCTGGCCCTGGAGTCAGAAGGACCACCCACGCATAAATAATGACTAGCCCTGTAACCTTGAGCAAGTTACTTAACCCCAATAGCTTTAAAAAAAAAAGAAAGGAGCACAAGCAGAAGTAAGATGTGAGGAGACCAGAATGACTGGAGAGGAGCATGCATGTAGAAAAATAGTAGGAAATAAGGAGGGTTTGGTAGAGTGGGGGAAAATTGTGCATTGCCTTAAAGGCCCAGTAGAGAAGTTTAGTCTTGATGTCATAGGGCTTCATGTATTTTAGATTCTTGGGCAATGGAGGGATATGATAACAAAGTAGAAAAATTAGTCTGATGGTGCTGGATTAGGATGGATCAAGGTACAAAGAAACCAGTGAGAAAGCTAAAACCATAACATTTCTGATGCTAATTCTCTAGCCCTCATACTAGGGTACCTATGGTTCCCATTTGGTTCTTGACCATGAACCAAGGGGTTAAGGCTAAAAATTCTAGAATGGTACCTTAAGTAGCAAATAATTATAAAGACTATCATGAGTAGTTAATTAATTAATTTGCATTAATTATTCATTGCTATTAATTATTAATTAATTTCTCTGGAGGTTCACAATATATTTTATTGTTGTTAAAAAATATTGGCAGAGCAAAATTCATTGGGAACCACTAGCCTACCCCATAATATGTCCAGTGCCAACATCTGTACTACTACCCTCACTTTTAACTATGACTAAAACTTAGTGTATTTCTCTCAAGAGCCCAACCCTGGCTCTTCTTTCAGATATGTGGTCCTCCTTCAATCCTAATATCAGAAATGTTAAGGTGTCTGACATTCTATACCCACTGACTTCATCAGGTAAAACACAGACTAGGGGAAGAAAGCGCTGTCCCACAGAATCTTAGAGTTAAAAGAGCCTTTAAATATTATATACTCCAATCTCCTGATCTAATGCATGAATGACTTCTATAACATCCTAACAAATTCAGCCTCTGCTAGAACACCTTCATTGATGGAGAGTTCACTATCTCATAATGGTAAATGAACAGGAAGAAGGTTGAGTTACTTGCTTTAAACTAATTCCTATTTTCTTTTTCAGGTCGAAATAAATAACGAACACTGACTCCATTCTGCAGCTGTGGAAGTCAATCTTGAAAGGAAAGCCCCCTTCCCCCCAGTTGAAAGTGCTTCTGAAGATGCAGCACATCTGGAATTCTTGATGGGGGCTGGACTGTTCCTTTCTGTTTTACCACTTGTCACTGAATCCATCACTCACAGCATTTGTATTATTAGCATTGTCACTAGACAAATTGTAGGTGCTTAGGTGGGTATTTTTTAAATCATCATCTCCTTCAATGGACACTTGTAAATCGTTTTTAAAAAGTTTTTAATTTTTTTGTACAATATTTAGTGTGAGGCATGGAAACAAAAAGAATCTGCAGTCAACTTCCAAGAGAATTATATGTGTGTACTGTTGAGATATTAAGTCAGCATTTCCTAATGGACATGGGTTGGACTGTGATGGGTAGAGTCTGTCATCAGAGAATATCTGTGGAATATAGGCACCAGGGTAGATGCTGTGACAAATGCCATATGTGTAAAAAAGGCTTAATAGGTATTGTGACTATTTATGTTTTATGTTTTCAAAACTACTCTATACAACATGGAATAATCTTTTGGTTTTAGCATTTCCAATGCCCAAATAGTCACTATTCTTCATTTCCAAATTCCCATGTCATTCCTTGCTCCTTTCCTACTCCATTGTTGTTTGTTTAAGGGTCATGAATCTGAAGAAGAGTCAAATGAATATAGTTGGCACAACATCTTTCACACGAGGATACATTACATGCCTGTAAGTTGCCCCCTTTCTACTTTTGACTCCACTCCCGGGTACTAAAAAGGTAGATCTGAAAGAACTGGAAATCATGTAGTTCAACCCTTTCCTTTGACAGGTGAAGAAACTGAGGCCCAGACAGGGAAGCAAGTTATCCAAAGTTGCAGAGCTAATGAGTGACCTTCCACTAGTGTGGTTCTGAGGGCAGTTCCAATCACAATCTTGAAACTTTCTTTGGGATACATCCCATACTAATGTGTGATGTGAAATTCTTGTAACTACTTCTAAAGAAGTGCTATCTGCTAAGTACCTAGCTTTCCCCCTCCTTCTGACAGCTTAACTAAAAAAGTGAGTTAGAAAAATCATTTTTGAGGGTAGAAAGAACTGTCATGAATAATCTTAGCTTTCCTTTGCTCACTTCATACTTCTCAACTATTATTTCCTAAGTAAAAGAAATTTTTATTCTCTGAAACAGGGGGAGGGATCTCTTTTGGATCACAGACTTTCTTGGCGCACTAACTACTTGCCTAAATATGACAATTTTGGGTTTTAGATGATGTCACTTGGGATATGAGTTAATTATAACGACAGGGAGGTATTTGTGGACTTCTGAAAATCATGCCAACAATTAGTTTGAGTTCACTGGTATTCCATACTCCACCAAACACAAAATCGTTTCCACAGTCATGGAAATTTCCTTTCATCATAATTATTAAGACACACACACAATCACACATTCTAGCTGAAGAATAATAGAATTTAGAGAGGCCACTTTCTATAGTACATAGACCAAACAAAGTAAGGCAGACCTAGTATTCAAATCCTTTCCCAGACATTTACTAGTTGCGTGACCTTTGATAAATCATTTTGTCTCTCTAGGACTCAGTTTTCTCATCTGGAAAATGAAGGGCTAACATCAAATGACCTTTATGTTTCCTTGCAGTTCTAAAGCTATATACTCTTGTGAATTTAGAGCTGGAAGTTACTTGCATCGACTTTGAGTCTTGACCTTCATTTTACCAATGGGGCAACTGAAATACAGAGTATTGAAGGGATTTGCTAATTAATGACAGAACCAGACAGAACCAAAGTTAGAATTCAGGTTAGAGTCACAGTCTCTCTCTCTCTCTCTCTCTCTCTCTCTCTCTCTCTCTCTCTCTCTCTCTCTCTCTCCTCTTTTTCTTTCTTTCATCAAGTGCTATAACAAGCCTATTGGAACAAAGTGGGCAAAAGAAATGACATTTTTAAAGTTGCCTATTAAAAAAAACTCTATGCTTCCAAAAAAAGTCTGTTGAGGATTGAAAGCTGTTGCATGTCTGACTCCCTGGTCCTCTAAATATTTAACTTATTTAGGAATGATATGAGCAGCTATTAGTCTGTAATTCTCCCAAGTAAACAACTACTTATACTGCAGAGGGCTTTGAAAAATCTCTTCACTTAAATAATAAGGTTGAATTATAAGATCATTGATGTAGAAATAGAAGGGACAGTAGAGATCATCTAGTGAGACCCAGAGAGATCTGATTTGCCAATATCAAAGACCCAGAAGTCAAACCCAATTCCTCTGACTACAAATTAGGCACGTATTGCACTGTACAGCTCAGCCTTCCAAGATAATAGCCATGGGATCTCTCTCTCGCCCTTGACCTGTGCTCTGTAACCTTGTTAGTTTGAAGCAATTCTTCTAGTTGTTAGTGATGGCCTGCACTGTCCTTATTAGTGAGGTTAGCTTGTCTACCCTGTGGCCTTAGAGCAGTATTGAGGCTCTGTTCTCTGAAGAATATGTAGCCATGGGACAATGGAATCTCCCCCATCCTAGTCTTTAGATACTTCCCTCAAAACCAATGCCCCTGACAGACTAAACTTCTCTACCTGTTCAAAGTCCCTGCCCTCTGAGGGCCCTCCCATCAACTTCCTGTTTAGAAGGGCCTTGGGTGAGAGACCCAGATGCTTACTTCCCCTCACTTCAAACACTCTCTTACATTTTCCATTTCAGTGAAAGTTACAGAACCAGAGTTCTGGGGCATGGGCCACGAATGGGCCGCAGGGATGGAAACAAAGATTTCTACACACACACACACACACACACACACACACACACACACACACACCCCTTTTCACAGGACTCCTCAAAGGCCAGATCTCTTGAAGGAAATCCAATTTTGCAGGTCTGGGATGATTCCAAACTGCATCAACAGCTCAATAGACCTTTCTATTTCATACAGCTTGTAACGTGTCAAGGTCTTTTAGCTTATTGGGCTTACTCATTAATTCAATCAATAATAACACCTATTATGTATCTCACTCTATGCTAGGTTCTAGGACTACAAATACAAAATAGGCAATCCTTGCCCTGAGAAATTTATATTCAACTAGGGTATAAGCTAAAAACAAGAAAATACAAAGGAATCTCGGGGAAGAGTTAGGATTCTAGTTTGGGTTTGATAGCAAAGGACAGATCCCGGTGGGCCATGTTCATTGCATTCTTGGTGTACTGGATCTCTACCTGGTCAGAAAGTTAAAGAGAAATTGAATTCAATTCAATAAACACTGAACTGTCTCTCGTTAAAGGCCCTGAGCTCATATTCAATCAAGTCTAATCTTGATATAAAGATTGTCCAAGGATACATTGATAGGCACTGCTGCCAATCATATTTATCAATATGAAAAACATATAAACACTGATGTATTATATGGTCAGAGCATAGACCCATGGTATACAAAAACCAGTGGGCCCCTATCAGCAGTCTTAAGTTACATTATATAGGTTTGGGTTACACGGGTAGCATGGATAAAACAAAGGGCAGAAAGGGAAGGTCACGATTATATGTCAAAGAACAGAGAGCAGAAGGAGATGGTATATATCATGTGAAATATGATAAAGGTCAATATCTACCAAGGATAGAGCTAGAATTTGCTACTAATAATTAACACCAAAGCTATGGCTAATTACAAGACATACTCATATTAAGTAACTAGAGGTGATGAACCTGAGCCAGAAATTCTCTTATCCCTAATAATGGAGAGTACAATTTAATATCTCAGCTTGATTTTGCAAATTCTAGTAGTTACATTACTTCATCATCTTAAGCAAATGATGGTAATAAATCTAGGCCAGAAATTCTCTTATGTAAACACTCAATGAACCTGTTAACAAATGCTACTACAATAAGTTCAAGGTCAAAGCCACTCCTTCCAGACAGTTCAGGCAGCTTGGAAACAAACACTGTCAGTTAACTTCAGTTATTTACAAGAGGGAAATGAGAAATCCTCAGGTCAAGTCAATGGTCTTTTATTAAGGACTTACAATGTCCTAGGCACTGGGCTAAGCCCTGAACTATCTATCTATTTTGACTACTCTAGTCTGATATCTTTTTTTTTTTTTTTGCTTTTTGGAGGGCAATTGGGGTTAAGTGACTTGCCCAAGGTCACACAGCTAGTTAAAAAGTGTCTGAGGCCAGATTTGAACTCAGGTCCTCCTGACTCCAGCCTGGTGCTCTATTCACTGCACCACCTAGCCGCTCCCTCTGATATCTTTGCTATATGATGGGATCCCTCCCTTTCCATGTTTAGCATTGATAACTTCCTTTTAATAACCTATTGTTGTGATTTGGCACTAAGAGAAGCTGGAATGTTGTTGAGTTTCAGTTCATACATACAAAAGGAGTGTTCTTTAATAGGAGAAATATTGGATTTAGAATCAGAAGACCTGGATTCAAGCACTGACTCATTTAATCTCCATGGCCCTTGATTTCTTCATCTGTAAAATGAACATAACAAGAGTTGCCCTGCCTAGGCCTTAGTGTTATGGTGAGGATCAAAAGAGATTGTGTTTTATAAAAACTGAAAACTGTTTACCAGAGGTAAAATATTATGACTGCTGTTGTTATTGTTATGTTCCTTTGCTGTCAACTACCTCTTTTACCAAAATCATCACAAAGGAATCAGAGGGAGGGCCCAATCAATCCAACAGACATTTACCAAGCACCGATAGCCCTCTGGGTACTGTGCTAGGTGATAGATAAAAAGAAAGAAATTAAACACTCCTGGCCTTCAAAAAACTTCACTTTCTAGGGGGGAGGAATACAACAGGTATGTACACAAGTAAGTGAACAGAAAGTAACTTCAGGAGAGAACTAGACATATCAGGAAAAGCCCAGTGTGTGAGTTAGCAACTGAACAATGCTTTGCAGGACAGAATCTATGAAATAGGGATGAGGAAAGAGTACACTCCTCACAGAGATGAGTAAAGGACTGTCATGTGGAGGGAAGAACTCCCAAGTCAGTTTAAACAGAACAGAGAGGGACTGACTGAAGGGGAAGCGACACATAGCACTGGAAAAGTATATAAGAGCAAGTCTGTGCAGAACTTCAAATGCCAGCCCAAGGATTTTTATTTTATCCTAGAGACAATGGGAAACAGGTGAAGATTTGGGGGGGGGGGAGTAATGTGATCAGATCTGTGTTTTAGAAATATCAATAAAATATGGAATGTTTCACAAATTTGCATTGGGAAAAGACTAAAGGAATAAATATCAAAGTGACAGTTTTCTCCTACAGGTAGAAAACATTCTACACCAGAGAAGCTCTTGACATGGCTGGATAAATGCATTAAAAATTCATCCCAATGTAGCTCTCCCCTAACATGATGCAAAATTTACCAAAAAAAAAAAAAATCTAACTCTAATAGAAACATATGTCTCTACCACTCAAACTCTGGAAGGCACTTATACTTGTCTGGTTCGAAGATCACTTGACATCTTTCCCAAGCAAAATATTGACTTCTCTTTTTTTCCTCCAGAAAAATGAGCCCTGCTATTTCCTATAGACCTAAATAAAGAAAGCAGCTAACTTAAAGAGGCTAGAGCCTAACAAAATATGGCAAGGCTGCCATCTGTCTCACTTAATGATCGGGACACTTCTGATTGAGAAGAATTTATCTTCATTAGAATCAGCTAAAATGTATACGGCAAAGTGGAGGGAAACCATCATGATTTTCTTCTAAATTGAGAGGCAAATAAAAAACAAAATTGCACTTTTCAATCTTTTGTAAATTGGAAAGGAATCCTGCTCAGAATGAATGGATCTGCATTTTATACTTAATTTTAAAGTCTCTCTAGAGTCCCCAGAAATATTAAGACAGTACCCAGTTACCATTTTGACTGATGTATTTTACAGGAAATCCTGATCTGTAATTTCAAAGCCACTTTAGTGTGTCTCTGAAGAAGAGAGAGATGTTTGGGGCCTGGAGATTAACCAATTGATCAGAGTTTGAATGGCTCAATTTGGAACTGACTTGCCTTGACATCTTAACAGAGGTAACATCTGCTTTCAGCAAGCAAATGTGTTATCTAGGAAAAATAAAAATAATTTACCTTCCTAAGCCTGGAAATGTGGAACTGCTGTTTCACTTATTTTCTGCCTACTTGAATCATCTTAAGTCTTTGTTCAGCCCAGAGATCTATTTGTTTACAAACCATATTTTAAGATTCTTGATACTACAGACCTAGCATTTAAAGGAATGGCATTCCCTAGAATAAATAGATGTGAAGGTACACAAGCACCATATAGGAAGTTGGGGGAGGAAAAGGCAATTGGGATATTTTTTATAAAAAAAAGTTTATGAATAATCCCATATATGAACAAATTCTGAACATATAAGAGTGTATAGGGAAAGAGACAGATATTCAACTCCCTCAGGATCAGTGGTTATCAAATCTTCTGCCAATGTTTTACTGCCAATTTCTTTGGGGGCAATAGCTGTAGGCCTTGAAAGACTTTATAGGTAGAAAAGGTGACAAAGATGTATTGTCATGGAAAAATATTTTGCTATTGGCAAAAATGAATCAGAACTCCATTCATTAAATATCTTTACATGTTACACATGGACAGATTCTAGGCTAAATGATTCTATCTAAATCAGAAACACTAGAAGATAGCTCAGAAAAATCCAGGGGCCGATTTTGCCCCACGTCAGATGAAAGACGCCAGAAGAGATTGAGGAGAAGGAACAGAATAGGAAATACTCTGAGCCTGTCAGGGGTGAATCCTTGAATATGCCAAATTATTTTCCTGTTTTCACTTAAGTACTTCATTTAAAATTAATATTGGCCTTGCTCTTCCTTCTTGTCCATATCTCTTGTGAGCAGAATACTGTACTTAGAACCAGGAAAACTTCCTGCCTCTAAGAATTGCTTAGGAGCTGGGTAGGCAAGTTACATGACATCTCTGAGCCTTAGTTACCTCACCAATAAAATGGGCACAATAATACATAAATATGCCAAAGGATTATTGTGAGGCTCCCATGAGGAAGTGGATTTAAAGTACTTTGTAAATGTTAAAGCAAAATATAGGTGTCAGTTATCATTTGTCCTGCCTTTGATATGTACTGGCTGTATGACCCTGGACAAATAGATAAATGACTTTACCTTTCAGTACTCTGTGCCAAAAGTGTCAAAAATTAACAAATTAATAAAAATGCAGTGGAACATAGATAATGTTGATATGTGGTTTTCTAAGTCAATATGCAGCCATAGGGATCCTTAAGTATGGTTTGGTGGCCCCCAGTTTCTATTTCAGCTGGACACCACTGGTCTGGGCAATTCTCTGACACAATGTTACTGAGAAGGTGCTGAACTGTATTGGTGGTTGAAGAAGTTTTGTGGTGAATTTCCTATATCAATGAAATTAGTCCCTGCCCCTATTCCTGTCCTATCATTTGTCAGAGTCCATTCCTTTGACTTTAAGACCAGAAGAAGGGCCAATCAACAAGGAAAGTAGTCATTCCTTACTTGGCTGGTGTAAGTAAGTTAAGGCCTTGTGGCTTGATTGAAAACACCCAAAGGGCATGAAAGTGGAAGCAGGCATAATGAGGAAAAGGAGCTAAGTCAATCCACTGATTTCTTTACACTGTGACTGGGATGGATACCTACAAATTTGGTCAGCCCACAGACTTTAACTCCCCTCACCTTCCCCTTTCCATTTGTTTGAGGACTAGCACTTTCTAAGAATGACTGGGAAAAGTTAGGAAAGGGATACAACCAGAGATGACATCAGAGATCCTCAGGCTCAGGGTTTTCAAGCCATGCCAGCAGGCCTCAAACTCCTAGGGGGAGTCTTCACCCCATACTTCAGTACTGCTCTGGATTCAGGGATAGTTCCAGAGTCAGAGCTGATCCAGGTGTCTTATAGGAAGGGGAGAGAAGTATCTGCCCAGTCTGAAATAGGCAGGGGGGAAAGGAGGGAATGCTAGAGAGAAACAGGGGCCATGGCTCCAATATAGACCAGAGGTGTCAAGCTTGGGGGTTAGCAAGGCCAAAGCTCCTGAGGGATTCAACCAGATTAAACATATTAAATTTAAATTGGGAAATATTTAACAAAAAATAAAATATACATGTAGATGATACAAATTTGTGGTTTTCTAAGTTAACTTACAACCTATAGGGAATCATTTCCATTTGAGTTTGACATCAGTTATGAAGGTAAGTTATCAGGCTGAGAAAGACTAAGCCCCCAAAACAAGAAGTATTTCTAAACATTTTTCTTCTCCTTCTCTAACTCTAAATAGTCCCTAAGACTGTATTATATTCATGGAAGTGTGTCTGGCAAGCTGAATTTGATGTTCCAAACTAATTAGCTGACTTGTAGAACTAGAATTCCACATAGAACCAGTGATTTATCTTTTTAGTTGAAAGTTCACTTAGGAGTCATCTAGTCATGGTTTTGTGGGTATTATTCTGGATAGGGGTTAGGAAGCTCTGAGTTAGAATTCTGCCTCAGGCGTTTTACTAGCTGAGTCAGTTGTGTGATATATGGGGGAAGAAGAAGGGAACAAGCATTTATTAGGCATCTACTATTTGTCAGGTACTTTGCAAATTTTACCTCATTTGATCTTCCCAACAAGCCTGAGATATAGCTGCTTTTATCATCCCCATTTTACAGTTGAGGAAATTGAGGCAGACAGAAGTTAAGTGACTTGCCCAGGGTCACAAAGCTAGTAAGTATCTGAGGCCACAGTCGAATTCAGGTCTTCCTGACTAGACAGAGACTCTGTCACTGCACCACCTGGCTGCCTCTAATGATCTGGCTGCCTATGTGATCATATAGATAATATGATCATAGATTTATAACCAGAAGGAATCTTAGAGCTCACTGAGCAAAATTCCTCTTTCTACAAATGAGGAAACAGGCCCAGGGAGGTTAAGTGATTTGTACAACTAGTAAGAGTCTGATGTAGGAACTTCACAGTCAAGAAAGCTCACCCAGTTTTATCAATTACTAGAGGGCAGATCTCCTAACTCCTGTTCAAGAGCTCTTTCTATTATTACTTACTTTAATTAGAATACATTACTAAATGAAGGATGTTTGATAACATTAACGAAGTTTGCTCTCAAATTTTTAAAATCAATTCTTTTGCTTCCTGGTTGCCTGGTTTTTAGGGGACATGTTAGGGGACAGGAAGAGGGAGACAGAGAGGAAAAGAAACAGAAATAGGAAAACAGAGAAAGATGGCTAGAAAGAGACAGAGACTGAGAAGCAGAGAGACAGAAAGATAGAAAGACAATATAGTGTGCTAGATCCTGCTATCTTCCCTATAATTCTTGACAGCATATTTCCAAGTCTATTTCCTTTCCTAAGACCAGAAATCAAGTCAGTTCAAGTCTTGGTTCTCATTTCTAGAGTACTGGAAATAATGCTGAACCTAGAGTTAAGAGACTTGGTTTTAACTTCAAGTTCCCACATATACTGAAAAGTCCTGTCACTTCCAACCCTCACTTTCCTTATTTGTAAAATGGGAATAACACTTGCGTGTTCTACTTCTCAAAGTTATTGTCAAGGGAGTGCCCTGCAAACTCTCACTGCACTCTCACAAAGCAATTAGCTATAATTAATAAAATAGAAGCAAAAACTTTCTTGAATCCATAGCTCTAGAAATACCTTGTCTTCGAAAATATCCAGTGTGATAGTTATTGCTCTGAAATCTGTTTTGCCCATGGTCATACCGCTAATAAATACTAAATGCTGGAATCAGACATGTCTCTCCTGACTTCCAGTCTAGAACTTTTCTGAAAAGCACACTCCTCTAGGCTATCCACAGGCTCCTGCCACAACCCCAGGCCACCTCACCCCTTAAAATACATCCCTTTCCCCACCCCTCCCCTATACATTAAGCTTCAATGATACTAGAGATTTCTTTCTCCTTCTAGAGAATAGCTTCCTTTTATAATAATAACAATAACAATAATTAACATTTATAGAGTGCCTTAAATTGTACAAAATTATTTACATATAATATCTCATTTGATCCTCACAACAACCCAGTGAGGTAGGTGCTATTTTTGTCCACATTTTGTAAATGAGGAAACTGAGGCTTGAAACATTAAGTGACTCCCCAGGGTCACAAAGCTACCAAGTGTCTGAGGCAGGATTAGAACTCAGGTGTTACAGGCACCAGGTCCAACACTTTTTATACTACTGTACTACTTGGCTTATATCTTAGTGCTGTTATCTTCATCACCATTTTTCCAACTCCCCTTTCCCTTCTACTGCATGATGACACTCCCTTTACCAGGATATTTAGTGACAAAGCCAGATAAAGAGCAGTTTTTAAATGATGCCACATTTTCTACAGAGAGGGAGAGAGGAGAGAGAAAGAGAAGAAGATCACTAGAGAGAGACAGACTCAGAATCAGAGAGACAGGAAGATGAAAAGAGAATATAGTGTGCTAGATCCTGCTATCTTCCCTGTAATTCTTGACAGCACCTTTCCTAGTCTAGTTCCTTCCCCACTTTAAGAAAAGAATCTCCAGGGGAGGCTAGGTGGCACAGTGAGTAAGAGTGCAGACCATGGAGTTGGGAGGACATGGGATCTGTTCCAGCCTCAGAAAATTAGTACCCACAAATAAATAAATAATTAGCCATGTAACCTTGAGCAAGTTACTTAACCCCAATTGCTTTAAAAAAAAAAGAAAGAAAAGAATTCCTACTACCACATACCCAACAAATGTCCATGCAATAAAAATTACTCTAGCAGCTTGAAGACCAACCAATGAACAAGAATTTTCCATGTCCAACTGAATCCTGGATACAGTAATTTAAATTATTAGGAAATTTTCTCCAATGCTTAACCTAAATTCATCTCTTTACCACTTCTACCTGTTACTCCTAGTCTTACTCCCTGAGGCCAAGTAGAACAGGATTAATTCCTCTTCCATCAAACACTTGAAGTCAACTCACATCCCTCTTGAGCTTCTTCAGCTAAACCTCCTGCTTTCTTCAACTATTTCTCATTTGATATGAATTCTAGGCCCTTTACCAAAACAATAGCCCTCTTCCAGATGCTCTGTGGCTTCTCAGTGTCCTCCTAAATGGTTTTACCCAGACTGAACACCACCCTCCAGATGAGGACTGAGAAGGACAGAGGAGAGGACTATCCTTCCCCTATTCCTAAAGACTTTGCCTCTCAATGTAACCATAATCTCAAGCCTAAATCCTTACAGCTTCCATTCATCCACCAGAGGTATTAGCAGACTTTGTATCATTGACTTGAGGCCATTCTTGCCCCCGTCTACTTCACTCTTCCCTACCTTCCAGTCATTTTAACCTTTTGTCCACTATCACAGCTACAACTTAAATAACTGATCTACAATAATAATAACTTACATTTCAGATAATTTATATTTACAATTTATAAAGTGCTTTTCTTCCAACTCCCCTATAAGGTAGGAAGACTGAATATTACTTACCCTATTTTTCAAATGTGTCTCTGAGAGATCAAAGCAATGGCCTGATAGAGGGTCATGCCTGGAATCCGGAAGACTCATCTTTGTGAGTTTAAATCTGGTCTCAGATAAGTACTAGCTATGTGACCCTAAGTAAGTCACTTAGCCCTATTTGCCTCAGTTTCCCCATCTGTAAAATGAGCTGTAGAAGGAAATGGCAAACCACCCTAGTATCTTTGCCAAGAAAACCCCAAATGAGGTCACAAAGAGACCCGACTGAAAAGCAATTGAACAAAAATTCCCCACAGCCACTGTTACAAACTTTCTCTTCTTTCCTCAGGCCTATAATATCAACCCCTCAACAGAAGACTTAGCCCCATACTTTGCTGAGAAAATAGAGACCATTTTCGATGAGCTTCTTCTCTCTTTCTCTGCATCTGAGAAACTCTTGATATCACCCCTTCATTTTCTCCTTTACTCTATTCTCCAATGACGAGCTAGGTGTTCTCCACATCTGACATTTATATAACAATCTATGGTTGACAAATCACTTTACTCTTTTTAATTCTCACAACACTGTGGGGAATAAAAGGTGCTATTATTAGCCTTATTTTAAAATAAGGAAACCGGGGCTCAGAGAGAGTAAATAACCTACCCAGTTAATGTCTGAGTAGGGATTTGAAGCCAAATCTTCACTCTAAATCTAGCAAGCTATGTATTTTGCTTCTTATGCTCAGTTACTCCTATTACATAATCCAACTAGACTAAAAGGAATAATTACTACTGGTCATTATTGCTTTTTTGTTAATTTCATCCTATTATTACCCATACCTTGCTTTACTTGGTGTAGTAAACTTCTAATGAGAAAACTCTTTGCACCAAAAGCAGGTCAATACTCATGTATCTCATGGTTGTATATAGTTGCTTGGGGCACTAAGAGTTAGTGACTTGCCCAGAGCCACACAGCCAGTACGTGTTGAAAGCAAGACTTAATACTAGGCTTTCCTCACTATGAGGACAATATTCATATGTCATGTCAATTCATCATGTCATACTTCTCCTCAGAAGTCTAAGTAAGTCTTTTCTTGCCATGTTTCCAACTTTTTGGATGGTTAAGTAAAAAAATGCACATATATATCTCACTTATCACATAAGGAAAATAATAACAATGATGCTTTGCATTTGTATGGTACTTTGCAGTTTTCAAAAAGTTTTCCAGTAAAACTTCTTTTTCTTTTCAATTCTCTGTGAGGGTCAGAATAAGCAAGGATTGTCATCTCCGATTTAGAAGTGAAGAAATTGAAGTGTAGATAGGTTAAAGTGACCTTACCAGTTAACAGCAGAGTCAATCATATAACCCAGGCCTAACACTTGGTCTAGTAACCTTCCCATTGGAGTATACTGTCAAAGATAATTTAAGATGGCATTGATTCTAGTCTAGGGCAATTAGATACCACAAGTAAAACCCTGATCCTTACCCGTTTTTTTGGCAATACAACCTAAATCTCAGGACACCAAAAGAACCATTTAGTTTTGCTTTATTGACTGATGAAGGGAAGATTAATAACACTTAGTATGAATTTTTCACTTTTCACCTGGTTATTTTGGCTTTACTATGGACACACCCTCATGAAAAAAGATAGAGAAGTTGTAATTAGAGAGCTAAAGCATCTAATTATTCCCCAGAAACTGAAATCTATTGTCAAAGTATGAAAGTCCCTTTGTGTCATTAGATTTACAAAGGCTTAGCTTTAAAAACCAACTATTCACATGTCCCATTAGTCTACATCAGGAAGGGGGCATGAGTTTCATGGTTGTAGCAGAGCAGCTGACAGGTTGAACTCCAAAATTCTGCTTCATTTTTTCCCCTCATTTCATTCAGGGACCATCAGTATCCTTGATTTTATTCTGCCTGAGCCTCCCAATGCTGAATCTTTAAGTGGAACATGGTACAGCATAATAATTCCTACCTCTTGGGGAAATCTAAGATTCCATTTGAGAGATGCTAGAAGTGCAGAGTATTATTAGCAACAGGGATTCCTGTTGAATGAATATACATTCATTCTTCTAAGGCATGGGTTGAAAAATGAAATTGCTACGTAACTCAATGGGAATTTACCAGCTAACATTTCAAAATACTTTTAGGATCTTAAGGGAATTGGGAGGGGAAAAGGTGAAAAGGATTAATATCTTCATCAATTCTTGGTACAAAGTGCCTGGAAAAGAATTATGGGATACAGTCTTCATTCTTTGGTTAGGAATGTGTGAGTGAGAATTCCCACAGAAGTGAGTCCTGAAAATACCATGGATTTTCTCCCATTGTAGAAGAGTGGTGAATGGGATTTGGTTATCTGTTTGTATCTTCCCAAACTCTATTTGCTTTCATTTTATACTACATTCTGACAAGCTTGGGTATCTGGTATCTAAGCCTAAGCATTTTGAAAATCCAAAGAAGGGTATGCATACACATAGAGCACAGAATAAGTGTAAGGAAAGAAACAAGGCAATTATTAAAAAGTAGACACAAAACCCACAAGGTTTGTGAAGAGTTTTACATACATAGCCCGTTTTAGACATAAAATAACCCTGTAAAATATTTACTACAAATTCTATTTTCCCTATTTTACATATGA
Source organism: Gymnobelideus leadbeateri (assembly GCA_011680675.1). Taxonomy (NCBI): domain Eukaryota; kingdom Metazoa; phylum Chordata; class Mammalia; order Diprotodontia; family Petauridae; genus Gymnobelideus; species Gymnobelideus leadbeateri. Next base: position 30,505 of record WOXC01006634.1, on the reverse strand, counting down.
AGAAATAAAGATTCAGAGAAGCCTCATTGACCTGCCCATGATCACACAGTTTGTAATCAGGATTTTAACCCAGAACTGCCTCACTCCATGCTGCCTCTCCCATTGATTTACAAATAGCTCCAGAGAGGCAGATAACCCTATAGACTTCAATAGACACAGTAAGTGATATTGATAACAATGAACCTGAGTCATGAGGAAAAGATTTGTTCATTTATTATGTTTAGTATCCTTTGTTTAACAGTAAAGTTAAGAAGATAGACCAATACTGGAGGTCAGAAAACTTGGGTTTTAAATCCTGCCTCTGATACAATCCATTAGCAAGTCAGGTAACTTCTCAGTTTCCCCAGGTAACTCACTGAGAGTGTTAGATGTCTCACAATTTGCTTTGATGGAAGAAGTCTCAACAACGGGAGCTTTAGCTGATGAAATCAAAGGTCCAGGTTTGGAGGACATGAGGAGGAGAGAAGAGAATTCTCCATCCCAGAATAAATAAGGAATAAAATATTTCATTCCCAAAGAGTTATAATTCTCTTGTTAAAGTTTTGAGGCATTGAGAGGTAAGCCATCAGCTGTCAAATCCCATTGCATTGCTCTGCCTAAATGACCTCAGAGTTTCAAATAGCTGAGAGTTTAACCATAGCTACACAGGTTGAGAAACTGGACTAGGAAAGACACATTAGTTTTCAAGTATTGAGACCTGATACTAGACAGTTCTCAGTCATCTTTCACTCCAATAATCTCCTGTATAAAAATTTATCCCAACAATTTAACATAGCTATCCTTTGGTTGCTTGTATAGCTTGCTATAAGTGCAGAGAAATGTATGTCACAGAGATGCTTTTCTCCAAGGAGGGAAAGGAAGTGGAGGGAAAACCTTTTGCAGAGAGCAATGATGGGGATATGCTTTTACTTTGAGAAATCTCACGACCACCATCCTATCTCACATTCCCCCAGATGAGATATACTTGCTTTCTTTTTCATTTGCTTCCTAAGGTCACTTGGGAAGATCTATCATGATTGCTAGGGGCCAATTATGTTATATCATGTCATGCTGTTAAATTAAAACTCTCACATTTGTCTAAGTTTAAAAGGCAAATAGCTCATCACCCATGGAAAACAGTACTTTTCTTTGGCTTACTTACCTGCTATTCCTCTCAGGGAGTTGCAGATCAACAAGCAATCTTTGTATGTACGTAAGAGAGAACGGTATATAGTAAGGTACAGCCAAGATGTTCACTGAATGGTCTGTCCGCTGTCACAACTGCAGAGCTGCATCAACCCTGCCATCTTATGGAAAAGATCAGAAATGCTGGGAGTACTAGTTAGAAGACCTGGCATTTGAATACTGACTCCAAAACCAGGTCCTACACCTTAACGATTTTATGAAAACAGAGAGTTCACATCCCAACCTGTTCTGTGTACATACAACAGAAGTCCTAGCCATCTTGGAGTTGCTCATTCTTGGTTTCAATCAATATGCATCACTGTGTAACGATGAGCAACAAGTAAGCCTGCATTTAATAAATACTTACTAAGTGTCAGGGATTGTGCCAAATTCTAGGGATACAGAAAAAGGTAAAAACACAGTTCCTACCTTCAAAAAGTCAATACCCTTGGGGCGGCTAGGTGGCGCAGTGAATAGAGCACCGGCCCTGGAATCAGAAGGACCTGAGTTCAGAGCCGTCCTCTGACACTTAATCCACACAAACAAAAACCTAGCCATGTAACCTTGGGCAAGTTACTTAACCCCAATTGGCCTAAAGGGGCGGCTAGGTGGCGCAGTGAGTAAGAGCGCCGGCCTCGGAGTTTGGATGACCCGAGATCAGATCTGGCCTCAGAAAATGAGCACCCATGCATAAATAATGACTAGCCGTGTAACCTTGAGCAAGTTACTTAACCCCAATTGCTTTAAAAAAAAAAAAAGAAGTCAATATCCTAATTGAAAGGACAACATGCAAGTAATTATGTATATATAAGATATACAAAATGAATTGGAGGTCATCTCAGAGGGAAGGCACTAGCATTAAGGAGGACAGGGAAAGTCTTGCAGAAGGCGGGGCGGGGTGGGGGGAGTTTAAATAACACTATGAAAGATTCCAGTGAAGCATGGGGGTGGCAGGGAGGCAAGCACATTCCCGGCATGGGGAGTAGTCATTAAAAAGGCATAGAGTGAGGAGGATGTGCTGTGGAGGAGATGAGGCTAGCAGATGCCTTAAGCCTGGGAGTTTTGAGTTGCAGTAGGCCAAATTGATTGAGTGTCTGCATTAAATTCAACAAATAAGGTGGGGAAGAAGGAAAGGAGAAGGAAAGAGAGGAAGGAAGGGAGAAGGGGGGGAAGAAGAGAGGAAAGAAGGAAGAGAAGAAAGGAAGGAAAGGGAAGGAAGGAGGGAGAGAGGAAGGAAGGAAGGAAGGAAGGAAGGAAGGAAGGAAGGAAGGAAGGAAGGAAGGAAGGAAGGAAGGAAGGAAGGAAGGAAAGAAGGAAAGAAAGAAAGAAAGAAAGAAAGAAAGAAAGAAAGAAAGAAAGAAAGAAAGAAAGAAAGAAAGAAAGAAAGAAAGAAAGAAAGAAAGAAAGAGAAATGGTTATGGTTATCTGAATGCTAAAAAACGGTAACTAGCATGTATGTATTGGGTCCATTCTTGACAACTCCAATGCTTTTGAGGTTCTACTGAAAGAACCAAACAATAATACATAGTTAGAGAATGAGGTTAACAGCTGATGCAAGAGCAAGTCAGGTTTGTGTGTATTTCAATTAAAACCACAAGTCAAGTAAAAATGAAAGAAAATAAGCAAAGGGAACTAATTTAGTGTTGCTTAGAATTAATTTCATTCCAGCCCCACACTGTTATTGGAATTAGGGGGCTCCTCAAACCCACCCATCTTTGTGCATCCTTTAGTTTTTGTTCATTAGATCATTGTGAACAGAGCATTATTGAAATGTTTACTGAGACTCTCTGAAAAGAGCCAAACCTTGCTGTAGAAAACAGTACACTGGAAAGCTGAGAATGAAGGCTTGCTTACTGTACAGCTCTGCCATCTTATGGGAAAGACGAGAAGTTCCTCAAGTGCTTGATTACTTTTCTTTTTAAATTTTCTTTTTATTTTTTCTATTAATAAGCATTTATGTATCTCTTTCCCTCCTGCCTCCCCACCCCACCCCCCACCATGGAAAAAAGGAAAAACAAAAACAGAATCTTAATGTCCATTTGACTTTATTTTTAAATGAAGATCTGTTTATCAGAGATAATAGTAATAAAGGTACTTATCTTCCTGTCTGTTTTGGCCAGTTTTTAACTTCCTCGGTTTAAACCAGCAGAAATCCCAGCCAGTCTGTTGATATAGAAGCTCCTCTGTTCCATATGACCCCTGATAAAAATATTTCTGCTTTTCTGATACTGGTACTTGTCAAGCCTCATTGAAAATATATTGGGGAATGTCAAATTCAGGTCTAACTTTGCACAGTTCTTTAACCACCAAACAGTAAGACTTTATGATGAATCTTCTTTTGGATGGATTTGAGACATGCTAGCTTTCCATGATTGGGAAAGTTGTATGGACTCGTTTCTGGAACACTCTTATGTGACTATTGATGGGCTGTGGAAAATAATTGTCGCTTTTTTCTTGTAAATTTGTATCCAGATTTGTTTGCATAGTTTGTTTTTTACATGGTGTGTGTGTATGTGTGTGTGCGTGTGTGTATGTGTGTATAATACCATGTATATTATACTCACATTCAAATATGGTCAGAAAATGTTATGTATGGAAATACTATGTACATATTTTTATGTCTCTATGGACCCCTTGATTCTGGGGACAGTGGAACAATAAGTTAGAGAAACAGAATTATTCTTTTCAACTATGAATAAAATCTACATTGAAGTAGAAAGTGGTTGTTGCTGTCTTCAGAATGCTAACACATGTGTTGTTGCTGTTATTGTTGTTTTCCTGATACTTATGTTTATCTGGATGAATGGAAAATGCTTTGGGCAGAAACTGAACATAACTATAGTCGACAACTTAAATACCAGTTGAATGTTTTGCATTTTAAATTATTCCACTGCCCTGGGTTATTTTCTAAAAATGTTTTACCCTGTATCAAAATAAGTATTATGTATTGGGAAAAGGAGATCCATGATTCCTTTGGTTTGTGGGCATTCTCAGTGAAGAAATTTCCAGACTTCCTTCTACCAATGCAGCCAAGCAACTGCTCTGAATCTTATGATTTTAGAGGGTAGTGCGACTGTCTAAGTCACTAAAAGTGCCTTAAGTGACTTGTCCAGGGTCATACAGACATTGTGTGTCAGAGGTGAGATTTAAAACCAACTTTCTCATCTACTGTTGCCACTTCACTCCTCTACATGTTATTATTAATCACCATATATATTAGTATAATGTATATTAGTAGTAATAAGTGTATAATAATTATTATGATTAGTATTCTATTGGTAGCAATAATTAGTATAATAGTAATAATAATAATCTATATTTATAAAGGACTTTAAAAGTTACAAAACTTTCCTCACAACAACTCTGTCAGGGATATAACTCAGCCTCCCCCATTTTAAAAATAAGAAGAGCAAGAGATAGAGAGGTGATGTTCAGGGAAGACTTGGAACCTAGGCCTCTTGAATCCAACACTAGGTTTCCTTCATAGTCAAGGTTTCAAGGAACTAAGGTTGTGTTTTCCAAAACCATGATTACTATGACAATGATATCCAACGTCCAAAAGTTCAACTATAGACAATAGATTCATAATGATTTCAAGCTGGAAGGGACCTAAGAGAACAAATGTTTTATCTAGAGTTGTCGTTTAATGTGTTACCCTCTTTATAATAATAAATATCACCTTTCTTTTCTAACTCTGAAAACTGAATTTTCAAAAGACCTTCTAAAATGTCAGAATATCAGAATCAAAGGACAGATGATTGAATATAAAATAGCTTACAGGTTATGCTGTTTTTTTAATCTGAATGCAATTCTTTTATATACTGAATGACAATAAAATAGAGATCAGTGAAGATGAAAATTAGTAAAAATATTTTTATCTGAATTAAAAGAAAAGTTTAAAAAGAAACCCTTTACAGTAAATATACAAAATAAGGAAATATATATATATATGATATATGTAGTATATTTGTATGTATTCAATTTTCAGTATATACCCAGTAGACCTTATCTATTTTCTAAGGACCACTCTGGCCAATTATAGAAAGGTTCATCACCAAAACAGTATACTAAGAGGATGAATTCTTTGGTCATACTTACCCATGAAAAAACAAAAATTCTGAATGCTCCTAATTCCTGTGTAGCCACCTTCCACTTCCATGATTTTTGATGGCAAAGCAGTGGAAAGGGGAGCAGAGGGTGCTGCACAAGTGACCTGTATTTGTTAAATAGACAAATAATTCTTTAGTTTCAAAGAGAACTCATTTTGAATGATTAGTCTATATTCATGTTTCAGAGAATAGGGGGTAAGTAGTGGAGGGCAGAACACTGGGAATGGGGAGAGAGGAATTAAATTCTACTAATGGAAAGGGCATGTTCTAGGACCTTCTAACCAAGATCTCCTAGAGATAAGGTAATGCATCAGGGACCTCACAGAAGTTTTCATTCAAGAAGAATGGGGACATTGTACCCTGGGCAAGAGAGGTGTTGCTTGAGACATGGCCTCTGAACAAGCATAAGGGAAAAGTGAGTGAGTCTCAAATTTTCTTTCCAATCTGGCTCTCCTCTAATGTGAAGTTAAGTGAAGGAGGGCAAGTTTAGCTTTGTACTCTCTCTTCCTCTCTCTCTCTCTCTCTCTCTCTCTCTCTCTCTCTCTCTCTCTCTATATATATATATATATATATATATATATATATATGAATGTGTACATGTATGTATATATATATATATGTATGTATATACAAACATGCATGTGTGTATAATATGCAACCCAAGCCTCAAAACCCGTTGGTATAGGCCTCACTCCTCATTGAAAGAGATTGATTGCTCGATGCTCCCTGCTTACATGAGGAGCAGAGTTGCTGAAAGCTAGTGAGGAGAGATACACTGATCTTCCAGCTTCCAGTTTCAAGAGAGAAGACACACAGGTACAACCTCCCTTCACCCTGAAGGGAGAAGATTCTGTGAAGAAGACAACATGTACAGGACCTGGCCTTCTAATCATGTCTTTATTACCGGTTTGCTTCAAGGAACTTTTCCTTGGGAGATATGGCTCTCTCTCTCTAGTTCTCTCTCTCTCTCTGTCTCTGTCTGTCTCTCTGTCTCTCTGTCTCTCTCTCTCTTTCTCTCTCTCTGTCTCTCTCTCCCTCTCTCTTTCTCTCTCTTCTCTCTCCCTCCCTCTTGCTCCAAAAGGGAAAGTTCATTGACTCTCTGTATATAACTTGGAATATAGTCTCATATGTATATTTTCTCTTGTCTCTGTATGCTATATCTTTGCATAAATGAATGTATTCGCTATTTCTATGTGTGTTCACTGTGGAATTGGCAATTCGTGGTAAGGGTGTCCAGTCTTGGATATATAGCTTGGGACTCTCCTCCCTCATTAGGCAATCAAGAGTATAGCTTAAACCTAAAAATTACTTCTCCCAGACTAACAATATTTAAGGGAAGAGATAGACACAATTTCAGTGCAGTTATCCCTCTCACTGAGGAGAGCAGAGTAGCCAGACTCCCAATCTTCTGCTTGCCTTCTCTAACAGGAATCAAAGTCATCTTGGAAAAGGGTAGGAGTAGAGGATGGTCTAGCAGGGGAGAGGAACCTGTAGCCTTAAGGCCACATGTGGCTTTCTAGGTCCTTAAGTGCAGCCTTTTGACTGAATCCTTGAGGATTTGTTCTATAAAATTTGGATTCAGTCAAAAGGTCGCACTTAAGGATCTAGAAGGCCACAGGTCCCCCACCCCTATTTTTGTGTCTGTAAGTCTCATCTAGATAGACTAATGTGGACACACATAATCTACATGGGTAAGACAAAACAGCCCTACCCCACCCCTTATAGACAGACGGATGGATAGATAGAGCTATATCCATCTCTTTCACTCTATTATCTAGATAGCTAGCAAGATATATATATATATATATATATATATATATATATATATATATGTGTGTGTGTGTGTGTGTGTGTGTGTGTGTGTACTCACTCACACATATCTTTCTATTTCCTTCTGTCCTACCTCTATGTCTCTTTCCTTTTTCTCTCCTGTTCTTACTTTCTTACAGGTATCCTTAGCTTCAAGTAAGGCCCATTAGACCTAGGACTGATATATAATCCATTGTAATTTTCCTTAGAAGAATAATTTTATGCCTTATAGGTTTAGGAGTATTGTTAAGTGTTTCATGAATCATTGTGATAGATTTATATGTTCATTACTGAATTAGATGTTCCCCTGTAGTCTAAGTATTTCAAGTTATAGATGGAATGTCTCTCACTGAACACCGAATGTCTTTGTTTTGTGAGGTACATTATTGCTCACACCTTATGTACAATATCTAAAAAGATCCCCAAAGTACTGAGATGCAGCTGGTATGTTAACAAACCCACTTGTGCAATAAGGGCAAAAAAAGCAAGCAAAGCCTCAAAGCTGTTACATTTGCCAGTAGGTGACTGAATCACTGGCAAGGAGACCCATTACCTCACCTGTAAACTGTAGTTCTTGGCTTTGAAGTGAGATATTCAATTCCCAGATTGCAGCATATATACAAACCTCAATTTCAAACACAGACAGACAGTATGTGATACAGATATACTAATCAGTTCTGAGATGCTGCCTGTCGGATATGTATTAGGGAGTTATCCAACTGTGAGTTCAGCATGCATTACCAGATAGGGGAAACTAATATGGTGGCAGATGTCCTCTCTTGTAGGACTCAAAGGTCTGAAGCCATGGTGATATCATTGGTATCAGCCATAGTAATAAAATAACACAAAAAAGATAGTCTCTGAATACACAGGCTGCTAACATGAAAGCATAGCTGACATTTTGGATTTGCACAGGAGAGTATTATAAATTTTGTGACATAAATTTTGTTGTTTTGAACCAAACCTTCTTGCTTCAGTTCCCAATAAATAAGCATTTATCAAGCATTTTCTTACTATATGCTAGTCTATGTACTAAGAGCTAGCTATACAAGGAAAAGTAATGAATAAATAAATAAATAGATAAATGAATGAATGAATGAACTGACTCTGTCCTGCTACCATTAGGTGAGGGACAGGGGAGGAATGAATGAATGAATGAACGAACAAAACAAAAACCAGTCACTGTTCTGTATTAGAAATCACAGAGAGTATAAACCACAGCTGATTGAATAGGGAGTGATATGGTCAGACCTTTAATTTAGGAGGATTAATTTGATAGCTGAATGGAAGATAAATTGGTGTGGAGAAAAACTGGACACAGGGAGATCAAACAACATGGCTATTGCAATAGTCTAGGCATGAGATGATTAGGCTCAATGTCAAGGTGGTAGCAATGTCAGAGGAGAGAAAGGGATGTATACAAGTCATGTTCTGATGGTGAAATTTCTACCCTACCACCAGGCATTCATTTCTACTATCCTGACATCATTGGTGGTGCCTGTAGTACATGTGGCTGGGACAGCACTATATAAAGCACATGCAAAATTTTAAAAAGTGATTTGGGTGGGAGATACCAACAACTTTGGGAATCTGGAAACTTCTTCTCAATTAATCACTAAATATTTATTAAGTGCCTACGATATGCCAGGAATTGCAGGATACTAAAGCAAAAGACAGTCCCTGCCCTTAAGGAGCTCACAAACAATATGCAAACAAATCAAATGTGTGAAGCAAGACATGCGTGCAGAAATAGGAAATAGTTAAAGGAAGAAAGGCATTAGAATTAAGAGGATGTAGAAAGACCCAGAAAAAGATGGAATTTTAGTTGGGACTTAAAGGAAAGTGGGTAAGTCAGTAGACAGAGTTGAGGAAGAAAAGATTCTAAGCACAGGGAACAACTGGAGAAAGTGCCCAGAGCCAAGAGATAGAGTGTCTTGTTTGTGGAAGAATCAGGAGGCCCATGTCACTGAACTGAATAGTACATGATGAGAGAGATCTGGATGATGATCCAGAAAAGGAGACTGAGAAGAAGCAGTCAGGTAGGTAGGAGGAAAACCAGGAGAGAGAAGTGTCCCTGAAAACCTAGAGAGAAAAGGATGAGCTTACCTTTAATGAAGCTAGTGGTTCTAAAAAGTGGAGCTTAAGAGGGAAGGGATGTCAGGCTTGGGGGGAAGCACAAAGGTAGGAGATGGGAAAGAGCAAATAGGACAGTTCAAATACAAGTGCATTGTGAGCAGAAACCTTCATTCATTACATATTCTAATCAGCTAACAGTACATGGAAAGTAGGTGTTTAATGAATACATGTTGCCTGCTTGATTTGGCTAGAATATATAGTGAATTAGAGGGAATGATATGTAATCAGTCTGGAAAATTAGGCCCATGTGTGAAGAGACTTAAATGCCAGAGGAGTTTATATTTTATCCTAGGGACACTAGGGAGCCGCTGAAGGTTCTTGATGTTCAGACTTTAGGAATATGTGGGGACAGATTAGAGAGAAACAGTCTATGCATGTGACCACAATGTAATGACAACTCTCAACAGCGGAAAATTAATGGAGGCAAGAGGAGTGTCTAGAAGAGAGAACCCTGCACAGATAAGAGAGAGGCATAGGTGACTGAGAGACAAGTTAACCAGGCACCTGGAGCAAATAGCAGAATGATTGGAGACGTGGTAGAGAATAGAGGAATCAACAGCATCCAGGTATATAAACAAAGAGTTTGGTAGACTGCAAATAGCCACATCAGGAGGGTACAGCAAATGCCTCAGCAGAGACTTCTGGCAATACTGATCTGTAATACCACTGACGTCATTTTGACTGACTCTGTCTTGCTACTGTTAGGTTAGGGACAGGAGAGGAATTAAATAAAAACAAACTTATACTCCTGGGAGAAATTTGGAGAGCATGACCATTTGACATAGGTGCCAAATACACTTCAACTTAATTTTTTTTTTTAATTTACTTTACTATGCTGCTTTGATTAAATGCCCTCTTTTCAGTCTGATTTCATGTGTTTTATTTGGATATGATCTGGCAGGGACATTGGTGAGAGTAAATGAGCTGAACTAAATATATGAGAAGCCCTCCCAAGACTGAAAACCTAGTCTGTATGAACTCAGAAATGAATATATGGGTCATGTATTATACTAGAGGGTATGAGGGATTTTCTAAATGTACCCAGTGTAAAGCCAAGCACGAGCAACTTTCCAGAGGACTGCTGCTGTGAACAGCTTCAAGGTTCTGATTACATAGAATAGTGAACTCTCTATTCATTCAGCATTAAATTAAGGCAAAACATTCACAGAAATCAAAGTACAGCATTCACAATGCTATGGCATAACCACTTATCACTAAAATGGCCACATAGTTTTCACCAAAGTGGCCACATAGTTTTAAATAAAGTACAATCAATTAGTAACTCAATCATTTAGAAAGTCCTTAATTTTGGACACAAAGTACAAAGGTCAAGATTCTCTACCCTTTAGTCACATTGTCTTAATCTCTCAGTCAAAAAGTTTCTTTCTTCTTAATTAGAGATTAGTTTCCAATCATCTTAATTCAATCATCCTGAAAAGGTACAGGATACAAAGTCCTCCAACCCTAGACCACAGTAAATCATGATCTTCTCAGTTTGCATTAAATACCCAAGGAGAGGTCTTTCCATCTTGACTCTAGGCAGGCCCTCAGCTTCCATGGTTACTCTTCCATGGTCCCAGCTCCTGCCTGAATCTACCCAACTGTCACCTGAGTTCAAAGGCAGACAGCTCTCAGTTCCTTGTCCAGTTCCTTGTGAAGTTCCTGTTCCCTATTGAATCTCACAGTGTCTAGTCCACCTCAAGTCCTTCACAGTTTCTATTCCTGGGAAGACAAAGCTTAACAAAGCCACAATAACATTCACCCACATTGCCGGCACTATCATCAATTTACTCTCTGCCTATGAAATCAAGATAGACCCAACCAAAAGGTCTGAGGAATGAACACAAATAATCAGTATAGTTCCAGGACCTCTAAAAATGTCAGTAAGACCCTCTTCCAGGATGTCTGTAAACATACAACAAGAAAATCCTCTTTCTGGGCTTCTGAACCAACAGTAAGGTCCCAGGGCTTCTATAACAACAGCAACATCAACAGACAAATCTAACAAAGTAACTTCAAAACAGACAGACAAAATACTGGTGCCACAGTCATGCTTCCTCCCAGTTCTCTCTTCTCATTTCTCAGTTCTTCTCAATTTTCTTCTCAGTTCTTCTCAGTTCTCAGTTCAGTTCTCAGTTCTCCGCTCTGCCACCACAAGTTCTGTTCTCCATTCTGCTCTCAATTTGTAGCAGTTCCCAGACATTCTCAGGATCCTAGAAGTTCTATCTCTCTCAGCAATTCTGGCTTTCCAGCTTGGGGTTTTCCTTACATATGGTATTGGCTCCTCCCTGTTCTTCCCCTTCCTGTTACATCAGCAACTTCATCCCATTGTGGGATTCACAAGCTCTGGATCTTAATACTTGATACAATTATGAATTTCAAACAAGGTGCTAAGTACCTGTTTAATTGCCAACAGAAGGGGCAGGGAAGATCTTCAAATCCCCATTACCATTACATCCAGTATGTTTTGAACCCCTACCCCATTGTGAAATTAGGAACCTCTAAATTCAACTTGATTCTGGACATTCTGTTTTTATCATGCTGACTCCTGGGCAAAGAATAACAGAGAAACAGTAAACACATGAGTTGGAATGCAAGTAGGAACAATAATAAAAAATTAGACATACATTTTCCAAATAAGAACATTTCCCTTTCTCTACATTTATATAACCTGAAGAGGAAGCTTCTACTCCACTTTGGGCCCCTTCCTGCAACCGGGGCAAAACACAATCTCTGTTCATTCTCCTCATCTCTAATTTCCCAATCTATCTCCCCCACTCTGCCCTCATTTTCTTTCATTCACCCTCTTCACTATATAATTAGCTAGTTTAACTTCATACTGTACTTACCTTTGAATCTATTACCCCTTGTCCTATCTCTACTTATCCATTTCCAATCCCCAATTGTGAATTAGCCCCCACCATTTGCTTCCTTATTACTCATGGACATTTATGGTCACTAGACAGAAACACACAACTCATTATAAGTGGCTCTATTACAAATTTAAATTACCTTTTCTTAGTGGGACCTTTACTATCTTATCTGCACAACTATCTTTTTAATACAGTGTACCCTACTTTTTTGTGCTCCCTATATTACCTTTTCCAAATCTCTTCTCTGCACAAATTATTTATATGTTCCCTCTTCCCTCCCTCTCATCAAAGGACTATATTTCATGCTTTGCAAATAAACAAACAAAAATACTTGTTCCTCCTAATTGTATGCCTAAAATCACCTAAGCATCAAACACACACACACACACACACACACACACACACACACACACACACACACACAACATTCTCTCTTTCTTTATGCCAGGATTTGAGGAAAAGGTGAACCCTTCTTGCCAATGTCAATTCCTCAGTGTGTATTTTTTATCTCATCCCCATCCCATCTCTTCCAGAAGCTTGCCTCTTTGTCCTCCCTCTCTTTAGTCTTCAGTTTCTCTTTATCTACTGGCCCTTTCCTTGTAGTATACAGACATGCCTAGATGTCTTTCATCTTTCAAGACTTTTATTTGACCCTGCCATCCCCTAAAGCTATTGCTTGTTATCTCTTCTCATTTTCACAGAAAATAAAAATAAAAAATAAATGTCATTGTTGTCTACATTTCCTTACTTCTGAGAGAAATTATTATTTCTCCCTCATATTAATAACTAATTATGGAATTGGGACTAAGATTTTTCCCCCTTACTACTTCCTCACTCAGAAATCAGCCCCTGTAGATTATTCAGGTGGCATTTGAAGTACAGGGCTGATAAAGAAATGGAAAGTTTAAATCTTATCAAAAGGGAAAGAAATTTTAGTTTAGGTGAACATATGGCAGCCTATTGTGTTTCAGTCAGCCAGGTCTGAGTAGAGGTGGGCCCCTTTGTATCTAGATTGCCCTAAGTGGGGGATAAGTCTGGATAAGAGATAAGTCTCTTTGTCCAAGACTGAGGTGTCAGAGTCTTGTCCACCAGCCCCTAGTTAGAATAAGTCCACCCCTTATTATAATATTCATTCTTTCATTATTAAACAGAATTGATTCCTACCCTGATGAAGACCTACTCTTCCAAGGTCTTATTAGCATTGAGTGGGTTCAATGATTGGTCCTTGGTATTTAAGAGTTCCTTTGACCCGTTAATCCACCTAGCATAATGAATAAAATTATTAATTACCCAGAAACTATGTCTCTTCAACTTTTTATACATCACATCTCCCACTAACCTGACTTTTAGTCCCACCAGTCACTTGATACTTACTCTTTCCTCGATGCTAGTGCCTTTCTTCTGAGATTCCTTCCAGCTTTTCTCATGTGTACATAGTTGTTTGCATGCTGTCTCCTTCATTAGAATATGAATTCCTGAAGAGCAGGGGATGTCTTCTGCCTTTCTTTTTATCCCATGTTTAGCATAGTACCTGGAACACAGTAGATACATAATAAATGCTTGTTCATTTGACCTGATTTTTCTCTCCTCAACCCTCATTTTTCTTGACCTCTATGGTCCTCCTTCCTCTTCCTAACTATGAAAGACATAAGAATTCTGATCAATACATATATATATATATATATGTATATATATACATATATATATATGTATATATATACATATATATATGTATACATAATATATACATTTTTTTGGCATGGCTAGTGTGGGAATTTGTTTTCCTTGACTATATGTATTTGATCTAATGGGTTTGCTTTTCTTTTTTTAATGGAAGGAAAGAAAATAAATCCTCATTAATCTGAAAAAAATTAAATTAAAAAAAGAATAACAAATAGCAATCCTCAAACTATGGGAAGTCACCTGGAAACGGACAATTTGGGCTATGTCCTATGCAAAGCCAATCCCAACTTCTTCTTAGATATACTTTATACATGCTCAAATTCAGACTAATAAACAGAAAAAAAGGGAGGGGGAAGGAGAAGAGTCAAAATAAAAAAGCTCAAATCATTTTGATGCTAACCAAGACCATTAAATGTATCATTTAGACATTAAATATTGAAATGGGACTGCACAGATACCATGTAATTGCACCTGTGGTGTACTAATCCAGCAAAGTAATATAGAAAATAGCACGATCAGAAATTTTGAGAAATTACACAGGCTTTCCAACTCAACTTTCCAACATGAGCACCTTGCCATACTTAGGGTATCAAGTGAAATGGTGCTTTAAGCAGCTGCTTAATACAGCAGGTTTCAATGAGTCTGAAGGAAAAGACAGATGGCTTATGGACATCTGGGAGCATTTTAATATTAACCAAATAAATGAAGATTGGAGGGGAGTGTCAAAGGCATATCCTATTGAATGCTTAATCATGCAAAGTGGGTATTCCAAATGTTTGTTTCCAATAATCTTTTGCAATTTGTGCAAATTGGCATCAGTCAGGAAGCTATGGTTTGAAATAAATTAGAAGCAGCCTAAGAGAAAGTGGACTGTGAAATAGCTGGGATTCCTATGAATATTGAAAATAGTGTTGTTTTTGTTACTGCTGTTAAGTTGTTTTCAGCCATGTCTGACTCTTCATGACCCCATTTGGGGTTTTCTTAACAAAGATACTGGAGTACTTTGCCATTTCCTTCTCCAGCTCATTTTACAGATGAGAAAACTAAGGCAAACAGAGTTAAGTGACTTGCCCAGGTTGCACAGCTAAAAAGTGTCTGAGGCTAGATTTGAACACAGAAAGATGAATCTTCCTGACTCTAGCTCCATCACTCTATTTACTGCACTCCCTAGCTGACTGTGCCACTTTTCCAGGATATAGATGCTGCATATTGGGTACATAACTAAGCAAATAGCATAGAAGGATTCATTTAAAAAATAAAAATCAGGTGTCTTAATATATAATAAATAAGTGTCTCTTAAGCTGTAAGAGAACATCATTTCCATAATTTTCTTAACCTAGCAACCATATTTCTCTCATTCCTATATTGTATATCAAGAAATATTGAAAGATGAGCCTTTACTCCATATAACTACTTTCAGTTGTTAGGAATTTTTAAACTATTCTATCTGTTAGGACTCTTCCACAATTTTTTTTAAATGCAGAAATTGAATACACAGAATTTAGGCATTAGCCTCCCTACTCTCTTTAATTTCTCTGAAATTAATTATATAAGAATGAAATCTAAGACAACAGAGCCTTGCTTTCACATAGGAAGAAAAGAAGGAAGGCAATGAGTATTTATTAAACTCCAATCATGTGCCAGACATTGTGCTAAACACTTTACAAATATTATCTCAGTTGATCTTCACAACCAGCCTGGGAGTTAGCTGCTATTACTAACCCCGTTTTACATTTTAGGAAACTGAGGCACATAAAGTTAAGTGAATTCCCCAGGGTCACACAGCTAGTGAGTATCTGAATTAAGATTTAAGCTCAGGTCTTCCTGACTTCAGGCCCAGTGATCCATCCCAGACTTCTAGCTACCCCTGGATATGGCATAGGCTATCTCCATTATTTCCAGTTGGCTTGTCATACTTTGATGATGGCTTTTTTTCTATTCTATTTTTCATTTTATTCTATTCTATTCTATTTCTACTTCTATTCTATCACTTGCACTTTAATTTTTAAACAGCCATAGTCTCTGATATAAGGTTTTTAGCTTAGTACAGAAAAAGTAAATGAAGGTCTCATACCTTGAAAGTACCCAATGGCAAGCAGTAGTTGATCAACTATCATTTATTAAGGATCTACTATGTACCAAGCACTTTGCTAAGCACTAGGGATGCCAAGAAAGAAGGGAACACAGACCCTCTTTTCAAGAAGCTGTTAGTTTAATGGGGGAGATAATATTCAAACAACTATGTGCAAACAAAACATATAGAGGACAAATTGAAGGTAGCCTTAGAAGAAAGGCACTAAGATTAAAGAGAACTGGGAAAGGCTTTTTTTTTGGCAGAAAGTGAAATATAGCTAAGTTTTGAAGGAAGCCAGAGAAGCTAAGGGATCAAGATGATATAAAAGAGAGTTCCAGATATGGAAACAGCCAGAGAAAACTCTCCAGGACAGGAGATGGAGTGTCCCATTGGACAAACAGCAAGGAAGCTTGTGTCCCTGGATTTTAGAGTGTGCGAGGGGAAGTGTGGGTTAAGAAGATTGTAAAGGTAAAAGGGGGCCAGGTTAGAAAAGGCTTTAAAATTTGAAGAGCATTGTGTGTTTGATCTTGGAAGTAAGGAGCCACCAGGATTCACTGAATACTACAGAAAGAAAATGTTTCTCTTTGGGTCCATGCTCCTTTTTTACTGAACACATTCTGTTTTATTTGAACTGAACCCAAACCACAGCTATCATCTGGCATTGAAGCATCATGGAAGAAGGGCTATTTATCTTCAACACCACTGCTATTTGATCTCGGGTAGGTGGATTCTCTCCTTTTTGCCCCATTCCCTTCCTATATTTCATATAATGCACATGTTTTACAATCCCAGCACTGTGGTTATAACAAGACATTAACAAAATCAGTTCCTTCATCTGTAAACTAATGGACTTGAAGAAAATCAAGAAAGTAAGTTAAAAGGTTATCTAATCCAACATTCTTATTACACAACTGGGAAAACTGAAGCCCAAAGAAATAAAATGATTTGTTCAAGAACACAGAGGTTGGAAGAAATGGAACAAGAATTTGATCTCAGGTCCTCTCACTACAAATCTGATGCACTTTCTACTGTCCCACACTGATATTTAAGGTCCCTTCATCTATAAATATAGATCTATATATCCGTCAATGATACAAAAATCAAAAGAGGTCTCAGGGACTTTACAGAAAGATGGAAAAGCCTAGTGTCCCCACAGGTAGAAAGATCTGCAGGAAGATCAGTATGTAAATTTATATTGCAAATGTTACCTTTCTCATCTTATGGAAAATCATCTTTTTAGATTTGTATTATTAAATTGTAAGCTCCTTGAGGGCAAAAGCAATCTTTTTCCTCTTTTTGTATTATTGGCACATTGTGCAGTTTCTAGCACATAGTAGGCATATAATAAATGTTGAATAACTGATTCTTGTCTCCAGAAGACAGAACTAGGGCAATTGGTGACAGTTATAAGGAAGTTCATTTTAATTTATTATGAAGAGCAACTTAAAAATTAAAGTATCATGAAAATAGAATGAGCAGTTTCTTGATCCTGTCACTAGAAATATTTAAGCAAAGGCTGGATGACCACTTTTTCTGGATATTGTAGAGGGAATTCACCAATGAGTCTGAATTGGAATGAATGATCTCTAAAGTCTCTTCTGGTAGACTTCTAAGATTTTTTTGTTGTATGTTGAAAAAGTTTGACCCAAAGAAGTTTAAATGGAATGTTCTAGATATGTTGAAAAATTGGAATTAGCAAAAAGTTTGCATTTCCATTATAAAATACAAGACAGAGTGTAGATGGCATTTGTTTCAAATCATTCATGAAATTCTACAGAAAAGAGGGAAATTGATCAATCAAAATTTATAAACATCTTCTAGATTCAAAATTGTAAAAATGACACAATTCAGTAAACTAAAAAAGGTTCCAAGGATTCCAGTTTCTCTAATTAGAAATTACAAGACCTAAGATTATATTATAATATATTTGCATTGACCTACTTAGCTCATTTTTATGACATAATTGACATGGCTGAACTTAAAAATATTTGTCTTTGAGGGAGAAAAATAGTGAAAGTATCAAGCAAACTGCATTCAACAAGACTTAAAACATCATTGAAAAATAACCCACTCAGTGGCGGAGTCAAGACGGCGGAGTAGAAACAGCACTTCCACAGAGCTCCAGCCCACTCCACTTCAAAATTATGTAAAAAAAAGGGGGACTCTGAACGACCTCTGGAGCTCCAGAACTCACAAAATGACAAAGAGAAGCTAACCTCCTGCTGAGGACAGCCCAGCAACACGGCAGTAAGTGGCCAGCACAGCATTCTTGGAGTCAAGCCTAGCCCCATGTGAGTCAGAGGTTTTAGATCCAGGACAGCCAGACCAGCAGCTGGCTGGAGGGACCCCAGAACACCAGCAGCTGTGGAGTTTCCAGAATTATCAACACATAGATGCCTGGGACGAAGTGAGAGGTCAATGCCCTATGGACTTTGGGACTGGTTGGGAGCATGTCATCTTCTTCCCCTGTGGGTGAAAAGCCACTGAGGAGCCTGGGCAGCTTGTGCCACATTGCCACTTTGAAGCTTCAGCTCCTGGCCCGAGAACTGCAGGGTGATCCGGCAATCAGTCTGGGGGGGGGGGGTAATTGTTCTGGCTTCACCCTTGTTGGATCTGGATTGTGGTCTGGGGTGGAGGTCTTGGGGTGTGTGACCAGCTTGCCAGAGCATGTGGAGGTTTCAAAGAGGCCACCCAACTAATATTTCCGGAAGTTGAGAAAACCCCAGCATTTGGGACAGAAGCTCCCCTGACTGGTGGCAGAGTCCTATTGTGGCAACAAGCCCAAAAGGCAAGTAATTGAGTGGCAACATGCCTAGGCAAAGGAAACAAAATAAACAGAAAAATGCAACGTTAGACTCCTATTTTGGGTGCAAAGAGGATCAAAGCATGGAACAGGAAGAGGACTATGAGGTCAGAACTCCTGCACCAAAAGCCCCAAATGAAAATACAAGCTGGTTACAGGCATAGAGGACCTTAAGAAGCAGATAAGAGAAGTGGGGGGGAGGGGCGGAAATTGGGAAGAGAAATGAGAAAGATGCAAGAAAAGTATGAAATGAGAGTCAACAGCCTGACTGAGGAAAATAACAGCTTAAAAAATAGACTAACTCAAATGGCAAAAGAGGCTCAAAAAGGCAATGAGGAGAAGAATGCCTTAAAAAGCCAAATTTGCCAGATGGAAAAATAATCTCAAAAGCTCACTGAGGAGAATGATTCCTTCAGAATTAGACTAGAGCAAATGGGAGCTAGTGACTTTATGAGAAATCAAGATTCTATTAAGCAGATCCAAACAAATGAAAGAATAGAAGGCAATGTGAAAGGTCTCATGGGAAAAACCACTGAAAAAAACACTATAAAATAGATCCAGGAGAGATAATCTAAAAATGATTGGACTACCTGAAAACCATGAACAAAGAAAGAACCTAGAAATCATCCTTCAAGAAATTCTCAAGGAAAACTACCCTGATGTTTTAGAACCAGAGGGCAAAATAGAGGTTGAAAGAATCCAGAGATCACCTCCTGAAAAAGATCCTAAAAAGAAAACTCCTAGGAATATTGTAGCCAGGTTCCAGAATTCCCAGATCAAGGAGAGAATATTACAAGCAGCCAGGAAGAAACAATTTCAATATTGTGGAAACACAATCAGAATAGCACAGGACCTGGCAGCTTCTACACTGAGGGACTGAAGGGCATGGAATATGATATTCCAGTGGGCAAAAGAACTGGGATTAAAACCAAGAATCACCTACCCAGCAAAACTGAGTATCATGTTTCAGGGGAAAATATGGTCATTCAGTGGAATAGAGGACTTTCAAGCATTCCTGAGGAAAACACCAGAGTTGAATAGAAAATTTGGCATTCAGATACAAGAAGCAAGAGATGCTTGAGAAGGTAAACAGGGAAAAGAAATCATAAGGAACTTATCAAAGTTGAACTATTTACATTCCTACATGGAAAAACGATAACTGTAACTGATGAAACCTTTCTCAGTATGAAAATAGCTGAAGAAGGGTATATGGGCATATGAATACATATGTGAATGTGTGTATATATGTTTACAGGTATACATGGATAGAGGGCACAGGTCGAATTTAATGGGAAGGGATGATACTTAAAAGGTGAAATTGAAAGATGAGAGAGGAACATAATGAGAGGAGATGGGGAGAGACAGAATGAGGTAAACTATCTCATGTAAAAGAGGCAAAGGAAAGTGGTTGCAGGGGAGGAGAAGAACAGGAAGGCAAAAAGGCAAAAACTTATTCTCATTGAATTTGGATCAGAGAGAGAATGACATACATACTAAATGGGATATCTCACCCTGAAGGAGAGTTGGGGGGAGGAGGATGGGGGAAGATGATGGAAGGGAGGGCAGGCTGGGGGAGAGGGAAGTTGGAAGCACCCACTTTTGAAAAGGGACAGGATCAAAGTGGGGAGTGGACCAGCTGGGAGGTGGGATAGGAGGGAGGGAAATATAGTCAGTCTTTCACAATATATCTACTATGGTAATGTTTTGCATAGCTACACATGTACAACATATGCTGAATTGCTTATCTTCCCAGTAAGAGTGGGTGACAAGGGAAGAAGGGAATGAATCTGGAATTTGAAGTTTTAAAATCAAATGTCTTAAAAATATATAAATACTCTTAAAATTAATACTATTTTACATATAATTGGAAATAAGATGTGCAGGCATTGAGGCATGGGAATTCACCTTGCCTTACTGGAAAAGTCAAAGGGGGTGTGGGAGAAGAGATGGGAGAGAGCAGCTGGGATAAGGGGATATACTGTGGGACTGCTATTCTGGGGTCATGGGTAGGGGGGAAATGGGGGAAAATTGTAACTCAAAATCTGAGAGAAATGAATGATGTAAAAGTTAATAAAACATTTGAAGAAAAATAATCCACTCATTTCTGACATTATTTTAATGATTTTTTACACTCAACATAGAAGACTGTAAAACTTAAACATGATATTTTATTTGCACTTTTTACATATCACTATTTGGTTCATTTCTTATTTATATAGTGTCCTTTATTTCTGAAAATGAAATTATTATGCTAAAAATTTAAAACATATGGTAAGAAAATGATATAAATAATATTCTATCATTACTCTCTAAACCACTATTTTTAAGTACTACAATCAATGTGGGGGTAGAGAATAAGAGTTCTTGGCTTCATTAAAGTAAAGAAAACTTGAGTTCAAATCCCAACACTCCTTCTTCCTAACTGCAAAGTAAATCATTTAACCTTTGGTGCCTCAGATAACTTCTTGAGGATCTATCTACTAAAATATAGAGGGGTTGAAATGTGTATGCTGTGAGCAAAGGGAAATCCCACAGTGGGAGTCGTGATACTATCCTTTAAATAGTTTAGATGGCTGCTGTTTTAGCTAGTTGCTTTTATGCTAGTATCTAGAGGACAGACATAATATCATTTTAGAAAAATAACATTTATCTTATTGATAACTATTTACATATGAAAGGAGACTTATGTGATATATTCTTAATTTTTTTAAGAAAATAAAGATTTTTCAGAGGCATTTAATTTGGCTTGAAGCAATCACACTTAATTAACAAAAGTTAAAAACGTCTATACCCTGGAACTACTTCCATTAACTAAAATAAAAATGGCAGTCAATGTGTTGTGAATTGCTTTAGGATACTATTTACATTTTCTAAAAATACTGGTGTATGGCATTATCAGAAACTATAAAAGATACAACATTGTCCCCCTTGGAATTATAAAATTCTTCTTTGCTATTTTCTTAGAGCATTAGAGGATAATTTTATATATTAGGGTATAAATAGAAATGTTTAATACATAATCATCATGAGTTGAGTATAAACAAATCATGGCAAATTTATTTCAATTACTTTTCTAAAAATATTATTTGACTGGTAGACTAAGGAAGTGTTGTAGACTAATTTGCTTGGCCAAGGTACATTTTGAGGCTTAAAATATATTGATGGAACCCCCAAAATACAAAGTTCTATGGCCAAGGCCATGGGCCTTTTGAGAATGGAAACATCAGTCCAAGTCAGAATTACCTCTCTGAGAAAAGACAGATGGAAATTAAAATCACAAAGTAGATATGAGGAAGGCAAAAGAATTGGAATTGTCTTGGATGATTGTGTTGCTAAGAAGAGATAAGTTTATCATAGTTGATAATAGCAAAATGTTGCTCTTACCATGTACAATAGTCTCCTAGTTCTGCTCATTACACTCAGCATCAATTCGTGTAAATCTTTGCAGGTTTTTCTGAAATCTTCCTGTTCATCATTTCTTATAGCACAATAGTATTCCATTAAATTTATATACCACAACTTGTTCAACCATTCCCCAACTGATGGGCATCCCTTCAATTTCTAATTCTTTGTCACCACAAAAAGAGTTACTATAAATATTTGTCTACATGTAGGTCCTTTCCCCCTTTTTTATGATTTTTTGGGGATACAGACCTAGTAATGGCATTGTTAAATCAAAGGGCATACACAGTTTGATTGATTGCCTTTTGAGCATAGTTCCAAATTGCTCTCCATAAGGGTTGGATCAGTTCACAACTCCACCAACAATGCCTTAGTTTCTCTATTTTCCCCAATCTTCTCCAACATCTATCATTTTCCTTTTCTGCCATATTAATTAATACACTAGGTGTGATATGTGTAAAGCCAAGCATGAGCAGCTTTCCAGAGAACTGCCGTTGTGAACAGCTTCAAGGTTCTGATTACATAGTATAATGAACTCTCTATTTATTCAGTAATAAACTAAGACAAAACATTGACAGAAACCAAAGTACAGCATTCACAACGTTGTGACATAACTTTTCACTAAAGTGACCACATAGTTTTAAGCAAAAGATAGCATTCAGTAAGTCCCTAACTTAATCATCTTTAAGGAGCAAGCATCCTTAAGTAACACAAAGTACAATCATTCAGTAAGTCCTTAATTCAATCATCCTTAAGGAGCAAGCCTCCTTAATGGACATAAAGTAAAAAGGTCAAAGTTCTCCACTCCTAGGTCACAGTAAATCATAACCTTCTCAGTCAGCATTAGGTACCTGGATTCAAAGGCAGGCAGCTCTCAGCTCCTCGTACAGCCCCTCATCCAGTTCCTCATCCAATTCCCATTCCATATTGAAGCTCACAGTGTCCAATCCACCTAAAGTCCTTCACAGTTCCTGTTTCTGGGAAGACAAAGCTTAAAAGAGCCACAATAACATTCATGCATATTGCTGGCACCATCATCAATTCACTATCTGCCTGTGAAATCAACACAGACCCACCAAGGCCTGAGAACTCAATGCACATCACAAACAAAAATCAACACAGACAGAAGAGACAGAGTGCCACCACCCCAAATGTTCCCTTCTCAAAGTCTGCCACAACAAGTGCTCTCCCAGTTCTGCTCTTTCCCAGCCTGGGCTTCTCCTTATATATGTTCATTAAACTCCTCCCTGTTTGGCCCCTTCCTGTTGCATCAGGAACAGGGGTTCACAAGTTTTGTTTTTTAACAAAGACTTGATATAATCATGGGCAAGGTTTAAAGGAAACTTGAACTGAAACAAGGTGCTAAATAATTAAATAACTGAAACAAGGCGTTAACTACTTCTTAGCTTGCCATTACATTATGGTACCTCAGTTTTTAAAATTTGCATTTCTCTAATCAATAGAAGTTTAGAGCATTTTTTACATGACTATAGATAGCTTTAATTTCATTTCCTAAAAAGTGCCTACCCATATCCTTTGATCATTTATCAACTGAAGAATGATTTGTATTCTTATAAATTTGACTTAATTCTCTATATATTTGAGAAATAAGGCCTTTATCAGAAATAATTACTGTAAAAATTATCTCTCCTATTTCTGCTTTTCTTCTAATCTTGGTTGCATTAATTTTGTTTGTCCAAGAACTTTTTAATTTAATTTAATCAAAATTACCCATTTTGCATTTCATAATGCTCTCTATCTTTTGTTTGGTCCTAAATTCTTCCCTTCTCCCTTGATTTGATGGCTAAAGTACTTACTCTCCTGATGTGTTTATTATATCATCCTTCTAAATCATACACTCATTCTGACCTTATGTTGGTATATGGTGAGGGATGTTGGTCTATACTGGGTTTCAGCCATATTATCTTCCATTTTCCCAGCAGTTTTTGTCAAATAGTAAGTTCTTATGCCAGAAGTTGGAGTCCCTGGGTTTATCAAACAGTAGATTACTAGTCATTTACTACTATATCTCAAGCACTTAATCTATCCCACCAATGCACCACTATATTTCTTAGCCATTACAAAAAAGTTTTGATGATTGCTACTTTATAATATTGTTTTGGGGGAACGGAGCTAAGATGGCAGAGTAGAAACAGTGTGTCCAAGGCACTCTCCCCCCAAATCACCTCCAAACTATGTAAAAGGGGACTCTGAACAACTTCTGGAGCCCCAGCACCCACAGAACAACACAGAGAAGCTAACCTCCCACTGAGGACAGCCCAGCAGCCCTGCAGGAAGTACCAGAGCAACACTCTGGGAGCCGGCAGCTCTCTGGGAACTGGCAGCGCAGTGCACAGTGCATGGAGAGAAGAGCCCTGGAGAGCAGAGCCCAGGTCCGTGTGAGCCGAGGTTTTAGCCCCAGGGTGGCAGGGCCAGCAGCCGGCTGGAGGGACCCCAGAACACCAGCAGCTGTGGCGATTCCAGAATTATCAACTGAGATATGCCTAGGACAAAGTGAGAGGTTAGTGCCCTATGGACTTTGGGACCAGTATTTGGGGAATGAGTCAGCTTCCTCCCCTGGGGGCTAGAAGCCCCTGAGGAGACACTCCATTTTGTAGTTTTCAGTGGCGGCTCCAACTCCTGGCCTTCGAACTGTAGGGAGATCCAGTGATCAGTCTTGGGGGGTAATCGCTCTTGCTTTAACCTCCCTGGATCTGGATTGTGATCTGGAGGGGAAGGTCTGGGGTGAGTATCCAGCTTGCCAGAAAGCTGTGAAGACCCCAACGTTCGGGACGAAAGCTCTCCTGTCTGGTGGCAGAGTCCTGCTGTGGCAACAAGCCCAAAAGTCAAGTAATTAAGTGGCAACATGTCAAAGCAAAGGAAACAAAATAAATAAAAAAATGCAACCTTAGACTCCTATTTTGGGGGCAAAGAGGATCAAAGCATAGAATAGGAGGAGGACTGTGAGGTCAGAAATCCTGCTCCAGAAGCCCCAAAGGAAAATATGAGCAGGTTACAGGCCACAGAGGACCTTAAGAAGGACTTTAAAAATCAAATAAGAGAAGTGGAGGAAAAATTGGGAAGAGAAATGAGAAGGATACAGGAAAAGTATGAAATGAGGGTCAACAGCCTGACTGAGGAAAACAACACCTTAAAAAATAGACTAACTCAAATGGCAAAGGAGGCCCAAAAGGGCAATGAGGAGAAGAATGCCTTAAAAATCCAAATTTGCCAGATGGAAAAAGAATCTCAAAAGCTCACTGAGGAGATTCATTCCTTCAGAGTTAGACTGGAGCAAATGGAAGCTAATGACTTTATGAGAAATCAAGATGCTGTTAAGCAGATCCAAACAAATGAAAGATTAGAAGGCAATGTGAAATATCTCATGGGAAAAACCACTGACCTGGAAAATAGATCCAGGAGAGACAATTTCAGAATTATTGGACTACCTGAAAGCCATGATCAAAGAAAGAACCTAGAAATCACCCTTCAAGAAATTATTTTTTTTTTTAAAAGCAATTGGGGTTAAGTAACTTGCTCAAGGTTACATGGCTAGTCATTATTTATGCATGGGTGTTCATTTTCTGAGGCCGGATCTGATCTCGGGTCATCCCAACTCCGAGGCCGGTGCTCTTACTCACTGCGCCACCTAGCCACCCCTTTAGGGCAGTTGGGGTTAAGTAACTTGCCCAAGGTTACATGGCCTTCAAGAAATTCTTAAGGAAAATTGCCCTGGTGTTTTAGATCCAGAGGGCAAAATAGAGGTTGAAAGAATCCAGAGATCACCTCCTGAAAAAGATCCTAAAAAGAAAACTCCCAGGAATATTATAGCCAGGTTCCAGAATCCCCAGATCAAGGAGAAAATACTACAAGCAGCCAGGAAGAAACAATTTCAATATTGTGGAAACACAATCAGAATAGCCCAGGACCTGGCAGCTTCTACAATGAGGGATTGAAGGGCATGGAATATGATATTCCAGAGGGCAAAAGAGCTGGGAATGAACCCAAGGGTCACCTACCCAGCAAAACTGAGTATTTTGTTTCAGGGGAAAATATGGTCATTCAGTGGAATAGAGGACTTTCAAGCATTCTTGAGGAAAAACCAGAGTTGAATAGAAAATTTGACATTCAGACACAAGAAGCAAGAGATGCTTGAGAAGGTAATCAAGGAAAAGAAATCAAAAGGAACTTATCAAAGTTGACCTATTTACATTCCTACATGGAAAAACAATAACTGTGACTGGTGAAACCTTTCTCAGTATGAAAATAATGGAAGAAGGGTGTATGGTCATATGAATACATATGTGAATGTGTGTATATATGTTTACAGTTATACATGGAGAGAGGGCACAGGTTGAATTTGGCGGGAAGGGGTAAAGTTAAGAGGTGAGAGAGGAAAATGGCAAGAAGAGATGGGGAGAGACAGGGTAGGGTAAACTATCTCATGTAGAAGAAGCAAGGGGAAGTGGCTACAGGGGAGGGGAAGAATAGGAAGGCAAAAAGGCAAAACCACATTCTCATTGAATTTGGTTCAGGGAGAGAATGACATACATACTCAATGGGATATCTCAACCTGCAGCAGAATAGGGGGAAGGGAGATGAGAAGAGGGATGATGGAGGGGAGAGCATTCTTGGGGGGAGGGAAGGTTGGAAGTATCCACTATAGAAGAGGAACAGGATCAAGTAGGGAATGGACCAGGTCGGGGGTGGGATGGGTGGGAGGGAATTATAAGCAGCCTTGTCCAATATATATACTATGGTAATATTTTGCATAGCTATACATGTATAACATATACTGAATTACTTATCTTCCCAGAGGGAATGGGTGACAAGGGAGGAAGGGAATGGATCTGAAATTCGAGGTCTTAAAATTAAATGTTTCAAATACATTTAAATACTATTATTAATACTATTTTGCATATAATTGGGAGATAAGATGTGCAGGCATTGGGGCACAGAGATTCACCTTGCTCTAATGGGAAAGTCGAAGGGGGTATGGGAGAAGGTATGGGAGAGAGCAGATTGGAGGAAGCGATATCTTGTGGGACTGCTATTCTGGGAGGGCAGGTAGGGGAAAAACAGGAAAAAAAATTGCAACTCAAAATCTGGCAGAAATGAATGATGTAAAACAGAAGTTAATAAAGCATTTGTTTAATTATAAAAAAATAAATTTCACTAGGCTTAAAAAAATTGTTTTAGATCTGGATGGCTAAGGTATCTTTCCTTGCATTTTTTTTTCATTAATACCTTCGATATTCTTTTTTTTTTTTTTTTAAGCAATTGGGGTTAAGTAACTTGCTCAAGGTTACACAGCTAGTCATTATTTATGTGTGGGTGCTCATTTTCTGAGGCCGGATTTGATCTCAGGTCATCCCAACTCCAAGGCCGGCTCTCCTACTCACTGTGCCACCTAGCCACCCCTTTAGGGCAATTGGGGTTAAGTAACTTGCCCAAGATTACACGGCTAGGTTTTTTTTTGTTTGTTTGTGTGGATTAAGTGTCTGAGGCCGGCCCCGAACTCAGGTCCTTCTGACTGCAGGGCCGGCTCTCTATTCACTGCGCCACCTAGCCACCCCTACCTTTGATATTCTTGACCTTTTGTTCTTCCAGATGAATTTTTTTCTAGCTTCATAAAATAATTTTTGGTAGTTTGATTGGTAGGACACTGAATAAGTAAATTAATTTATGTAGAATTGTAATTTTATTATATTAGCTCAGCCTATCCATGAGCAATTGATATTTTTCCAATTGTTTAGATCTCACTTTCTTAGTGTGAAGTGTTTTATAATTCCATTCATATTGTTCCTGGGTTTGTCTTAGCAGGTAGACTCCCAAATAGTTTACATTGTCTACAGTTATTTTAATGGAATTTCTCTTTCCATTTCCTGTTACTGGGCTTTCTTGATGATGGATAGAAATGCTGATGACCTATGTGGGTTTATTTTATATCCTGAAACTTTGTTAAAGCTGTTATTTATTTCAAGTAATTTTTCAGTTGACTCTCTTGGATTTTCTAAGTTTACCTTCACATCATCTGCAAAGAGTAATAGTTTTGTTTCCTCACTGCCTATACTAATTCCTTCAATTTCTTTTTCTTATCTTATTGCTAAAGCTAACATTTCTAGTACAATATTGAATAATATTGTGAAACAATATTCACAATAATGTTGTGAAACAGCATCCCTGTTTCACCCCTGATCTTATTGGGAAGGCTTCTTACTTATCCCCATTATAGAAAATGCTTGCTGATGGTCTTAAATAGATACTATTTATCAAGTTAAGGGCTGAGTGGAGTCTTTACTTAGATAAAATTACCTCTTTTACTAAACTATTAATTCTCCTTCCAATTTTTACTTCCATAATTTTCATTTCTTTTCTCATTTTTCCCACTAATGTTCTAATTTGATTTTTAAAATAAATTTTAAGCCACTCATTTCTGCCACTATTTTCAATGACTTTTTAAAAATATTCAGTATAGGATATTACTTCATTGCTTCCAGGAATTCTGGTTGGAACTGTGCCCAAGATGTGTTTTTCTTTCTGGTTGTGCAAAGAGATGTTTTGGAAGTCATTCTCTCCTCCTGGGTTTGTATCTTGAGCCTCCTAGTCACTATAATAACTCTTTATAGTGGGAATGTTTTTGTTTGTTTGTTCATTGTTTTATACTATTTCATGACTTGAGACTACTAAAAGGTAAGCTTTTGGGTCCTTTTACTGCTTTCTTGGATTATTGAGTGTTGTATTATTCCCAGATCTCAGTTTCACCTCAGGCTGGAGACCTACAAGCTTTCAGTGTTTCCAGAGTGTCCAGTCAAGGGTGAAATCTGATCATTGCTCTTCTTGGTATTCTGTAAGTTCCTGACCTGGATTTGGATCTGAGCAACCATATTGTCATTTTGCCCCTGGCTGGAAATTCCTAAAACTGCTGTTGAACTCAGCCACTAACAGCCAGATTTAGAGTTCTGCAGGTTCAGAGTGACAGAACTGTTTCCCCTTTGCTCTGGGATTTCTGCTGCTATTTGCTTCTGAACTTGTTTCTAAATAACTACACAGCCTGGGGCCAGCCAACCACCACTCACTCTTTACCCCACCTTAGACAAAGATCCCCTCCTCAATCTACCCTGGCTCTGTGATTTCCATAATAAGTGACAGTGCTGACAACTGATGCCAGTTTCTATAGCCCAAACAAAGTAATTTGGTATTTTTTCTTATTCTTGGGCACAACTTTTTTTTTCAATCCCTATGTGCTAGAATTCTCCAAGCAGCATACTCCAGACCAGATGTAGCCCCAGGGTCCACAGATCTCTTTGTCTATCTCCCTATGCCTAAGTAGGCTAGAAAAATAATTCACTGTAATTTTTATTTAAATTTCTTGACCAAGGCTCAGCCTGATGTATTTTTAGATCTTTGTGATAAAGGTATGGTGGAGGGATCCATTGTTCTTCCTTCTGCAACTCCACTATGTTCCACCTGAGCAGAGTCTTAAATAGAAAGACTCCAAAAAGCAGATAAGAATAAGATAAGAAGCAAATGTTTTCCAGCCCCGGGGTGTGGCTAATACAAATGTGTTACATGTTAGTTCAGAAAAAATCTAGTAGACTAGTTTCGCTCTATATAGAATATATGAAAGGGGGAAATGTGTAATAAGGCTAGAAGGGAAAGGAGATAAACTGTGAAGAGACCAAAACACTAGGCTAAATAGTTTGTATTTTATCCTATATGTAATAGTGAACCACTGTAGGTTTTTGAGAATGGGGAAATGACACAGTTAAACCAAAAGATAGGGAGGTATAGCTAACATTTTAAATGACAAAATGAGAATTCATAAAGACTTCAACAAGATAAGAATGATACATTAAAAAACCACAAAGGAAAATTTATAGGGATAAATAGTCTTGTATTTGAGTTCAAAAATTTAATTGCATATGCACAAAACTGCCTTTACTAAAACATTTACATCCTAGAAATTTTCATTCACTATAAACTTACCATGATGAGTTAACAATGTGATATAGTTAGAAAAAAAAAGATAATTCAATCCTAAGCAACAATCATAATAATATAGTACTGAGGTAAAGGGAAGCAATACTTTTATTATACTCCAACCTAGTTAAACCACATTTCAAGTACTATGTTCAACTCTGGGTATTATTTTTTAAAAGAAATATTGACAAATTGTAATATGCCCAGATGAGAGTGACCAAGATGGTGTAGGGTCTAGAAGAGAACTTCTCAAAGGGTGTGCCATGTCATACTAGTATAGCACAGGTTTTGCCAGGCATTCTGTGATTCATATGGAATATACATTTGTAACTTACAAGTGCAGGCACAAGTCTCCCTGTTCTCCTTAAAAATTACCAATGTGTCATAATTCTTCATGCCAAAGAGTAATAATGTGCCATAAGTCTGGTCCCTCATCCTGAAAAAAAGTAAGAGGTCTATAAACTGTGGC